>CM059199.1:23011142-23549365 GCA_030323885.1 Branchipolynoe longqiensis | reverse complement strand
TCACCTTCTACTGCTTGTCAAACACAAAAGCGTACCAGACAGAATGTAACTGAGCAATGTTAATTTATGAAGTGGTAAGTGAAGTATATGTGTGTAGTAGTATTGATTTGGGTGTATGAGCAAATGGGCGTACCAGTATGCTGTGAAGTGAGCAATAGTTATTTATATGTATTATTTGTATAGAGTGTGTGTGATTATGAATACCAATGAACTACCAATGAACTTATTAAATTTTGTGTGTAATATTGTTGATTTCGGTGTATGTTAGCAGTAGACGGTGAGCATTAGATGTTGAGCAGTAGATGGTCTAACTCCTGGCTGGTTGCGTTTTAAACCTTCTACTGCTCACTGTCTAATGCTCACCTTCTACTGCTTGTCGAGCAAAATAACTGTACCAGTATGGTGTGATGTTTATTGTTAGCAGTAGACGGTGAGCATTAGATCTTGAGCAGTAGATGGTCTAAATCCTGGCTGGTTGCGTTTTAAACCTTCTACTGCTCACTGTCTAATGCTCACCTTCTGCTGCTTGTCGAGCAAAATAACCGTACCAGTATGATGTGATGAGCAATAGTGTATGTGAAGTATTACTATATGTAGTATTACTATATGGAGTGAGGTGTAACTGAGCAATGAATTAATGGAATTATGTGTGTAAATTTGTGTATTAATTGTATGTAGTGTGTGTTTGTTGAATTCGGTGTATGTTAGCATGATGTGATGTTTATTGTTAGCAGTAGACGGTGAGCATTAGATGTTGAGCAGTAGATGGTCTAACTCCTGGCTGGTTGCGTTTTAAACCTTCTACTGCTCACTGTCTAATGCTCACCTTCTACTGCTTGTCGAGCAAAATAACTGTACAAGTATGGTGTGATGTTTATTGTTAGCAGTAGACGGTTCGCGCCAAATCGCGCAGCTAGATGTATAACTCTCCCAGTTTCAATTATGTGCATTTTCTCTGCTCACTGGTCTGTAATGCTCACCTTCATACTGCTTGTCGAGGCAAAATAACTGTCCAGTTTGGTGTGATGTTTATTGTTTGCAGTAAGACCCGCTACCCCGTTGAGCAAAAAAAAAAAAAACACTAGATGTTGAGCAGTAGATGCGTCTATAACTCCTGGCTGGTTTGCGGTTTAAACCTTTCTACTCATCAACTGTCTAATGTACCTTCTATGCTTGTCAAATAAACAAAAAGCGTTACCAGACAGAAAGTAAACTGAGCAATGTTATTTATACAGAATGTAACTGAGCCAATTTAATGTGAAGTATTAACTATATTTCTATATGGAGTGACCGATGAACTTATTTAGTTATTTATATGTATTATTTGTATATAGTGTGTGATTATGTCTGAGCAATTGAGCAAAAGCCTTCTCTACCAAATCTCGGTGATATCTGTGCACAAGAGACCGAGGAAAAGGCGACAGTTATTTTGTGTGTAAATATGTGTATATATGAATAATATATGAATTCTAAATTACAGATGTGTATATATGAATTAAATATATATTCCGGTGAGCAAAAGCCTTCTGTACCAAATCTCGGTGATATCTGTGCACAAGAGACTGAGCAAAAGGCGACAGGTATTTTGTGTGTAAATATGTGTATATATGAATTATATGTGTGTATATATGAATTAAATATATATTTCGGTGAGCAAAAGCCTTCTGTACAAAATCTCTATGTATCCAAGAACTATTCTAAATAAAAAAATAATTGTATACTATATTTTGCCTTTGTAACCAATATCTATGTGTCAAAAAGGTATGTGTATACTATAAATATGTATATGAAGTGTATCGATGAACTGTTGTAAATTAAAACATTATTGTATACTAGATTTTGGTCTTGTAGTGTATTTCGTAGTTAACTATTGCACTTATGCAAAAGGGAAGCCAGATTATGTACTAAGCCAATGTGCTTGCTCAACATTGTATTATATATTTAGTCATTATTACAATAACAATAAGTTATATCCCCCGAAGTATTTTGTAGTAAACCATAGCGGGAACGTTAATGTAGTCTAAACGGTTTGTATGTAAGTGTTGTATTTCTGTATGATAGAAAATGCAAACAAAGGAGTAGTGTTACAGCTCACTTTCTTTTAGATATCGTTATATATACAAAATTATTCGCAATTTATAAGACGTTTATTCTACATTTAATATGCTACCAAATAATGTACAAAATATTGATATATAGCAATTTTTTACATTAATGTAATAGATATATAGATATGTTACAATAATTTTGTATTTTATTATTTAACTTCTTAACGTACAAATAATGTATCAATATAGATATTATTTGATCGTGTTCATGTACAATGCTATACATATGTATTCACAGGTGACCGAGCACGCTAGCTTCTGACCACTTACTTGCGGCCCATGTCATGGTCGCAAGGGATGATTGCTTGATCAAGCCCTTTCTCGGTGTGGCGTAGGTCGAGAACTAGACGCACAATCCTCAGCTGTGCTCATAGCAAACGAGGAGGAAGGTTGACTACAACCAAGTAGCACGCCATCCTCATTCTCGATGGCTATGGGCACAACAGCCATTTCCCAAGTGCTGTATTTCTCCACCAAGGGCGCAGCTACAGTTGGGAGAACTGCAGCTTCGCCATCGGTAGAGCTTGACTCGCACGGAATTGTGGGAGATACCTGGACAGGTCGGTGGGGAGTCTCAGCACAGGTATCAAAAGGAGCACTCACGGGGGCCTTCACGATCCGAATGTCAGCCGCCATGATGGCGAGGAAGTACTCCTTACGTAGGGCATTCAGGTTGACAATTGGACCAGGAAGACCCACTATGACTGCCCCTAATTTAGCAAGGGCCTCTGGTAGGACCTTTCCAACATTGAAGCCTGCGGGACGTCGACCAAGAAAGGCCTCTGAAAACAAACAAAAAATTACACGGTTAGTTAGTAAAGGAAGAACATCATACATATATTGTCAGTGGGTCCTGAAAAAAATAAAATTAACAGGTTAATAAGTAAGGCTGGGAAGAATGAGGATTTAACTAATAAGTATTGCCCAATAATAACATAAGTAAAATGCAATGGACAATTTCTTTTTAGATTTACCGGGAATTAACAAAGATAAATTGTGATGTAGAATATTACAATTTTGGGAATGGATTTCGTAATGGTGATATCAAAATAGGACGGGCATTTATACTCATAACAATTATCAAGTGTTCGATCGTACCCATAGCATCCTGCAGCTTGGTAAGATAGGTAGCGCGCATCCTATCCTTGGCGCTCGTGGGGAGACCAGGGGCAGCAGCAGGGGTGGCAGCAGCAGCAGCAGCAGGGGAAGCGGCAGCAGCAGCAGGGGCAGCCGGGACGTCCTCGGCCTGCTCCGGGTTCCTTACTAAGGGTTAGATTTTCACAAACAAGTCGTAAGTCGTGTGTGTGTGGCGTGGGCCTGTTTGGATCATTTTTGTCCATATTAAAAAGCCAACAACTTTTTAAGTAATCATCCGATCTTAATGAACGTGGTGTCATTTTACTTTTGGTAAGAGCTATGGAACTAGATCAAAATATGGTACTTTCTATTGAGTTGCAAAAATGAGTTGGGATACCTATTGTAAGTCCTTAGTGATAGAGGGTGGGTAGGGGGAAAAACAGAATTGGCATTGAGCTAAAACTTACCATCGTGCAAATCGAAGCCTGCCCGGAAGAGCGACCAGTTTTTTAAAAAAAACTGGGGGCCAGTGCCGGAGGAGATGTCCACGGTGCCCCGTGGTGACTTCAGGAAGACGATCATATCAACATCACCGTCTGTGTTTAGGGAGCGCAGCAGGGTGGCCTGGATCAATACCGCAAATAATGTAGGTGCTTTTAACAAGGCTAGATAAATAAAGCGATATAAATGGGTCAACTTTAGGTACACAAGTAAAATAAATTGACATATAAAACAATGCTGACAGAATACTATCTTAGGTACATATAACAGCCCCAAGGAAGATTATGAATTATTATGGTAGACTAATATTCCAGCTTGCAGACAAGGCTAGATAAATAAAGCGATATAAATGGGTCAACTTTAGGTATATATAACAGACACAAGTAAAATAAATTGACATATAAAACAATGCTGACAGAATAGTACCTTAGGTACATATAACAGCCCCAAGGAAGATTATGAATTATTATGGTAGACTAATATTCCAGCTTGCAGAGACAGTGTGAAGACATTTTACATTCGGTAGATGTAACAGAAACAAGGAATATTAGCGAATATTATCGTAGACTAATATACCTCCTTGCACAGATGGTGATAAGAGGCATTCACCGCGGCAACTCGCTCCTCACGGGTCATTGCTTGCGGGCACATCTGAGCGAGCTGCCGGGCATCGTCGCTGTATGTGGTCCGCTCAGCGGGGAGAAGCGCTCTCCACCCAGCCAGCCAAGCAGTTTGCTTCTCGCCGAAGGTCCCGGCGGCTGAAATATTTTAAGTCCATGTCTACATGTAACGATATTCCAGTGTCTACCAAGTGTCTAACTGTAAGGCATATCATATAAATGACAACATAGAAAAACACCTCATTATAAGATGAGACCATACTTAGAAAAACAATCGACTAAATATCTAATTACTTTCTAACGCTAAACCATTGAAAATCATGCCAGGACATTACCCGTCAGTACCGTGGCGTGTAACTAGTTATGCAACTATTATTCGAGCAGAGTGTAGGTTAGTGTGTATTGAAAGAGTATAAAGACGGTGCTGTCAACCGATTTTTTGATTGACAAAGCTACATTGCCATATTACATACATATCTACCGTACGAAATTACAGCTAAAAAAATACTTCGGCCAACGTTGATATGGAATCTATATAATTTACCGGACTGGGTGGAGCGCTTGTAGAGGTCGAACCCCGTTGTGCGCTTCGCATGCTGCACCGAAAGGCGCACCTTTTGGCGAAGGCTGTCGGGGTCCGCGACGGCAGAAACGGCTGGAGCGCACCGCTCCTGCGCATTTCTGCGCATGTTGCTGATGCGCACCTAAAGGGAATGCGAAAATGGGCGAAATACGTTTGAGAGATGTATTTGGTTCAGAGGATTGTGCACGGGAAAATAAAGTCTTATCTATTTAATAACCCTTTAGATTTATAATCATTTAAATTTAAAATACATGATACAGCACTCCGTACCGTTAAGGGCGGTGTTAGGTACCGATTAGGCCCAAATCTATTCAATGCTATCATATTTAACAGAATTACATACTCAAAAAGTGAAATTTGATCAAATTAACATTAAAATCGAAGTGATATTAACGCCGCCGCTACAGGGGGGTTTGTGATTTCCTAGTAAATCGCAAAACCCGGAATGTGGAATTTCCACGGGTTTGCGATTTACTGCCAAACCGGAAACAGTCTCAGAGATCACGTTCCAGCGCTCCTGGTAGGTGGGGCCACTGGGGGTCGGGTCACTTACTAGTTACAGAACTAATTTCTGAAGGGGGGTAAGATGATTAATTGATTCTAACCTTGACTGCGCGCAACGACATGTTGGCAGCCTCTGCAGCCGGCAGCAGTTCCGGCTCGAAGGGCTTGGATGTGCTAACAAGCCCATCGTCGTAAAACTGCTGCAGGATAGCCCGCTGCTCGGCTGTGGTGGAAACCACTGTTACGCATTAGATTACCGTATTATCTTGCAGCTAGCAACGTCTGCGCATAAACCCAAGAAGTGGCCAGAAGTTGAGTAATGTATTATTAAAACCTAGAGGGGACGGTGGAGGACAGAGTTAGACATGGCCGTTGTTCAACAAGCCGCACAAACCTACTGGTATCACCAGCAGCGAAATAGATGAGAGACCGAACTGAAATCGCAATGAATCAAATACGCCTCTAGCCATCCGAGGATTCACGTGGCTGGATGTGAGCCACGGCGGGGTATAGATATGAGCAATGTGAGGCCTGACTATATCACCAGCTGATATGTGTTCGTGCAACTGGAATTGTTGATAACGCTAGCTTTGTAGTAAGTGTTATCGTTTCAGGTCGCCTATAAGGATGGATTTCTAGCTACAATTTAAGTCTTGGTTGCATGCCCTAGAGCACATATTTATCTACGTACTCATTTTTTTACTGTTTCAATTTGAACAGTATTAGTTTCAAAAGTTTAAGATTGGCCAAGGCCAGTGACATAAGCCGTGTTCACACCCACAACCTACTGGAGGCGAAATAGATGAGGCGACTGAACCATTTGTATGAACCGATAATCCGCATCCAGCATCGGTAAGTTCACACGTGTGGACGGAAGCCGATTGCTGTAGCAATGGCGCATGTAGTTGGTGAGCCAATGTGAGCCGACTATATTAGGAGCCATGAAGGGGTTTGAAGTTGGGTGAATTTGTTTGGCACATATTACATATCTACCATACAAAATTTGACGGTCAAAATACAGAATCATACAACACAAAAACCATATATAGACGGATATATGTCAAATACTCACACGTTTAGATTCGGGGGCACCATGACAAGACATCATTGGAGATTCGTTCGTTGGAGATTTCGGAGTAGGTGTAGGTGATAGGTGAGGTGCGCGAGTGTGAGAGTGTGTGAGTAGATTTGAGCTGGTGCGCAAGCAGTGCGGTGAGGCGAGGCATGGTCAAATGGTCAAGAGGTCAATCGGTCAAGCAGTCAGACACCTAGTGGTAAGGAAATGAAGTATGTTTCACGCAGGTGGTGCCATCGGGCGTGAAGATTTGCAACTAGAAAAGAAGACGACCGTCTGACCTCTGTTGTCTGGTGCTGCCACCTGGAGATGTTAGGTTAGAACCCTGAAGATCAATGATGGCACCACCTAGTGCCTATGGCGGGAAGCAGATGTACAGCCGCAAACAAACCATAAGGTAAACAATGGTTGTTACTGCATAACTACATCCAGTAGAAGAAAAGTCGATGCAGTAAAAGTGGATGCAGTAGAAGAAAAGTCTATTCCACACAGCAAAGATAAAAGACGGTGCTGTGAACCGATTTTTATATATTCTCTATCAATGCGTTCGAAGGTTATCGATGTGGGTGAACTATAGAAATAATTAAAAACTATAGAAATAATTTTTTTAAATTACATAAATAAATGCGTAAATTAATAGATGCCGGTAACTACTGTTGTCACTCTCCTGCAATGCCACCTATGCAGCCTCCGCCAATCGGTCCCGCCTCTTTTGATAGCTCTGGACGAATGTGGGGGTTTATGTAGACTCAGTCTTTTCATATGTCAGGCTTTGGACAAACATGGGGCTTTATGTAGGCTCAGTCTTTACATAGGTCAACTTGGACGTAAGATGGGGGTGTAGTTTATGTAGACTCAGTCTTCTTTTTTGTCCATTGTCAGGCTTATGGAACAAAAACTAATGGAGGCTTTATGTAGGCTCAAGTCTATTCAGTATGCGTTACTATAAACCTTGGACAATCGCGGCACTCCGGCCCCTCCTGACAAGAACAACAGATAGTCATGGGAAAGCGGCACAGAATGCCCGTAGGCCGAGTGAGCCACCTTAAATTCTGTAGGCATACGGGAACTGAGTCGTACGCGAAAAAGGCAGCGAGTCACTCGTTGCCCATTCTTAGGGAGACTCAGAAGGGGGTATGACCGCGGGTTGGGTGTTCACACACATATCTACCGTAGCCATACTTTAGAAGCTAAATATATTGTTCAGAAAAGCTAGTTTTATTTAATGGCACCTCTAGAGCACATTGATTTTTATCATCGGCTATTGGACGTCAAACATATGGTCATTCTGACATATTTCTTTGAAGGAAACCTGCTTCTGCCACATAGGCTACTCTTTCCGATTAGCAGCAAGGGGTCTTCTATATGCACTTTCTCACAGACAGAACAACACATATCACATCCTTTGATGAAAGGGTTGTGGACCACTGGTTGAAACGGAAAATAGCCCAAACTACAAATGGATCCACTGAGAACGATCGATCCGATGACTGACAGCTTCGCAGGTGGACACTCTATCGCCTGAGCTACGTCCCGCTCCCCATATTTTGTTCAGATACTTATCTATCATAGCCAATCTTTAGAAGCCAAATATATTGCTTAGATACCTATCTATCATCGCCTAGGCCTACTACTTTTGAGGTGCAGAATTGATTTCTAGATTAATAGACTTTAACAGTTCATTTGAGAGAAGTCAGTGGCCGCCATCTTGTTTTCCTGTTATCCTAATAATTTTCATCACAGATACCTAACAGTTATAGCAACATCAACTAAAGAGATAAATAACCCTCCCCCACAACCACCACCACCCACCACCACCAGCCCACCACCACCAACCCACCACCCACCCACCACCACCCTAGTAGCTCCCCGTGTGGACAAAGGTTAAAAAACACCTAAATGTCAAGCCTCCTTCTCTGTTCGCCACTTCACCAACCAGTGTACCGCCTCCGCTAACACAACAAATACCATATCAGTTTCCAGCAGTAGTTTAAATCAAATTACAAATTCCCTGACATGGATTGCCCAAATCTGATTTCCTTGAATATGACAATTAACTTTAATGCGGATGAACGATGACAGCAATTCCACAATTAAATAAAGCCAAATACTTTCTGGGCTGTCCCATAATGTAATGAATATAATAGTAAGAGGACTCTGATGGGAGAGATAATAAAGCAATTTGCAGCTGAACACGAGTTACAACAAATGAACCAACAGCCAACCAGGGTAACTAAAACCACTACCAAAACATCAGACCAGGCACTTACCAATATCAAAGTCTGGAGTCCTTAACTATAACATAGGTGGCCACAAATCAGTATTCATAATGAAGAAAAAAAAAATAAATGACAAAAGAATCACCACCCATTGGGGAAGCTCTTATAGGAACTGCAATTTTCATGAATTGGCTGGCACACTCAAAGAAATAAACAGTACCGAACTTATGGATATGAGGGATCCCAACCTATGTTGGGATGTTCTTAACACAATAATCACTAATGCAGCTGACAGGCACTGCCCCCTAATGGAGATTACAACCAGAATCTCCATGGGAGGTTACCTTAATGACAAACTACTAGAACTTCAAAAGGATAGATATTACTTTATCCAAAAGTTTGAGAAAACAAAAGATCCAGGGGATGAATTCATGGGTAAATGTATGGTCAGAAAGGCTAGGAGTGAAGTAAGGAAAGCCAAAGCAAGGTATTATTAAGCCCAGATAGACAAATATAAACAGAATGCCAGAAAATGTTTGTATGAAATAAACCAAATCAAACCTAAAAACAAGACAAGAATCAGTGGCCTTACAAATGAAGAGACTGGTATTAAAATCCCAGACAAATTATTAGCAGAGGAAATCAATTACTATTTCATAGATATAGGTGAGAAACTAGACAATAAATTCAAACAGAAGGATGACCAACACAAAACCTTCCAGGCCAAACAAAATAAAGAAAAGTATGACCTCCTGGAAACCACCCAGGATGAAATCCCTGATAGAACTAACAAAATATCGATCTACAAATCATCAGGTATGAAGGACATCAGTACCACTTTGATAAAAAGTGCGATCACAACACTGAGTGCACAATTTACACATTCATATAACCTAATTATCAGCACAGGTATCTTCCCTGATGACTGGAAAGTAGCCACAGTGATGCCCATACCTAGAGTCTACATCCCACAAACCTGTAGCGAACTACGCCCTATATCGATCCTCCCGCTGCCTGGCAAGTTCATAGAACAAATAATATATGACAAAATTAAGACATTCCTTGAGTCCTCTAACTATTTGACCTACCAGGAAAATGGCTTCAGGAAAAATAAGTCCACCATTGGGGCACTGGCCTCTCTACTGGATGAACTTCTGTCAAACGTAGGCAAGGGTGATCTTACTATCGCAGTCTTCCTTGATTTCAAGAAGGCAACAGTGGAAGAACTAATGTTGTGGGTAGCAGCTCAGTGCACATGCTCCGTGAAATACGCCTACTGAACCAGGCAAAGGGTTAGAGAGTACCGTTGTGCAATTGGAGGAGGGAACATTTGGGAATCATCATCATCATCATCATCATCATGCTGTTGGTCGCGATGTGACAAAGAATGCTTTCATTACTTGACTGCCGCTCTCCATTTAGCTCTCTGCTGTGAGAGTGATGTCCATGAGTCGGTCTTAATGTCTCTCAGCTTCAGGTTTCTCTTGATGGTATCTTTCATGAAAGCTGCCTGCAAAAGTGTTGAAGTGCTGCTGGCTTTTGCAAGTTACCAGCGGCACTCTCTGGGGAGCAAATAGAGGTTTCACACCGGCAAGAACATGTCCAGACAGGCGCAAAACTATTTGTCCCTGCAGTGGCTGGTCGGGAGATGTTGGGAGTTCCATACACCAACCACCCTTGATGCTGCCACAGTGACATGGTTTTCTGTTCAGGGTTTGCTCCCTTAGCCTTCAGTTCTGTCAAGAACCTGGGAATCGGCAAAGGTGATATGAAACAATCTCCCTGCTCAGAGAATTAACCCACCCCCCACCCTCGCTCTTAAAGAATAGCCTCACCCAAAGAATCAAACCGACGCTCTCCTAAAGAATCGCCTCATCCAGAGAATCAACCTGTCCCCCCTTCGTAAATAATTGCCTCGCCCAGAGAATCCACCTGCCCCCTTGTAAAGAATGATCTAGTCCAGAGAATCAACATGCACCCCCTGGTAAAGAATTGCCTCCCCTCAGAAAATCAACCTGTCCCCCAACCCCCTGAAAGAAATCACCTGGTCCAGAAACCAATCCCCTTCGTAAATCATTGCGGTGACCATAAGCCGAAGGCCTTGGGCCATTGTTGAAGGACATGGGGGCCTAGAAGCTGCTGGCAGACAAGACATGGAGTTTTACACCCTGGCAACACCTAAGGTCATATCAAGACGGGTTCTGACTTGTGACAGTTGTAAAATATTTCGATTTTCTACACATAGTTACATTACAAAATAGAATACATTTAAACTTAAAGTACCCATTTGTTTTATTTAATAGATAGAGCAATGTGTACATCATTTCCGTTCCCAGACTGATAGGGAGGGGGCAGGCTGCCTACATGGGAGACTACTATGCGTCATGTTTAATGTTTATTGGATCTGAATTGGATCTGTATTGAGTGCATCCTGCGCACTCATGGCGACTTGATAGTGCTGCCTCACTGGTAGACCAGGCCATCAGCACCATAACCTGATATCCCACTTAGTCACATTATCCGGACACTGAGCCAACAAGGCCATATCCTAATAATGCCGAGCACCTAGCTAGGAAGTGACAAGAATAAATTCTTAAGTCATTGGTTTGACTCGACCAGGGTTGAAACTCGTGGATTCGAATCCCACGATCTACCAAAAGGGGAGAGCAATGCTCAACTCATTTGGCCATCCCGTATACAAGTTTTAAGCTGCCGTAAAATTAAGCTGAATGTGATCCTGTGAACTTTTAGGGAACCTCCCTCAGCAACAACCGCCTCACGATGCGGACGCGCTGTCAAGAGCTGCCAGGGGGCCATTTAATTAAGTTAATTAAAGGCGACTAATTGTCTATTAATAGGTCACACTGGTCAGCATGTCCCTAATTGATGCTACGGCAGGGCATGCTACGTGGGTAGGCTATGGTTGGTTGTTGGAGTTTTACATCCTGGCAACATCTAAGGTCATATCAGGACGTGTACCGATTTGTGACAGTGCACACTCATGGTGACTTTATAGTGCTGCCACACTGGGAAATCAGGCTGCCGGTACCATAACCCGATATCTCACTCAGTCACATTACCCTGATACTGAGCTAACCAGTCATTGCCGTATCCTATTAATGCCGAGTACCAGGCTAGGAAGCGACAAATATCAATTTTATAAGTCATTGGTTTGACTCGAGTGGGAACCGAACTCCCGACCATCCGCACACGAGGCCCGCGCTCTACCGATTCTGCCACTGCACCCGGTTGGCTGGCTATGACATAGAGTAACTGTAATTGTAATTCATTGAGCCCTGTTTATTTCCTTAATTTGTTTGCAATCAAGACATTTCAGACCTTAAAACATTATTTATTCACAATTTCTATACATTATTCCACAAACATATACTATTCTGTTGACAATAGAAATTGCAGGAACAGTGTAACCAGTAATGCTTGTCTTCCCACTGCCCCTTAGAAAGAAAATAATCCATGAAACAAAATCATGAGCCCTGGAACTAATATACAAATAACCTACAGACTGCTCTTTAAGGAAACAAACATGTTTAGAAAAACATATGATGAGATCAGGACCTATTCATCATTAGACAAATTCTGTGATTCAAATATTGGTTCTATATGGTCTGGGCTAATAATAGCAACATAATTTGTTGTTACAATTTACTGTATCTGCAAATTGACTTAATAGTATAGATTTTATCCTGCATTTAAACCTTGACCGTGAGACGTTCACCTCGCTGACAGAGTACCATGCATTCCATAAAGTGGGATATGCCTATAATGGGAGTTTCTCCAACAAACTTTGACTTCGTAGCCACTTTATAAAATAAGTCTGCTTGTCTCGTATCATTTAAGCTATTCATATCACGATTATAGCAAAACAGATTTGAAAACGACAATCAGTAACACTCCCTTCCAGTGTGGGAAATTGTGTGGGTTCAAATCCCGACTGAGACACACCAAAGGCTCACCAAGTCGATGTTTTTCGCTACTCAGCCAGCCGCTACTAGATTCGTTAGTGTAAGAAGCCGTGGAATGAGGAAAATCCAATTGGCGCAATTGAAATATCGCATGCTTCATCACCGATTGTAAATAAAAGCAAATTAATAAATCAAATAAAAGAAGAACTGGAATAGATATTTGTATCTGCATGACCACACCACTGAGATTGCTGAAAGTGACAGTCAGGCACAATCGACCAGATCTACAATACACCCCCCTACTCATCGATCCTACCCCCTGCCACCCACACACAAACACAGACACACTTGTACACATACCACATCATTATGAAATTACCAGACCCGGTGGGCTCTGTTAGAGTGCAGGTCTTACATGTGAAAGGTCGGAGTTTTCAAATGCAAGCTGAGTCAAACTGATGACTTACAATATTGATACTTTCCACTGCCTAGCATGGCGCTCGGCATTCCTAGGATAGGGCAAGGAATGGTTGGCTCAGTGTCAGGATAATGTGACTGAGTGTGATATTGGGTCATGGTGCTGGTGGCCTGGTATCCCAGTAGGGCAGGACTATAAAGTCGCCATGAGTGCACACTGTAACAAGTAGGTACCCATCCTGATGTGGCCAGGATGTCACACCCCAACAAGCAATCATTCAGAATTATGCGCGATTCGTGGAAGCAGTCCTTCACCATCTGCCTGTTCGCCACGCCACCTACCACACCATTCTGGGACCAGCCCTTCCTTCCTGCCTTTTTTTCCCACCCGCCGCACTCAGCGTTTCTGGTCACCACTCATCTACAGGCGACTTTTGGTAGATCGTGGGATTCGAACCCACAGGTTCGAACCCTGGTCGCGTCAAAGCAATGACTTAAAAATGTATACTTGTCTCTTCCTAGCCTGGCGCTTGGCATTATTAGGAGAGGGCAAGAAATGATTAGCTCAGTGTCAGGATAATGTGACTGAGTGGGATATTGAGTCATGGTGCTGGTTGCCTGGTCTCCCAGTGGGGCAGCACTATGAAGTCACCATGTGTGTGCACTGTCACAAGTCGGTACCCATATCGATATAACCTCAGATGTTGCCAGGACATAAAACTTCAAAAACCAACCAACGCTCCAAACAGTATAGAACGCTTCACCTTCCATTGTTTGTTTCTTTTTCTTTTCAACACCTTTAAAGACCTTTCTATCAAAATGGAAGTTGGCTGGATGTTGGAGTTTTACGTCGTGGCAACATCTAAGGCTATACCAGGACAGCGGATTAGAGAATGGTGCTGGGTGAATGCTGTATGTGTAGGTGTGGGTGTGAGTGTGGGTGTGGGTTTATGGATTGATGTGTGTGGGTGTGAGTGTATGTTGGTTATGGTCATATCAAGATGGGTGCCGACTTGTGACTGTGCGCACTCATGATGACTTTATAGTGCTGCCCCACTGGGAAATCAGGCCACCAGCACCATGACCCTATATCCCACTCAGGCACATTAACCTGACACTAAGCTAACCAGTCCTTGCCCTATCCTATTATTGCTGAGCGCTAAGCTAGGAAGCGACAAATATAAATTTTGTTAGTCATTGGTTTGACTCGACAAGGAATTGAACTCAAGATCTCCTGCACGGGAGGCCTGCACACTACCAATTCGGCCACCGTGTCCGGCGTGTAACTGTAAGTATCAGATGTACAACTCCAGGGGGAAAGTGCAGTCAGGCGCTTTGACCTTCTGAGGTAAAATGCCACATGCATGAACAGGTAGGCTTCGATAATGTTGATTGCATCAGCGACCCTATCTATATGTTCGCTAATGGTTAGGACGCCAGACTCGGAATGGCCGAAGTGTGGGTTCGAATCTCGCTATAGGCATGATATTTCCATTCATTTCCACCACCCCCCGGCGACACATGAATTCATATGTGCCCCTATATATGTAATGCATAAACATTATACGAGTATAAATAATCGGACTGCTTCCATTCCAGTTATATTATTCTCCAGCCTCAGTCATCTACTGTAGTGTTCTTATTAATATTTGTCATCGACTGCCACCCTCTTACAGCCTTAGGCCGGTTGTGGCGCCACCTGTCTGTATACGCATGAAACTGTCTGGCCATGCACCTTCCCTGTGCCTGCAGAAATGTTGTTGTTTAGACTAGAGACAGCTAACCTCGAGCCAGATCATATATATCTTCAACCCACTCATATTGTTGTTCCTTTATTCATATGTAGAATGTAATGGATAGTGATAAGACTGTTATCGCGTGT
Organism: Branchipolynoe longqiensis; assembly: GCA_030323885.1. Taxonomy (NCBI): domain Eukaryota; kingdom Metazoa; phylum Annelida; class Polychaeta; order Phyllodocida; family Polynoidae; genus Branchipolynoe; species Branchipolynoe longqiensis. Next base: position 23,534,456 of record CM059199.1, on the reverse strand, counting down.
AATAATGTCAGTAGTGTCCTGCTCCTACCCCTTCCCCCCATCCGGGATGGTGGGAGGGGGTACCGGCTTACTTCACTCCCCGCCCCCTCCATCTTTGGGGCTTTCGCACAACACTCGCTCGGAGGTTTTCCCCCCATATATGTGTGTGAATTTATATATCAAAGCCCTTGTATGATTTTCTGCCTGGAAGAAAGACGAGAGGTCAAGTTGGGATATCTAGTTCCTACCACTTTCCGCTAGAGTGCAGTGCAATCAGAAACTGGGTAGTAACATATCAATCAATACACGCTCGGCTGAAAATTGTGCCAACTATTGGACATACAGAACCAGAAAACAATCAATGTTCTCAGCTAGAAGAGACATAGCCTGTACAGAACTGACAACAAAGATAGCTGTACACAACTGTCAACAGACATAGCTGTACAGAACTGTCAACAAAGATAGCTGTGCACAATTGTCAACATTGTCAACAGACATAGCTGTACAGAACTGTCAACAAAGATAGCTGTACACGACTGTCAAAATACATAGCTGTACATATCTAGGAACAAACATAGCTGTACAGAACTGTCAATAGACAGCTATACAGAAGTGTCAACATACATAGCTGTACAGAACTGTCAAAAGATATTGCTGTACAGAACGGTCAACAAAGATAGCTGTACATAACTGCTAACATACACAACCTGTACAGAACTGTCAACATACAGCTTACAGAACCGTCAACAGACAGCTATACAGAACTGTCAACATATGCTGTAGAGGACTGTCAACATAATTACATAGGCTGTACAGAACTGTCAACAAATATAGATGTCCAGAACTGTCAATATACAGTTGAACAGAACTGTCTACATACAAACGACGTAGAGGACGGTCAACAGACATTGCTGTATATAACTGTCAACAGACATATCCCTACAGAACTGTCAACAAACAGCTGTACAGAACTGTCAACAGATATAGATGTTCTTAACTATCAATGTACAGCTGAACAGAACTGTCTACATACATAAGCCGTAGAGGACTGTCAACAGACATATCTGTATAGAACTGTCAACATACATAGCCTGTACAAAACTGTCAACAGACCTCGCTGTACAGAATTGCTAACATACGTAGCCTGTACAGAAATGCTACCATACATAGTTTGTACAGACTATCAACATACATAGCTGTACAGAATTACTAATATAAACACAGCCTGTACAGAATTGTCAACAGAAATAGATATACACAACTATCAACATATATAGATTGTACAGACTGTCAACATAGATAGCCTTTGCAGAACTGGAAACAGAATAGTATGCATAGTACCATCAACAGAATAGTTTGTACAGTACTGTCAATGTACAACATATGTACCGAACTGCTAACATGCACAGTTTTTATAGAACTGTCAACATATATATATATACTTAAAACACTGCCAACATGCACAGTTTTTATAGAACTGTCAACATACATATATGTAAAACACTGCCAACATGCAGAGTTGGGTCATAGCTATCAACAGACAGTTTGTACACAACTGTCAAGAGACATAACCTATGTAGAACTGTCAACACACTGTGTGTTGATACACACACATGACCTAGATCTCTTTCCCTCCCATCCGCGCTCACCTCATTGTCTACGACAGAGGAGTGGGTGGGGTCATGACCTCCCGGAAATAAGAAACCGGAAACTGATTTCAATCTTTGACCCTGGCGAACTTCCGGCCGTTGCGATCTGAATGTTCAGGGTCTCATTTATTAAACAATTGCTTCTCCCCGACTCGTGTGTTTCTCACTTCAGACTTTTCACAGGTGAAGTGGGCGAGACTACTCGTCCTGTGGCAATTGTGGGCTTGGGCCGATTAGCCCGCATTCAGAAATGCGGGATACTCGCCGAGACAGACCCGCATTTGCCACCATTTGCGGGGCCGGGATCCCTGCTGTAAAGAGACATCAATTGTGACTTTCCTAGTAACGGTGGAAGGTTGAGCGCTCGGGCTCCGACCCATCAGACGTGTTTTTGCACGCTCTGATGTTTTAGACGAGATTTAGGCCTTTATTGTCAGAATTCAGAAGAGTTTTAAAGTAAATATGATGGGAAGGGACATATTGATGAGTATTCATTCATATTAGATAACCGGATTGTATTAGGAGGGCAAGAATAAAGCTGTGAGCTCTTAAAAAGTGATTGGAACGTTCCTTGCATTCTTTACTATTCTCCAGTCTTAATGTATATTAACCGCTATGGTCAACTTGACAGTGATATTCGATTGTTTTATATGTAATTAAGGGCCTTCTGCCTGATAGACCTTATGCAGCCGATCCACCCTTCTGCGGGGATATTAATAGACATATTAACATAATCAACGTAGTGATATTTGGCTGAAAATAAGACATTAATGTAGGCTGACTATCAGTGACAGCGGCAGCACCACAGGGAGTGTCTGCTTAGTTCTGGATTAATTCAAGTATCTTAACTCACACCGAATGGCGGGGAGGAGAGCCAGTTAGTTGAAATAATAAGGAAATGCTTTGTTATATAAATGCGGGGAGGGACAAAACCATATTTCTATAATGCTCTGGCTGTCCGCCCTTAGCCCAGGGATTACACTGACGGAGGACTACCTGCAGATGGGATGAGAGGCGGTGGCGGCCCGCGGCAGACCCAGGAAATTCACATGGAGATAATTATATAAATTAACATGTAGGCTCGCCTTAGGCGGGGGCGAAATAGCCGAACGGTTAAACATATCCTAAAACTACCGAGCATTGCTGGCAGACCGAGTCATACCAAACAGAGTCGTGCAGGAATGCATGCTGGGTAATGCAGCCATCCGGCTACCTTTATTTAAAGTTGCATAATCCGATGGTTTCGAGTTTCTGTCGCTTTTCTCAGATAAATATATTAAATTGATTGTTATAGTCTACTTTATATTAGTTTGAAGTAAGTGGCTAACTTTTGAAGATATTTGAAGTGCAAGCATTCAAAATTAATTTTGGCATGCATGCCCAAACTCTAACACCATAAGCTTCTGCAGTAACATGTTCTATTAAATTGACTCAGTTTTCCCTTCTATGTGGCAACAGATGCTTAATAAGTGCATCAGTATCTATTGTAAGTTTGATATGTAGGATCAAATTTAGATAATTGCTTTGGAAAATTGGATGTTTTCATCGGACTATGCACCTTTGACTTGCCGTTATTTATATTCAGCGTGGAGAGGATGGCTGAATCAGTAGGAGCGCTGGCTGGCTTCCCGTCTAGCAGATCATGTGTTCGAAACCCAGAACAGAGCCCTAAAAATCTGTCTAAGAGTAGACAAGCTGCACCCCACCTATGACATACACAAAAGAACCAAAGTGAAACTACTAGAAAATAGGAGAATAATTCATCTGAAAACATTAGCATATAGCTATAGTCAAAACATTAAACTTCTAACAAAACCACAAAGGGCTACTAGAGCAAATAATGCGCCACTACTAAAGCAGACCAGAAGCCAAATAAAAGCTCATGAGAGAAGCACGCTGGAAATGGCTGCCAAGGTATGGAATGCCCAAACGGTTAAGGAACTACAAGGGGCATGTGATATGTCACGGCCCACCAGCGGGACGCCCAATGGAAGGTAACCATGCCAAAAGTAGCCAGATAACACACAACACAGCTACGTACAAGCCTATGACATGTAAATAGGAGTAGGCTAGTCTAGTAATAAGAGTAGAAAAAATAAATACATATATACCAAGAAAATCCAAAAAAACTAACATAGGCTATTAACCATACTAACCAATTATCTATCTGCTACTGAAATGCAGGCAAACAAATACCTTATCAGCAGCCACTGTGTGGTAAGATAACACCAACACTACAACTGGCCAGCATTGAAAACAAGCCTGGGTACCCGGGCTTATATGCTATGGACAGTATAAATACAGCCTCAATAAAAAAAAAAAATAAAAAAAAAAAAAAAAAACCCAGACTGAGTCAATGCAATGGCTTCTGAAATCGATACTTGTCGCTACCTAGCCTGGTTAGGTATAACTAGATTAGGGAAAGGACTGGTTTGCTCAGTATCAGGATAATGTGACTGAGTGGGGCATCGGGTCATGATGCCAGCGATCTGGATAGGGCAAGGATTGTTTGCTCTGTGTCAGGATAATGTGAATGAGTGAGATATTGGGTCAAGGTGCCAGTGATCTGGTCTCCTAGTGAGGCATCCCTATACAATTGACACGAGGACGCACTGTCACAAGTCGGTACCCATCCTGATATGACTTTAGACGTTGCTAGGACATACAACTCCAACAAATACAAACACATTATGTTCACAATGTAGACTTTGAGTTGTTAGAACAACGCCCCCATTACCAATTGACTCCGTTGAGTGGCTGGCCTGAGTGCCAAGTTTACTAGAAACTCGCCGAGAATGAGTCCAACAATAAAGGAGTGGTTCATGCTTACTAATCATCTTAATATCAGGGATTTTAAACATTTGAGATTTTGTAAGTAAACTTGATCATACAAAGGAGCGTCAACAGTCAACTTACCCACCCCTTAACTCGCCAGGTCCCATGTCGCCTCTATAGGTGGGTGGGGTGTGTGCTAGCCACACGCAGTAGAGGGCGGCCCAGTCAGGGCTCTGCCCGGTGGCTAGCGTGCTGCCACCTAGTGCAGTTCACTGTAACTGCATAGATGTGCAGTGTAGTGTCTGCCATCACTGCTTGGTAGTTGAGCTCATGTACAGACTACTACACTATAATATAAATGATACTATAATATAAATGATACTATAATATAAATTTCCCTGGGAATGCATGGGTTTATTTGCAATGTCAGCTGTCGTTCCTACTGAATCAAGCATCACGTGACCAATCCTCGATACTAGACATAATGCAACACGCCCAACCAGACGGGGTGGCCGAATGGGTTGAGTGTCCATCTTCCGCATTGGTAGATCATGGGGTTCGAACCGTGATCGAGTCAAACCAACGGCTTAAAAATTGATACTTGCCACTTCCTAACGAGGCACTCAGCATTATTAAGATAGGGCAAGGACTGGTTGGTTCAGTGTCAGAATAATGTGACTGAGTGGGATATCAGGTCATGGGGCTGGCTGCCTGCCCTCTAGGATTTGCCGAACTCCAAACGCGTCCATTCCCTGAAGTTGTCTTCCCACCTCTTCATGTGTCCACCTTGATTTCTTTCCCCCTTGCACTGTGCACGACTGGATCCTGATCTAGGTCCAGTTCATACACCGGAAGCAGCAGAGTCCGGCCCCGGTGTCGCGGTTTCAGTTCTCTGCCAGTTTCAGTTCTCCGCATCGCTTCTTCGCATGCAACAAAATGGAACAGCATCATCTGCACATGTGTCAACATCGAGCCAGATTCAAACCGTCGCCGATCGCCGCAAATTGCTGCACTCATACTGTCACTATAGTGTCAGTGTCACTAACCTTATAAATTTAATATAATCTTTTTGGTAAACATGTTTTCTACATGTGTACCAAGCGATTTGTTTCTAGGCAGTGTGGTTTTAGAGATATTTCACTTTTTCTGTATGAAAATTGCTCACGACCATTGACAATGCCTTGAGTTTGCCGGTACGCGCAGTGCAAAACATTATTCAAAATTAATAGAAATCCAGAACCCGAACCATATCAATTTAATATAATCTTTTTGGTAAACATGTTTTCTATATGTGTACCAAGCGATTTGTTTCTAGGTGGTGTGGTTTTAGAGATATTTAACTTTTTCTGTATGAAGATTGCTCACGACCATTGACAATGCCTTGACGATGCTGTTCGATTTTGACGCATGCGCAGAAGCGATACGAAAAACTGAAACTGGCGGACAACTAAAACCGCGACACCGGCATGGTCCCACTGATAGGCCCGCCTGATAAGCCTCCGTCCCCTCCCCTCTCTCCCCCACCGCCCCAGGGATGGCCTCTCTCCGATAGGATCAGTGCCCTTAAGGGACTCACAACTCACCGATTGCGTTCGCGAGTACTCGATTTCCACCACAAACTACCAGTCGGGGTGGCCGACTTAAGATGGTAGAAGAGGAAAGATCATTTAGTTTACACCGGGCCCGGTGACCGAATCGGTAGAGCACAGGCCTCCGGTGCGGGGGATCGGGAGTTCAGTTCCCAGTCGAGTCAAACCAAAGAATTGATACTTCTCACTTCCTAGCTTGGTGCTCGGCATTGATAGGATAGGGCAAGGACTGGTTAGCACTGTATCAGGATAATGTGACTGTGTGGGATATTGGGTCAGGGTCCTGGTGGCCTAGTCTCCCAGTAGGGCAACACTATAAAGTCACCATGAGTGCACACTGTCACAAGTCGGTATACCCATCCTGACCATAGATGTTGCTAGGACGTAAAATAACAACAAGCAAACACAAATCCTACCCCTTGTGTTGATTTATTGGCCCTGCGCCAACAGTTTTTTACACTGCAAGCAGCATGCACAACCTTTTCACAAAAGTAAAACAAGAAAATATTTTAGTCTTTTTAAGGGCAGATGGTCTATTTTTTTGTTTTCTTTTTGGTCCATTAGTTGTTTAAGCAGGGGAAATTTCAGTCATAGACGACTGGTCTTCCTCATTCCACTGCTCGTCGATAGAAAGCCCGAGCCTACACTTTTACAGACCCAAGGGATTTTTAACCTCCCACACCACATAGACATGGTATGAGAGCAACCGGCCTTTGATGACGCTGTAAGTTATACACAGTGGTGGAAATCCAAATTGGCAGAGCTGGGGGCCCGGGGAATCGAACCGCCGACCCTCCGATTACGAGTCTGACCTAGAAAAAAGTCAGACACTCTAACCACTCCACCACAGAGAACGCCTATACCATCACATATAGTCCATTAAACCAATTAGATCAATTAACAACCTTTAACTTTTATCTAAATTCTATTTCCTTTAGCCACAAATTATGCAACTATGAGCTTTTTAACTCCGCAGTGTCTGACACAAAATTGATTCTGTGCTTTTGCATTCTGTAAAAGCGATGGTTGAATAACAAACAATTCTTGCCGTGAATATGGCCTATGAGATCGAAAAGGTTCAGAGACGTGCAACGAAATTAGTTGCAGTTATAAAGGACTTACCCTATAAACAAAGGCTTAGGGAATTGAAACTTCCTACCCTTTCCTACAGAAGGAAAATAAGTGACATAATTGAAGTATTTAAAATTATGAAAGGTTTTGATAAAATAGATATGAACCAATTTTTCACCTTGAATAAAAGAGAAGGCAGTCGGGGCCATACTCTCAAACTAGTAAAACCCAGAGCCATTTCAAAGTTAAGGCAACACAGTTTCTCAAACAGGATCATAAATATATGGAACAGTCTCCCACAAAATGTTATTGATGCCGAGTCAATAAATTCATTCAAGAACAGATTAGAAAAGGCATGGGCTGATGATCCAGGGAAATTTGACCCCTTATTCACCACATGCTACTAATTATTCCTTGTGTTGCTTATTTACTTGCACTCAAGCAAACATGAGAGACAAATAAGTGTTCACACTTCCTGTCTACCATTCGCTATTTCGCTATTTCGCTATTTCGCTATTTCGCTATTTCGCTATGCTGCCGACACGGCGTAAAGAAACCACCAATCAATCACTCAATCAATCAACCCGCCCCTTACCTTCCCCCGCTTCCTCCCGTCATCTATGTTGACGAGATAGCCTCGATTCCGGCTCTGAGCTGCCCCCTGCTGGTTCCCGCGGAAACCAATAGTGCGTGATTACGACACTAGGGAACGCGGCTGGGTGGGCGGCGTCTCGCCATGTGGCGATACTGGTTGATGGTTCTGGCTGATGTACCGGGCGGTATGGGGACCCGACTGTAATGCCGACACTCACTGGGGACCAGTCTACGTATCACCCAAACGACGCTTGGTGGCGCCTTTACGAATTACAAGTCTGAGCGCATCAGCGTTGGCCATTCAAGACTTATCTCCTAACAATTCTTCAAATAACCTTATACCCCGACCTCACAAAGTCACAGCGTAAACTGAGTATCTTACTAATATAACACTAGCACAGGGGGTAGGTATAAACCTAAATGTTGCAAACGTGCCACCAAAAAAAGGCAACTACCAAATTGAGACTATTGCTGTTCAGCGATGGAAACAAGCTGCGATAAACTAGATCACGGTTCCGACTGCGCATGCACTGAAAATGGCGTTGGGAGCAAAGCAATGGCGTACGGCCATTGAGTTTGCCTATACGGGCAGTGAAAAGCGTCAGTTTTATTCAAAATTAATAGAAATCCCAAACCCTAACCTTATCAATTTAATATAATCTTTTTGATAAACATGTTTTCTGTATGTGTGTTCCAAGCAGTTTGTCTCTAGGTCGTGTGGTTTTATCAATATTTTACTTTTCTGTATGGAGATTGCTCACTGCCATTGACAATGCATTGAGTACTCTGGCTGTGGCTCTAACACTAGTCTGAGTGCCTAGATCTTTCTAAATCTAAATGCACATGGCATAAGATGTGCTGATTATATTGATGTAAATGCAATGCTGGATAAAAGATTGATATCTTAATTTATTGTATATATATTTTTAGTTGGTATTCTATGTTTCAAATAAGAGCTGAGATGATCTGAAACTAGCACATTTCATAGCTGCACCCAGTGTATTAGCATGTGCCATGTGCTTTTGGGGGGGGTGTTTTGCTCTGATGCATCCCACAATGCACCGCACCACTGGAACCGTGATGTAGTCTATACAACTTATTCATTATGGACAGGGTAAATAAGCCAATAGAAAATCAAATGAATGCGCAGAGATAATTTGATGACTTTATATTAGGAGGGATTTTCAATGAGAGTAAACGTCCCTCAACATATTTGTTAGATAAGAACACATACCGTTTTTACAAAGAAATAAAAATAATTCATTGTTGTAGCAGACCAGCTGTTCTTAAAACAGACCCAATTCCCCAGAGCAGACAAGATTTCCTCGCAGTAAAGTTTGCTTACTAGAAGATATAACTTCTAATCTGAACTCAGTACTTCTATTTAGAACATATTACTTTTAATTAGAGCGAGACAATGCTTACTGGTAGCAGACGACTTATAGTTTGAGAAGACGATTTCTATGTAGAATATACGGTTTCTATTTAGAAGAGACACCTTCTATTTAGAATAGACACCTTTTATTTAGAACAGGTGCCTTGTAGTTAGAACAGATGCCTTGTATTTAGAACATACGCCTTGTATTTAGAACAGACCCCTTTTCTTTAGAACAGATGCAATGTATTTAGAACAGACACATTGTATTTAGAACAGATGCCTTGTATTTAGACCAGACCCCTTGTATTTAGAACATACACCTTGTATTTAGAAGAGACACCTTGTCTTTAGAACAGATGCCATGTATTTAGAACATACACCTTGTATTTGGAACATATGCCTTGTATTTAGAACAGATGCCATGTATTTAGAACAGATACCTTGTATTTAGAACAGACACCTTGTCTTTACAACATATGCCTTATATTTAGAACATATGCCTTGTATTTAGAACATACACCATGTATTTACAATAGATGCCTTGTATGTAGAACCGACGCCATGTCTTTAGAACAGACTCCTTTTTATTTAGAACTGACACCTTGTATTTAGAACAGACACCTTGTATTTAGAACAGACACCTTGCATTTATAACATACACCTTGTATTTAGTACAGAGACATTGTATTTATAACATACCCCTTGTATTTAGAATACATGCCTTGTATTTAGAATATATGGTTTGTATTTAGCACATACACCTTGTATTTAGAACAGACACCATGTATTTAGAACTAACTCCTTTTACTTAGAACTGACACCTTGTATTTAGAACATATACCTTGTAGTTAGAACAGACACGTTGTATTTATAACATACGCCTTGTATTTAGAATAGACACCTTGTATTTAGAACATATACCTTGTATTTAGAATAGACACCTTGTATTTAGAACAGGCACCATGTATTTAGAACAGACTCCTTTACTTAGAACTGACACCTTGTATTTAGAACAGAGACCTAGTATTTAGAGCATACACATTGTGTTTAGAATAGACGAATTGTATTTAGAACAGATGCCTTGTATTTAGAACAGATGCCTTGTTTTTAGAACATATGCCTTGTATTTAGAACAAACACTATTGCATTTAGAACATACACCTTCTATTTAGAACAAACACCTTTAGAATATTAAATTTTAATGAGTAAACAATTTATCAGACTAAACACTAAAAGCTATAAAATATAACTGTCAACAATAATTTGAGATCATCGTTAGGCAGCAGAGGCTTTTTGCGAACAGACAAACAAACACACCAGCACACATTCACGTTCAGCGGTAAGTGAATCAGGTTAATGAGCAAGACAAGCGGTGGCGCCATATTGGTGCTGACGTTGAGTAGGTTGGAGCAGTAGATGACTAGCTCGAGGCTCCACCACCGATTACTGATGGGTGGGTGTGAGGAGCGAGTATGGAATTCCGGGTTATTATACTTTTATAATTTTTATACAGCATATCTATGTATATATATGTACACATATATAGTATAGTTATACGAATCTTACCTGGGTATAGATGATGGATAACTGTTGTTTTCCCGAGGTAGAAGCCTCGGGTAGACGTGGGCTAGGGAGAAGGAAGCACTTGAGGTACCAGCAATTTTAACCTACTTATTCAGGATAAAAATGATCTTTCAATACAATGGATACTATGATTTTCCCGTAACGGTACACCAACGGGATAGACGTGGTAGGGTGTGGTGGGCGGGCCCTAGCCCACGTCTACCCGAGGCTTCTACCTCGGGAAAACAACAGTTATCCATCATCTATACCCAGGTAAGATTCGTATAACTATACTATTTTACCTCGGTATACAGCCTCAGGCTAGCCTCAGGCTAGGGAGACCTTTACATAAATTCCATTTTTATCCTTAATATCATCCATTCTTATATAATATTCAACGTTTTTGTTCTCACCTATTCTTGTTAGTTGGCGAGCAGGCGCTTTGCAATGCCGGTGGGCTTTTCTAGTCGTTTGTTGTAATGTTTTGCAAACGACTTAGCCGTCTTCCAGCCTGCATGCGCTAGTATTCTTTTCACAGAAATACCTAGCAACCGTGCCTTGGAGACCATGGCACCTCTAGTTGAGTGGGAAGAGTATTTGCCCGTATCCACTCCAGCCAATTTCAACACCGTAATTGTCCATCTGGCAAGGGTGTTTCGTGAAATCGCCTTATGTGGCTTTATAAAGCTCACTAATAGTTGTTGTGATGCACGTAAATCCTTTGTCTTAGATATATAAGCCCGTATGGCTGACACAACACATAATTTCCGATCATTCGGAAAGCAGTCTAAGTGAACCGTAAATAAAGGGTCACCTAACGTGTTCGATTTGAGCAATTGTGCTAAATCAAACGTAGCTTGTTTCTTGTCTATTTCTAATCCTGTTAAAGATAAAGCAACAATCGTCTGTCCTCTGTGTCCGGTTACTAATAATAACAGGACCGCGACCTTAAAACCTAATTGTTTTATATCTAACCACGAGTTGTGAGGCCAAGCCTGAAACAACTTAAATACTATAGACACATCCCAAAACCGACTATACTTTGGTTTTGGAGGATTCCTTTGATAAATTGAACGAAGTAGATAACAAAGAACATAATGTTTTCCAACTGTTTCGCCATCAATTCTAGGTAATATGATTGATAACGCACATCTTGCCGCATTGATCGACCCAAAGGATAGTCCTTCATCCTCTAGAGAACGAAGAAAACGAGCTACTTGTGAAATTGTTGGATTTGTTGGCTTGACTTTCATTAACAAACAATGTACACCCCATTTCTTTAAATAGGTTGTGTACATTTTGACAGTTCCTGGCCTCCAGGCATCAGATACTATCCTATTCTCAGTAATTTTGTCCAATCCAAATTGCTGCAGCTGTTTCCTTAGAAAAGGAATGCCAATAGGGGCGTCGTTGACACGTCGCCGTGAACCACTAGCGGTCCGTGGTGTGTCAGATTCCCGAGTTTTCTTGGGAATCGTATATGTTCTTTTGCCAGTTGTGAAACTGCTGGCAGCCAAGGTTGCGTGTCCCAATCGGGCACCACCAGTATAGCATGTGTCCTTTCCAAACCGATTTTCCTGACAACTCGGCTGATAATGCTAAACGGTGGGAAAATATAAAAATAATTATTTTCCCAGGTAATAGCAAATGCATCTACTTTCCAAGCCTCCGGTTCAGGATGCCAAGAAACATAACAAGGTAATTTGTTATTATTTCGTGATGCAAACAAGTCAACTTTAGGTGTACCCCATTTTTCACAAATGAAGTTAAACAAAGGTGTAGAGAGAGACCATTCTAAATGGTCATGGAAATTTCTACTTTTATGGTCTGCAAGTGTATTTTGTGACCCTGGAATATGCGCTACAGTCAGCCAGACTTGTTGAGCCTGTGCCCAGTTCCAAATCAGTTTAGACAACTGATTGCAAGGCTTTGATTTGGTTCCACCCATGTTACGAATATATGCCATGGCAGTAGTATTATCAGTTAGTATTCTAACTTGTGATTTATGTATCTTTACTAAACTACATAAGCCCAGATAAATAGCACGCAATTCTAGCGCATTAATATGGTCTGATTTTTCATCATCAAGCCATCTACCTCCTGTTGTGACCCCATCTCGATGAGCTCCCCAACCTTCTAACGAAGCATCAGTAGTAATTACCATATTAGGTTCCGCCATGCGGATTGGATTTGGTGAACTTGCTATGTGTTGCATCCACCATCCAATATCCTGTAGCCCTTCTTGCGAAATAAACATCTTTCGCTCAAAATTCCCTTTAGTTCGTGTTAACGCTAAATTTTTATCTATTTCTAGAGATTTAATATGGGCCTTCCCGTATAGAATAGCGGGTGCATACGATATCATTATCCCAATAAGGACTGCGACCTGTCTAATTTTAGGTTTTGGTAACTTAATAAGCTGGGTCGCTGTATTCATAAACTTAATTAGTTTTTGTTCTGTTATCGACACTGTAAGAGACTGTGTATCCAGAATAAACCCTAAACATTTGAGTTGTTTTGTTGGTTTAAACACTGACTTTTGTGGATGTACATAAAACCCCAATTTAGTAAGTAATGCACATAAATCCAAAACTGCATTCACACAATCAATTTGTGTTGATGCTATAATAAAGGAATCATCTATGTATGGAAACATTATATGACCCTTCCGCGCCATTACTGAGAAAACAGGTTTAAGCAGTTTAGTGAATAAACGAGGGGCACAAGCTAAACCATTCGGCATGCAGGTAAACTCATAGAGTTGGTTATCCCAAAGAAACCGAAGAAATTTCCGGTCTTTTTCCCTTATGGGAAGCGTATAATATGCATCTTGTAAATCAACACTAGCCATCCACGCAACTGGCGTAATCAGATCTCGTGCCGTATCTAGCGAGAACATTTTAAAATGTCGATATTCAACCATTTTTATTAAGGATTGTTAAATCCAGGATCATTCGAACCTCGCCATTAGGCTTTGGTCTTGAGAAGATGTTTGAAATAAACTCTCCTGAACAGTTTGTCACTTTTTGTATAATTCCTTTCTCAAAGAATTTTTGTACCTGTTTAGTTAGTGCCTCTCGTTCAACTGGTTCAATGTTATAAGGAAAAGGTATCCTGCCTTGTACCAGAATTTGTGTGAAGGGAATGTGAACACCCCTAACTATTTGTAAAATTTCTTGGTCACTAGTAATTTTGTGCCACTCAGAAATATGATTATTAATATTACCAGCCACAAAGTTGCTTACAGTTTGTGTGGTTTTAGAGGCTGGAAGGACTTGTAACGTTTGTGTTTCAACCTCTACTTGGACCCGCCCCTGGGGAAGGGTCTCGGCGAGTTGACACCTCGGCCCAGTGGCCGTGCGGTGTTGTCGGTCCAGCCTGAGCGAGCGCCCCGGCCCCGAAAAGCTTGACCGAAGTTTGAGCCCGGTCTGGTTCCCCTGGTGAACCGCCGTGGACGAAAATCCCCTCGTGACCTTTTGAAACGAGGAGTTTCCTGTTTCTTCTTACCATCCATGTTTTTGCCACTCTTGGCTGCAGTTTCTACCTCTTTATAGAGGTATTGTAGTTGACCGCCAAACATTTTCGTGTTATCTAAAGGTTTCCCTTTAATCGGCTCTGGAGCAAGAAAGAGCGTAAACTCTTTCCCATCATTATCGGTAACCTTCTTTGAGCGAGCCACTTCTTTGCCAGCATCTGTGCAAACCGACTTGAAGACATTTTCATATCTTCGATACGACAGGTAATTACCTGCCGCCGCCAACAATGCAATGCCTTTGTCCATCGTCTTAGCCAAAGACGAGAACTTATTTTCTCGTTGCATTCTGTTTGCTACAGGAGCAATAGCTGTTAGCGTGCCAAGCACCGCCTTATGCACTGTGTGCAACACACCCTCAAATCTCTTACGGTCCTCTGTCATATTGACATCTCGATCCATCTCTTTAATGATGGAGTTGGGAACACCTTTAATGCCTGTTAACTCATCTGATAACTTAGAAATAATCTCTGCCGGTTTAAACATGCGGAAATGGCCATTAATGTTCTCACGCATACGCGTAGTGGTTTTCACACGCTTAGCCCTTGGCTTCTCCACTTTCTTAGCCACTTTGCCCCCAATGGCAGCATAGACACCTTCATATCGCGTGTCTGAGTCCGATTCCATGGAAGTGGAATCCGTGGACGAGTCGGAAGAAGAAGAATCTTTCCTCTTCTTCTTCTTCTTCTTCTTGGCCTTGGTCTTGCGCTTTTTGCGAAGTCCCATCCTCCCCCTTTCCTTGGTGAAATCATCACCAGAAGAAACGATATGTTTCTTCTTCCTCTGTTTAGGAGAAGGAGGAGGAGCCCTAAGCTCCATCTCTGAGTCTGTCTCCGAGAAATCCTCCAAAGAAGACTCTTCTTGAACACTCGGCATTCGCCGTTTACGAGACACCCCGGTGGTTTGAGAGCCATTATATGACTCTCCATCGCCGCAAACCGCGTCTCCCAATTTTGAGCCGCGGCGCCGTCAGGCACTATGTCCTCCTCGGAGAGAATATGCGCCCCGGGCTGTGTCGAAGGCCCTGCCGACAACACGGGTGAGGAGTCGTACTCCTCGTCCCCTCCACTCGGAACACGCCCCTCGGCTGCTGCTGCACCGCGCTTACTCCGCTTCGTGGCCATCGGGAGCTGAAACAAAGATTTTTGGTCAGTCCCGGTATATATATATGTCACAATATGGTTGTTTCAAACTCATTTGGACATCTATTGGTGTTAGAGAATGTGTTTATACCATTATAACACAGGCGTAATAAGCTAAATTTGTGCGTGGGTTGTGGGTCAAGCCCAAACCTTACGCGGGGTCGGGACCAGTGTATCGGCCCGCCCATCCCTCTCTTCCGCACACTTCTCCCACCTGTGACTACTACGTCAACAAGTTGGAGAAAATGCTACGAAACTCGGAGAAACGCCTGAAAAAGTTTGTGGGGAGTCTATAAAAGAAACCCAGGAGCATCTCCAACATTACTCTCTATTAGAGTACGAGAGAATTTCCACAGGAGACGAGGCAGAGCCCACATCTCTACCCATAATCACACGGTGACTCGGGTGTTGACAGAACCACTAATGATCGGTTTCAATCCTTCGAGAAGGAATTCTATCCTTGGTTTTTTATAACCAAATAACTCGTCCAAAATGGACCAAAGAAAGTCTAAACTTTCCATAATGATGCTCTAATGCATCATGATTAAGCTAACCACAGTTTTTATGATACTTACTGCGTATTAGCTTGTATGTAGACTAAATTTGCCGGAGCAACCCAACGACACGTAATCCAGTCGTGAGTTGTATATGCTAATTGCTGGTACCTCACATGCTTCCTTCTCCCTAGCCTGAGGCTAGCCTGAGGCTGTATACCGAGGTAAAATCTATATATATATATATATATGAGTCAGGCTCATGAAAATAGGCCAATTGGGGAAAGTTGTCAGCGTCGAGCATTGGATGTCGGCGTCAAATGGCATAATTATAGTTTAGCATTGACAGAGGTGTTGGAAAGTCCTTAAATTTATCCTGAATGTAAAGATAGAGACAATACAACAACCTTATTTGTTTCTAGGATAATTTAATATGAAACAAAGAAATGCACTACACTATAAGAATTGTGACGCCGACATCTTAAATTAACTACCAATTGGCCCATTTTTGTGAGGCCGACTCATATATCTTGCGTGTGTTGTTTGTTTGTGTAGCATCAATAATATGCTATTGTTTACTGCCTTAGTCTTATTGCATCACGCTCAGTCGCACATTAAATCGGCCACCTTCCTCACCTCTGGCTTGCCGACGTCTCTGCTCCAAACCCACGGCTCTATCACTGTCTATTATCTCTAGCACTTCCACTGTTTTTCTCCCCCACCACCCACCCCAATGGACCCCCCTCCCCTGCCACCACCCTTAACCATCATGAACAAACCATCAACACACCAAACATTCTACACAACTATCAATCTGTTTAGACACATTGAACACTATATAAGACAGACAAAATGTATTGTCAACTATAAACTTACCTTGTTTTATAAGAGAAAAAATGTAAACCACAAGGATTGTTTGAGTTGCCCGAAGTGTACACCTTCTACTCAGTGCTGCTCCCCATTTTTACATGAACTACAGTGACTGGTGCTGTACATTATACAGCAGGAGCCACTCCCTTAATTCTACAGGATCGTTGCTGTAACTACTACAGCACTGATCAAAATTAGATTATTTAGACTGTCAATTCCAATAGTAAGATGGCCGGAAGACCAGTGCTCTGGCGCTGACAAATGTCATGTTCAGATGAATAAATACTTTACCAAAAAAAACCCCAAAAAACTGTTCAATTCCCTACTCCATTACCACTTTGGACAAACTTCTTCCACCATCGGGGGCGTTTCACCACCGATTCACCGACATTATCAACTTGGGTATAAAACAGTCCCACCTTATCAAACCACTCACCAGTGCACACTCTTGAAAACAGGCGCCAGTTTCTGATAGAGCAGCAGGTCTGCATCATAAACTAAATGATAGTTAGTTGTTGCAGTTTTACATCCTGGCAACATCTAAAGACATATCAGGACAGGTACCGACTTGTGACAGTGCACTCTCATGGCAACTTTATAGTGCTGCCCCACTGGAAAATCAGGGCACCGGCAACATCACCCGATATCCCAATCAGTCACATTATCCTGACACTGAGCGAACCAGTCCTTGCGTTATCCTATTAGTCCTGAGTGCCAGGCTAGGAAGTGACAAGTACCAATTTTTTAAGTCAATGGTTTGACCCGACCGGGAACCGTACTCCCGATCTCCCGCACACGAGGCCTGCGCTCTACCGAATCAGCCCCCACCCCCGTTGTAAACTAAATGATCTTTCCACTTAAGTCTTCTTAAGTTTCAGATAGGGACCATTATAAATATTTGTTAAAATGTAGTTGTAATTAATTAAAATCCTTGATGGTGATCTCCTCTTCTCCAGGTGCCGGGATGGAAACACGGGATTACTCGCCTGTCAAACCGCCTTATCACGTGACGTCTGACATCACCATGGAACTCCATGATGACGTCAGATGCTCAGCGCAGCATCAGGATGCTGATGCCTCATTATCCCACCTGCCACTCATCGTCCCATATACACATGTTATAGTATAACAGCACATAAGTATAACTTATACTTATGTGCTGTATAATGCATTAGGCAAATATATATCACGGTGCAATCCTACCACGGTTATGTATTCATTTCACAACTGCAGGATAAAACCACTCTTCCCTTGATTCAGCATTCCCTTCTATGTGGGAAAGAAATGCTTAATAATAATATGTGCTTAATATAGTAGATATTCTTCCCTGGCATCGAACTGGTTAGCATAGTATCAGGATAATCTGACTGTGGGAAATTGCATCATGGTACTGGCGGCCTGGTCTTCCAGTTGGGCAGCACTATAAAGTCGCCATGAGTCCACTGTCACAAGTCGGTACCCATCCTGATATGACCTTAGATGCTGGCAGGATGTAAAACTCCAACAACCAACCAACCAAACTGTTACAACTGAAGGGGTAGACAACACTATTGATCCCACTGTTCCAAGACGCGCCCCTGTAACCGAGTAATTAGCTCCGATGCTTTATCGGGGACATTACTCCTCCAGTTAAAATGACTGAATTGTCGATTTAATCGCACAATCTCCCACCCCATCCTCCTCAGCACGCCATCGGGCGGCATTAAACAGAACTATATTTGTACCCATCTGACTTATCGGTCATCAAAAGTTTTCAGCATTTTTTACAATTATACGAAGAGCGCTACTTTTCCAGACCCCCCCCCCCTCCTCCGCCATTTACCCGCTCCTTCATCACATCCTTTCTGCATATTTTACCACAGAACATGAATTAAAAGTTGTACATGACTTGTATGCTTTGTAAAGGCCCTGTCACATTACAACGTAACGACTTCAGAGTAGAGAGAACGTGAAAAACGTCGAACTTCTCGGCGTAGTATGCAAATTTCGGCACAAGTTGAATGCGGATGCAGCGCAGTTGACGAGAGCGTAACATCGGTAAAACGTAGTGATAGCATCATTCAACAAGAGAGGACAACGTAATGATGCTCACGGAATGTTATGAACATTATTCCATCACCAGAACTACATTGCTTTACGTTACCTTACGTTACTTACATCATTAAACGTTGGTGAAATGCTGAACATACTTTGGATGTATGGTCGGCGTACGTTCTCCTGACGTTCTCCTGATGTTCTCCTGACATTCTCCTGACATTCCCATTACGTTGCGTGGACATTTCCACCGGCTTTAATGTGGGTCAAGGTAGTGGAACGTAGTGAGAAGCGTTTGACTAACGTCCATTTAACATCATTGACGTTCGGCGAACGTGTACAGAATGTACGGCGAACGTAAACCCTTATGTTCGAGTTCAAAACCTTGACGCGCGCCGACATAACACAACGTAACGCGACGTAGCTCGACATCAGTCTAACGTCATTCTGACGTCATCATAACGTAACCCAACATACGTCAACGTAATGACGAAACGTGAGCACGTCAGGCTTACGTTGGCTTGTTACGTGGTAGTGTGACAGGGGTATAAATCTTTGAACGACCTTTAAAACCAGACCAGGAACATTCGCCAATATTTACTTGATTGGGATAAGTGTCTGTGTGTGAGGGTGGGGGGGGGGGGGAGTGGGGCGTTGGAGGGGAGAGGAGGAAGTTTCCAAAATCGATTTATTGGTTTGCTGTTTTGACAGATTCAGATGGGAGATATCTATGGAGAAGAATTCCCATCTATAATGCATAAGAAGTGACACTCTCCTTTGTTCCGAACGCGTGGGTGGTTACCCTGAGGAGAAGCGTCGCAGCGCCAATGTTTCCCCTGGTGTGTGATTCTGTCATCAGGATTTGTTACAATCTAACCAAGCATTTTTTGTTGTTGTTGGTACATTAGTTGTTTAAGCAGGGGAAATTTCAGTCAGTCTTCCTCATTCCACTGCTCCTTGCCCTATCCTAGTAATGGCAAGCATCTGGCTAGGAAGTGACAAGTATAAATCTTTAAGTCATTGGTTTGACTCGATCAGGATTCGAACCCACGATCCCACGATCTAGCAACATGGGAGACGGACGCTCTAACTCATTCGGCCATACCGTAATAAATAACGTAAAACATATAAATAAATTTTCAAAAAAATGACCATGTATATTTACCAGACGACCACTGGATGGTACTAGCTGTTTTACAGATCAGTAATCCTTGTAGATTGACTTTCTTTCTAGTAGATAACTTGTTAATTTTTCACTGCATGACATTTTGTGACTCCAGGGAGTGTTTAATTGAATCAATGTTATTACATTAGCGGTACCACTTCAGAATTGCATCAAATATAGATTTTGCTATCATTTACAATGTATCTAACCATTTTAGAATTTCGTATACATTTCCAGGTAGACATGTGGACGCGATTGACAAGACTGCCAGAATAGATACTGTAGTGGTCTGTACTGACCTCTCAGGCAAGGAACTGCATAGACAGGTAGACGTAGGTAGTATGGTGATATCAGGGAGCCTAGGTGGTGTAATGGTTAGCACACTGGACCGGAATGCAAAGAGATGTGGGTTCGAGTCCCGCTCTAGGTGCAATATTTCCCATTTTCATCACCTCCATGACACTGGTTGCTGTGACCATGATCCTATTCAAGCTATGCGATGTATGGTTGTTGAACCTACCCTGTGTATGTATGTGTTAGTGCATTGCCTGTATGTATGTAATTGTAAGCATTAAATGACAATTAAAAGACTTACAATTCCAAGGGGACGAGTGTAGTAGTCAGCACTGACCTCTCAGGCAAGTAACCACATAGACAGGTAGACATGGGCAGTGTGTTGATATCAGCGAGCCTAGGTGGTGCAATGGTTAGCACACTGGCCCGGAATGCAAAGAGATGTGGGTTCGAGTCCCACTCTAGGTGCAATATTTCCCATTTTCATCACCACCACAACACTGGTTCCCGTGACCATGATCCTGTACAAGTTACGTGCTGTATAATTGTTGAACCTACCCTGTGTATGTATATATGTAAGTGCATTGCCTGTATGTATGTAATTGTAAGCATTAACATACTTACAATTTCAGGGGGATGAGTGTAGTGGTCTGCACTGACCTCTCAGGTAAGGAACTGCATAGACAGGTAGCTGTGGGTAGTATTATTATATCAGGTAGCCTAGGTGGTGTAATGGTTAGCACACTGGCCTGGAATGCAAAGCGATGTGGGTTCAAGTCCCACTCTAGGCGCAATATTTCCCATTTTCATCACCCCCATGACAATACCATGAGCTGTTTGCCATTAATATAACTCTTGTTGCCGACATGGCATCACACCATTGGCAATCAATCAATCGATCAACATTAGTGGTTCAAGATCTAATGAACAGCACATAGCTGGCGCATGGCATCCAGTGTAAGGACATTTTACACACCAATAAACAACCAGACGGGATGGCTGAATGAGTTAGGGTGTCCGTCTCCCGTGTTGGTTCGAATCCTGGTCGAGTCAAACCAATGAATTTAACATTGATACTTGTCGCTTCCTAGCCAGGCGCTCAGCATTATTAGGATAGGGCAAGGACTGGTTGGGTCAGTGTCGGGATAATGTGACTGAGTGGGAGATCAGGTCATGGTGCTGGCAGCCTGGTGTCCCAGTGGGGCAGCACTATAAAGTTGCCATGAGTGTGCACTGTCACAAGTCGGTACCCATCCTGATATGACCGTAGCTGTTGCTAGGACGTAAAACAACAAACAAACAAAACGTTTCCCTTTCCACAGGTCGAATTAGAGTTGCTCAAGTATTCACTAGGGGGAGGCATCTCGACAAGAGAGGGCCAGCACAGAGAAGTTCTGGTCATTACCACCAGATGCCACCACCAACAACGCTGGGCAGGGGAGTGCTTAAGTTTGAGAAGGGTAAACAGCGATGAACGGAGGAGATCCAACCAGCTCCTACATGACCACTGGGTCGATATAACAAGCCCTTCATTGAACATACAGTTAATTTCGCAGTAATTCTTCCATTCTTTACACTATTGATATGGTGTGATTTTAATATAGGCAGAACAATAGTAAATTTCAAAATACTTAAAACACTTTAATCTTAATCTCACAAAGGTAAAATATATTATGCACCGTGGCCAGATCCCCCCCCCCCCTAAATATTCGATGCTGAGGCCCTACGCTTCAGCCTGACAAGCCTATATGGAAATCGGGCACTTACAGCGTGTATATATATATATATATATATATATATATATATATATATATATATATATATATATATATAAACAAGCTACAGTACAAGAAGGAGACAAACAATGATATGGGATGAGATAATATATATTCTCTGGCATAGGGAATATTTGCCCTAGCCTTAAAAGAAAAAAATCCGGTCGCAAGTGACAGTGGAGGCGACGGAAGTGCGGGTCGAAGTGCATTGTGGTAGGAGGTGAATAGATACAGAGAGCCGATTGGTCAATAACATAGTGTGTTATAAAGTAGTACAGAGTAATAAACATATAGATTCCCTTATGCAGCTTTATACTCGCATAATGCTTATCCATCACATATATACACTTCTTTGTGTGTGATCGATTGTTTATTCTGGTCATACTCATAGCGGTTAAGTGCAGGTACCTGTTTTCACCAATGTGCAGCAGTAGTCATAATCCATAGGGGTTGATTTCTTATCATATGTACTGTAACACTGTTTTGTGGTGTAAAACTGGGCAACTAGGTGGTGTAATGGTTAGCACACTGGCCCGGAATGCAAAGAGATGTGGGTTCGAGTCCCGCTCTAGGCGCAGTATTTCCCATTTTCATCACCCCCACGACATAATTTATGGCTGTACCCACACTCTAATGAAATGTTGTTTTTCTACCTTTTGTGCATAGACAAATTTTGTTTTTGGTTTTCGGCTATACTTTTTACACACATAGATACCTTGTAATACTCCATTTTGTTTGTTTGTTTGTTGTTGTTTTACGTCCTAGCAACATCTAAGGTCATATCAGGACGGGTGATAGTACACACTCATGGCGATTTTTTAGTGCTGCCCCACTGGGAAATCAGGCTGCTGGCACCATGACCCGATATTCCACTCAGTCACATTATCCTGACACTGAGCTAACAAGCCCTTGCCCTATCCTAATAATGCCGAGCACCAGGCTAGGAAGCGACAAGTATCAATTTTTAAGTCATTGGTTTGACTCGACCGGGAACCGAACTACTCCATTTTGATACAGACTTTTAGTTAGATTTATGGAAAGAGATTTTTAGTTACATTTATGGAAATAAAAATGTTGACCTGAGATGCTGAGACTGGCGAAATCAGCGACACGTGCAGCTGATGTTCAGCCACAGTGATGAATGTTGTATGTGAATCTAATGTAGTTTGCTCTACACAAAGTTTGAGTAATACAATTATGTAATTGTATTCACATGTTTTTTATGAGATGCGGGACATATCTATATGAATTATTATGACATGCTTTTTTTTGTTGTTGTTGTTGTTTTGTTTGTTTATCGACCCCCCAGCACAAAAAGTCAACATCAGCTATTGGGGTGTGATACAGATTCTTACAGATTCATACAGAATATTAGGTGAAAATTATAGATTGCCATCCAAGAAATGTGGCAGGTCTGAAGCGGCATTGTTCACAGACCCTAAAGTCGCTCAAAGCGAAGCACCTGGCGAGGTGGTCTAATTGATAGAGCGCGGTCCTCGGGTGTGGAATGTTGGGAGTTTGGTTCCCGGTCGAGTCAAACCGATGACTTTGTCGCTTCCTAGCCAGCATTAATAGGATAGGCCAAGGACTGATTAGCTCAGTGTCAGGATAATGTGACTGAATGGGATATCGCATCATTGTGCTGGTGGCCTGATTTCCCAGTGGGGCAGGACTATAAAGTCGCCATGAGTGCACACTGTCACAAGTCGGTACCCTTCCTGATATGACCCCTAGATGTTGACAGGATGCAAAACTCCAACAACCAACCAAAACGAGGCTGCGTGCGGTAAACTGCGCAGTGGATCTCTGCGCAAGTTCGACGCCTGTCACCCACTTCCGGCCGTGTAACTCGATGTATCGATTGAAGCCCGTCCCGCCTAGTTCCTCTTTCCGCCACACCGTGGCGCGACGGGCGTGGCGTCTGCCGATACGACGACGGCCTCATTGGGTTGTCGGCTGTGATTGGACGAAGATTGCGCCCGACCGGTGGCCCCCTGATGGCGGTTTTACCATCTACTCTTGGACCGTTTCCATCATTCAAGCTGGCTGTGTTTTGTGATCATTATAGCAATGACTGCGCACCAAGAGAGAGGACAAAAGAGAGGACAAGACAGAGGATAACAGAGAGTGAGATTGGTAAAAGCAAGAGACAGGGCAAGATAGAGAGGGGAAGAGAGAAATAGAGAGGACAAGAGAGAGACATAGAGAGCAAGAGAGAATAAGAGATAGCAAGATGCCTAACAGTAAAAGAGAGTACATGAGAGAGATAGAGAGAGGAATAGAGAGAAGAGAGATAGAGAGAGGAATAGAGAAATAGAGACGAGAGAGATAGAGAGAAGAAGAGAGAAATAGGAGGAGAGAAATAGAGAGAAGAAGAGATAAATAGAGAGGAGAGAGATAGAGAAAGGAGAGAGAAATAGAGAGGAGAGAGATAGAGAGAGGAAGAGATAAATAGAGAGGAGATAGCTAGAGGGAGGGAGAGGGAAATAGAGAGGCGAAAGATAGAGAGAGGAAGAGAGAAATAGAGAGGAGAGAGATAGAGAGAGGAAGATAGAAATAGAGAGAACAAGAATGGGGATAAAGAACAAGAGCGAAGATAAGAGAGCGATATTGTTAAAAGCAAGAGAGAGACCAATATATAGAGGAAGAGCGCGTTATAGAGAACAAAAGAGAGATAGGGAGCAAAAGAGGGTGCAAGATAGAGAACATGACAGGAGAATGAGCAAGAGAGAACAATAGAAATAAGATAAGAGCAAGAGCTGGATAGAGACAACAAGAGAGAGGGCTAGAGGGAGCAAGAGGAAGAGGGACATAGAGCAAGAAATATATAGACAGCAAGAGAGAAGGACAGTGAGAATGATACAAGATAAAGAGAATGTGAGCAAGAGATGAAAAGAAGGAGAATGGGAGGGAGAGAGCAGTGCAACATCAAAAGTGATTGCGTAAAGTCGATCTTACTAGCAGTCTTAATATTATTTTTATTGCGCATTACACATTTGAAAGTTCAATGTCTGTTTATTTAAATCGAGATTTATTACCCTCACTTTGGGAATTTAATGCCACGTTTTGATGACACCTTGGACAATAGTTTTCACGATTATAATGGGGGCCGCGAAAAATGAAATTGACAGTCTACTTGATCACAGGCATTAAATCTCACTCAAATACAGAAAAGGACATCGATTTGACACAGTAGGATATAGTCGAATTAATATTGCACAAATGTACACAGCTATATGAATCGGTGCGAAGGCTGAGAAAAGAGCTACATTGCTTAAAGTCCACCTAGCGGGACGCTGATGACTCACAGTGGAGCATTTCCGGTTTTCTTGCCACCAGCTCTCCAAGCTGAGTTTGGTGGCGGTGAGACGAATCGGCTTGAAGAGTTCATCATTTCCCCAGTACATCCACCGACGCAGAGTAGAGCTCTCCTCAGATGGAGGTACAATCGTTGGTATGCACAGAGTGAACTATCCTCAGATAGAGGTTCAATTACTGGTATACACAAAGTGGAGCTCTCCTCAGATGGAGGTTCAATCGTTGGTATGCACAGAGTGAACTATCCTCAGATAGAGGTTCAATTACTGGTATACACAAAGTGGAGCTCTCCTCAGATGGAGGTTCAATCACTGGTACATGCAGAGTGGAGCTTTCCTCAGATGGAGGTTCATTCACAGGTACACACAGAATAGAACTCTCCATAGATGGAGGTTCAATCACTGATACACACAGAGTGGTGCTCTGCTCAGATGGAGGTTCAATCACTGGTACATGCAGAGTGGAGCTCTCATCAGATGGAGGTTCAATCACAGGTACACACAGAATAGAACTCTCCATAGATGGAGGTTCAATCACTGATACACAGAGAGTGGTGCTCTGCTCAGATGGAGGTTCAATCACTGGTACATGCAGAGTGGAGCTCTCCTCAGATGGAGGTTCAATCACAGGTACACACAGAATAGAACTCTCCATAGATGGAGGTTCAATCACTGATACACACAGAGTGGTGATCTGCTCAGATGGAGGTTCAATCACTGGTACATGCAGAGTGGTGCTCTCCTCAGATGAATCTTCAATCACAGGTACACACAGAGTAGAGCTCTCCTCAGATGGAGCTTCAGTTCAATCACTCATACACACAGAGTGGAACTCTCCCCAGAAGGAGGTTCAATCACTGATCCACACAGAGTGGAGCTCTCCTCATGTGGAGGTTCAATCACTGCTATGCGTGGGAGGGAGAGGGATGGTGGTCAGAAACCCCCTGAGACATTCTGTTCGATTGATATTTATTTGAACATCGGCTAGATGAGTCATACTCAGTAATTAAGGGCTCCATCTTGTAATCATTAATGGTACCAGTGTAGATTTACGACTGACGGAATGATGTTATCATAACCTGGTGGTCCAAGCTTCTACTGTTGGTTTGCTGGGGATTTATACCCTAGCAACATTCATACCTGAACGGGTACCCACTTATAGCGATGCGTACTCATGGCGACTTTATAGTGTTGCCTCATTGTGATACCATGACCATGACAATAATGACCACTTCCACTAGGACCATTATGATCACGTCCACAACCATCTCCCCCTCACACCCACCCCACCACCACCCCTCCACACCACCCCTCCACACCACTCCTACTATCACCACCATCACCCACCCACCCACCCACTCCATCCTCAGCACTCCCACCACCACGATTATCACCACCACCACCACCACCATCACCCACCCCCTCCCCACATCTCCCACCACCACGATTATCAACACCACCACCATCACCCACCCCCCTCCCCACATCTCCCACCACCACGATTATCACCACCACCACCACCACCATCACCCACCCCCTCCCCACATCTCCCACCACCACGATTATCACCACCACCACCACCATCACCCACCCCCCTCCCCACATCTCACACCAGCATGATTATCACCAACCACCACCATCACCCACTCCCACCACTACCATTATCGCCACCACCACCACTACTATCACGAACCCACGCACCCACGCCATCCTCATCACTCCCAGCATCACGATTATCACCACCACCACCACCATCACCCACGCCACTCCCCACATCTCCCACCACCACGATTATCACCACCACCACCACCACCATCACCCACGCCACTCCCCACATCTCCCACCACCACGATTATCAACACCACCACCACTATCACCCACCCCCTCCCCACATCTCACACCACCACGATTATCAACACCACCACCACTATCACCCACCCCCTCCCCACATCTCCCAGCATCACGATTATCAACACCACCACCACCATCACCCACGCCACTCCCCACATCTCCCACCACCACGATTATCACCACCACCACCACCCACCCCCCCCCCACACTCCCCACCACCACATATCACACCACCACCACTATCACCCACCCCTCCCCACATCCCCAGCATCACGATTATCACCACCACCACCACCATCACCCACGCCACTCCCCACATCTCCCACCACCACGATATCAACACCACCACCATCACCCACCCCCCTCCCCACATCTCCCACCACCACGATTATCACCACCACCACCACCATCACCCACCCCCTCCCCACATCTCCCACCATCACGATTATCAACACCACCACCACCACCCACCCCTCCCCACCTCCCACACCACAACACCACCACCACCCCCACCCCCCCACTCCCCACATCTCCCACCACCACCATATCACCACCCACCACATCACCCCACCCCCTCCCCACATCTCCCACCACCACCAATCCCACCACCCACCACACCCCCCACCCACCCCCACATCCCCACCACCACGATCCACACCACCACCACTCACCCACCCCCTCCCCACATCCCCACCACCACATCACCCACCACCACTATCACCCACCCCCTCCCCACATCTCCCACCACCACGATTATCACCACCACCACCACCATCACCCACCCACTCCCCACACTCCCACCACCCACGATATCACCACCACCACCACATCACCCAACCCCCTCCCCACATCTCCCACCACCACGATTATCACCACCACCACCACCATCCACCCACGCCACTCCCCACATCTCCCACCACCACGATTATCACACCACCACCACTATCACCCCACCCCCTCCCCACATCTCCCACCACCACGATTATCACCACCACCACCACCATCACCCACGCCACTCCCCACATCTCCCACCACCACGATTATCAACACCACCACCACTATCACCCACCCCCTCCCCACATCTCACACCACCACGATTATCACCACCCCCACCATCACCCACCCACGAACCCACTCCATCCTCACCACTCCCAGCATCACGATTATCACCACCACCACCACCACCACCATTACCCACCCACCCACTCCATTCTCACCACTACGATTATCACCACCACCACCATCACCCACCCACGACTCCCACAACCACCATTATCACTTCCTCAACCATCATCATCATTAATATTATAGGATATATTACACCAGTAGTTTAGTGTATGCTTTACTGCACTGGGGGTACAAACTGCATTAATGTATCTCCCTAGCAGGATGCCGCCCGCATTAATGTAAAGCCCCTGTCACACCTCGCCGGATTGAGGAAACGGAAAGAAACCGAACACAGTCAATTGATATCCGGCAAAGTCCGGTTTGTGTCCGTTGCATATCCGTTGCCTATCCGTTGATATCCAGCCCGATCCGTTAACAGTTTTCAACATGCACAAAACTTGGAACGGATGCCGCTGGATTGACGTCTACGGTTCTTGTCCGGTTTGAGTTCGTTTCATCCATTGGCTATCCGTTCATGCCCGTTTCATGTCCGTTTCATGTCCGTTTCATGTCCGTTTCATGTCCGCTTCATGTCCGTTTCATGTCCGTTTCATGTCAGTTTCATGTCCATTCGCCCGGCTTCGTTTGACTCAATATCGCAACATTTTGAAACACTAATACATTTTGATACTTATCATGCCCAAACACCACCGGACTAGACAATTCTGTCCGTTGCTCAATCCGGCGAGGTGTGACAGGGGCTTAAGGTAGGATGCTTATTTATGGCCCTGTCACATTATGACGCTTCTCACTGGCGTGTCACCAGCGCGCAAAATAATTTGTACGCGTCGAGACACGTCCAACTTTTCGGCAGTTTGGGAAAAAGTTTGACGTCAGCGCAGCATGTTAGTAGCGCATGGCCAACGTTGTGTTAAAGTATATCAGCGCGTGAGAAAAAAACTAAAAGTTTAGCGCACCGTCCTGATATGACCTTAGATGTAGCTAGGATGTAAAACAACAAAGCAACATTTTGGCGCAACGTGTGGGCACGACCCTAATGCGTGCGCGACGTGTGCTTGGTGTTCAATCAATCAATCAATAGTTCCGTCCTCTAGTCGAGGGTTGGATGCAATGGTTCTCCACTTGTCCCGATGGTGTGCTGTTCTGATAGACTGTGAATAATTCAAGCCTGTCCACTGTGAAACATTTGTAAACCATGATGTTCTTGGTCTCCCTCTCCCTCTGCTGCCATTCACCCTCCCTTCCAACAATGTACGGTATATTGAACTCTGACGAATGATGTGGCCAAAATAAATAAGTTTCTTTGTCTGTATAGTGGCAAACAAGCGTTTCTTATTTTTAATTTTTCTGAGAACCTCCCTGTTGGTGATCTTCTTTGTCCATGATATTTTCATCATCCTTCGATAAGTCCACATCTCAAATGCTGCTAAACGTTTGTACATTTTCTTAGAGATTGTCCATGTCTCTGCCCCATACATTAGAGTAGACCACACATAACACTGAAGAATACGCTTCCTTGTTAACACTCTATACATTTTGGAGAATGTTGTTCGGGCTATTGTCATCCTTCTTTTAATTTCTTCCTCACATCTCCCATCATGCTTGGTGTTCGCATAACGTTATTCCATCGCGTCTAGCGGATCTTGATGTGCGCCTAACGTCCCAATAACGGTCGCACCCACAAGTTGGCGTGCGTCGGCACATGTCAATAGTTTTGTGCAAGCAGAAAACATTTGACGCACGCCGATGCGCGCCAGCGTTCCTCGGCGACCGTCGCTGTCACTCAAAGTGTACCGACGTGTACCGACGCGTACCTAACGCGCACCTAACGTGCGCCTAACACGTGCGTAACACGCACCTAACGCATACCTAACGCGCGCCTAACACGCGCCTAACGTGCGCGTAACGCTTCCCGATGTGTCCCAATGTTTTGCCTAAAAGTGAGACACGTCGCCACGCATCGACGTGCGTTGGAGAGAAACGTTGTAATGTGACAGGGCTATTACAAAAACACAACCCAAAACATGTCTTCTTTATTAAATGCAGGACCAAAAAACAGCAATGGCGGAATGCAACAACATCCAAGATCATCCTGTGTTAAAAGACAGGATGGCCGAATGAGTTAGAGCATCTGTCTCCTAGGTTGGTAGATTGTGGGTTCGAACCCTGGTCGGGTCAAACCAATGACTTATAAAAATTGATACTTGTCACTTGCTAGCCAGGCACTCGGCATTACTAGGATAGGGCAAGGAGCAGTGGAATGAAGAAGACCAATCATCCGCGATTGAAATTTCCCCTGCGTAAGCAACTAATGTACAAAAAAAAAGACAGTGGAAAGCCCCATCCCTTAGTAATAACTGCATAGTGAATAGATCTATTCAATCAAATAACCAGGATTGATTCCTTTCTGGGACAGCCCTCAATAACCAACATGAAACCAGGTGATGTGGCTGTACGCCACAGACTGCTCGGCTATGAATCAGAATCACGCCTCCAATTCAAAGCAGGCCAGCCTGAGTGGCCCACGAGTTGCTCAGTAGTTGGGCTATTTGTTGGCCTAGTGATCGTGTTTAAAACCACTTTACCTGTGAACATGCCAGAGTTCCAGCAGCTCTCATCACCACTTAGCATTCGGCTTTCCACTCTCAACAACAACGACTTGGTGAGTGTGCGGTACACCTGAGGTGATCACAAGTTGCAAAACTGCAACACTCGTATGGACAATCCTGGGTATGAGTCCTATTTTAGCAGAATAACAAACTGCGAAAATGAGTCTCTTACTCAAGAGTGCCCATACGAATGTTGCAGTTTTGCAAGCTTTGGTCATCTCAGGTGTACCGCACACTCATCAAGTCATTGTTGTTGAGAGTGGAAAGCCAGATGCTAAGTGGTGATGAGAGCTGCTGGCACTCTGGCATGTTCACAGGTAAAGTGGGTTTAAACACGATCAATAAGCTGACAAATAGCCCAACTACTGAGCAACTCGCGAGAAACTCAGGCTCACCTGCTCTCTAGTCTAGGCCCAGTTTAAAGTTGTATAGTCCGATGGTTTTCAGTTTCAGCCATTTAAAAAAAATGAATGGATAACGATACAAGGTTTGCTTTTTGTTGTTTTACATCCTAGCAACATCTAAGGTTAGTTCGTTGTTGGAGTTTTACATCCTGGCAATATCTAAGGTCATATCAGGACAGGGACTGACTTGCAACAGAATACACACTTGGTGACTTTATAGTGTGGGCACCACTGGGAGACCAGGCCAGTGGCACCATGACCTGATATCTAACACAGCCACGTTATCCTCATATTATGCAAACTAGTCGTTGCCCTATCCTATTAATGGCGAGTACCAGGCTAGGTAGCGACAAGTTTCAATTTTATAAGTCATTGGGGTGACTCGGCTGGTATTCAAACTCCCGACCTTCCGTACGGGAAGCCTCCGCTCTATCGATGCGGCCATGCGTCTGGTGCACAATTTGGTTTATATTTTAATGCTTTTTTACTTTAAATGGAAGTAACTTAAAGGATTAACATCGGAGATATTTCAAGTGAAAACATGGCAAATAAATGTTGGTGCACACGCTGAAATGATAGATACTTAAGCTTCAGTTGGCCAGATTCTATTAAATTGACTTAGTTCTCCCTTTATCAATATTATGCAGCAGTATATATTTAATGAGCACTGATATTTAAGTTGGATATCTAAGATTAAAGTTAGACAGATGTGTTGGCTTAGGAAACGTTCTGCTTTCATCGGACTATGCAGCTTTAAGGTCATCGTGACAACCATTGATGGTTGGATGTTTCTTGGAGTTTTACGTCCTGGCAACATCTAAGGTCATATCAGGATGGGTACCAACTTGTGACAGTGCAAACTCATTGGGACTTTATACTGCTCCCCCATTGGGAGACCAGACCATCAGCACCATGACCTGATATCCCACTCAGTCACATTATCCTGACACTGAACCAACCAGGCCTTGCCCTATCCTAATAATGCCGAGCGTCTGGCTAGGAAGCGACAAGTATCAATTTTATGTCATTGGTTTGACTCGACAAGGGTTTGAACCCATGGGTTTGAATCCCACGATCTACCAAAATGGGAGACGGACGCACAATTCTTTCGGCCGTCCTGCATTCAATCAATAGGATACAGCTATAATAGGCCTTGGACCTGTTAGCCGCTCTTAATTAATTGAAATGGAGACAGTTCTTCAGATGTGGTCAATCGTAGCAACTGTCACTGGCTCCAAGATATATGTAATGCTTGACCAGTATGCATCCAGTCGGGACTTGAAGCAGTTCACCGACTCCGCTGCTATGACACTCTCCGGCAGGTCGCGACAAGCACGTTGCTAATCAGTACGACTGCTTAGACTTGTCAACAACCGTCGAACAAACGCGGGATGAATGTAGGGTTAGGACATTAAGTACCATTCAGGGAAGTAAGGCAAACAACCGGGTGCCGTGGCAGAATCAGTGGAGCATTGGCCTCACGTGCGCGAGATTGGGACTTTGGTTCCCAGTTGAGTCAAACCAATGACTTATAAAATTGATACTTATCGTTTCCTAGCCTGGCGCTCAGCATTAATAGGATATGGAAAGGACTGGTTAGCTCAGTGTCAGGATAAGGTGACTGAGTGTGAAATCGGGTCATGGTGCCGGTGGCCTGATTTCCAAGCTGGGAATCACTATAAAATCGCCATGAGTGCATACTGTCATGAGTCGGTACCCTTGCTGACATGACCTTAGATGTTGCAAGGACGTAAAACTCCAACAACCAACCAACTGTAACTGTAAGGCAAACAAAAGAGCAGCTGCATGATCTGTTATAGATAATAACATCCAAGCAGACAGTCATGCTCCCTGCGTGTCACGCTCCCACCAGGCGGCAGTGTCACGACTCATGCCAGTCTCCGGAACAGTGACATCCGTCACGAACTCTCGCGAGTCACGTGATCACGAGGTCACGAGGTCACAGCGAGCGCAGGGCATGTCGGTGCGACAAGCACGTTGCTAATCAGTACGACTGCTTAGACATGTCGGCTCAGTGAACACAGCCTTGCATCTAAGACAACCACGTGACCCGAGCATTTTGTTTCTCTGTTTGTTGCTATTTTACGTCCTAGCAACATCTAAGGTCATATCAGGACGGGTACCGACTTATGACAGTGCACACTCATGGTGAATTTATAGCACTACCCCCAATTTCAATCCCCGACAATTGGTCTTCTTCATTCCACTGCTCCTTCCCCATTATCCTAGAGTAATGACGAAAGCCAGGCTAGGTAGCAACAAGTATACATTTTTAAGTCATTGCTTTCACTCGGCTAGAGTTTGGAACCATAATTAGACAATGACACAGCATATTAGTTTAAAGTTGGGTTTAATTTTCAAGCACCAGCAGGTAAGTTTTTGATCAGTACAGAGTTACATTTTAACAACAAGTTCAATTACGACAAGTTCAATTACAGTGAGGTCAAGAAGCTTTTAACCCTTGCCCTTAACAATGTCATGTAGGGGTGAGTGGGTGGCAATTTTTCAGGCTAGTCAGTGTCCTTCTTGTGCCCACGTCGATGTGAGCTCTCTGCTGCCGGACCTGGCCTTATATAGGCTCATAAGGTTAATTACTTCAGGAATTTGACTGCAGATGGCAGATTGATAGCATTACTTGGGTAATCAGGTTTCGTATTTTGAAAGTGAATATAGGCGGCACTGGTGTACAAGGCATATCGTAGTGCGACCGTTTCTCAATAGGTGGCAGCATAAGGCCTTCTTAGTTACTATGAGGTTATGGCTGTGTACGGATGTCAAATTACCCATGTTGCCGAGCATCACGGACAAGTTTTGAATCTAATAGCATACCAAAACGGCAAGCGGGCAGTCAACTTATTCAGCAACCCCGTCTGGTCTAAGCAAGTCTTGATCGATTTAGTGGTGGGGGTGGGGGTTTACACCTTAGTTATATTTGAGGCCATTACCAAGATGGGCATCACTTGTGATAATGCGCACCAGTGCCAGCTTTATAGTGTTGCCTCCCTATGTGATACTTTATCTACACCATCAAACCGGAAGTCAGATTTTCCCATCCCGGATGTCTACAATGAACATCCACTTCTGAATCCTAGACGCACCAGTCGAGATGGCTCTCCCCTCATAGTGGGCCCCCATCTTGATATGACCTTAGATGTTGCTAGGACCTAAAACAACAACAAATAAACAAAACATAGTGGCCACTTTAAGAAACATTAAATAGATGCGTTATAGTTGTTTACAAAAAAATTACTCACCGTCCACTCCTTTATCTAGACCATCAAACCGGAAGTCAAAGTTCCCCCATCCCGGAACCAGACGGGATGACTGAATGAGTTAGAGCGTCCGTCTCCCGTGTTGGTAGACCATGGGATCGTAGGTTCGAACCCTGGTCGAGTCAAACAAACGACTTACAAATTGATACTTGTCGCTTCCTAGCCAGGCGCTTGGCATTATTAGGATAGGGCAAGGACTGGTTGGCTCTGTGTCAGGATAATGTGATATCAGGTCATGGTGCTGATGGCCTGGTCTCCCAGTGGGGCAGCACTATAAAGTCACCATGAGTGCGCACTGTCACAAGTCGGTACCCATCCTGATATGACCTTAGATGTTGCTAGGATGTAAAACAACAACAAACAAACAAACAAATCCCCATCCCGGTTGTTTACAATGATTGGTTCGGTTGTTGGAGTTTTACATCCTGGCGACATTTAAGGTCATTTCAGGACGGGAGTTGTTGACAATGAACATCCACTTCTGAATCCTAGACGCACCAGTCGAGAAGGCCCCCCCCCCTCCCCCCTCCCCTCCGCTCCCCCCACAGTGGGAACTTTAGGAATCATTCAATGGAGATGCCCTTCTTTTATTATAATTATTATAATTATTTGTTAATTGCCACCCACCCACTGAGCCCCTTGACCCGCCCTCAGCTGCTGTGACTTTGTGAGCCCATCCACATGTGCCACGGGGGATGATGAATGAACTGCCGGCTCATCGCTGACCCTTGCCTCCATCTTCCTCGTGTGAGTTACTCCTGAGCTGTTCCCCCCGTGCCCCCATAGTGAGCTGGTCCTGCTGATAGACAGATGCTGGAACTAGCATAACATGGCAGTAAGGATCTCTACTCAGGCTAGGACTAATACTATATATATATATATACAGTAAAACCTCTCTAAATCGACCGACCTTGGGACCCACTTCAAGTGATCCATTTAGGGAGGTGGTTGGTTTAGGGAGTTAGAATATGGTTACAATGGTATTGTTGGGGCCCAAATAAGGCGTTCGATGTAGGGGAGTTAGATATGTAGAAGCTTAATAAGTGAAGAAATATCTAAGTTAGATATGTAGAAGCTTAATAAGTGCAGCAATATCTAAGTTAGATATGTAGAAGCTTAATAAGTGCATCAACATCTAAGTTAGATATGTAGAAGCTTAATAAGTGCATCAATATCGAAGTTAGATATGTAGAAGCTTAATAAGTGCAGCAATATCTAAGCTAGGTATGTAAAAGCTTAATAAGTGCAGCAATATCTAAGTTAGATATGTAGAAGCCTACTAAGTGCAGCAATATCTAAGTTAGATATGTAGAAGTTTAATAAGTGCAGCAATATCTAAGTTAGATATGTATAATAAAATCTAGATAATTGCTTTGGATTTGCAAATGTGATGCTTTCATCGAACTATGTAGCTTTTAAACATCAGGATTTAGAAGTTTGTGGATGTTTCGGTTGGCTTGACCCTCCAAAAAGCTGGGTATCAGTTGACGGGTAGTGTAGTGTTACGGGTACTCATCGTGAGCTGCACATGACTCTGTTTGGAGACAGGCTCTATTATTATTACCACCATATGTGTTCATGCCAAGGGGAAATGAAGCGACGGGTTTTCTTCTAAGTTTTTCTATTCTGTAACATATATGCAATGACATTGTTGGACATTGGACGAGTCGACTCCCATGTGTTCATATGTTATTGGTTCTTCGCTGCACTGTTTTATGTAATTCATTTATCTTTTTGTTGGCAAACATTTACACTCCTCTGAATACACGCATTCTTCAACACTGAGACAATAGTCTTTCTAACCATGTCCCATGTCAACTATTTGACTACTTATTTATAAGAAATAGACTACTGTCGTGGGAGTGATGAACAGGTTCAACAACCATACAGCGCGTAGCTTGTACAGGTTCAACAACCATACAGCGTATAGCTTGTACAGGATCATGGTCATGGCAACCAGTGTCGTGGGAGTGATGAAAATGGGAAATATTGCACCTAGAGCAGAACTCAAACCCACATCTCTTTGCATTCTGGGCCTGTGTGCTAACCATTTCATCACCTAGGCTCCCTGATGTCACCACACTACCCACGCCTACCTGTCTATGCGGCTCCTTGCCTGAGAGGTCAGTGCAGACCACGACACTCATCCCCCTGGAATTGTAAGTCTTTTAATGCTTACAATTACATACATACAATCAATGCACAAACACATACACACACAGGGTAGGTTCAACAACCATACAGCGCATAGCTTGTACAGGACCATGGTCACGGCAACCAGTGTCATATGTGATGTATAAGAAATATGTGAGTATAAAGGTGCGAAAGGGTATGTTCCCTATATGATCACCCATATGTTGTGTACTACTTTATGGGTGACCCCTTTTCACAGTTTTGCCAGGTGGCACCACCAACCCCCAACCCTCCCAGTGGTGCGAAATACTCTCACTCGCACACTGGAATATGACAGGTCATATATAAGTCTACATTATGAAAGTATGCAATATAAAAGCATTATACCAGTAACATTGTTAGTTCCTTGTTTGACCTATCCTCTAAGGAGGCGTTTCTTTTGCGATTGTATCGTTCCTCTCATCCCCAGGTGGCGCCAACACTGCATATGTGGGGCGTGAGTGGTTTGTTTTCCCGCCTCCAGGTGGCGTCAATAGCGACAGACTGGTTAATTTGCTCGTCTTCAGATGGCGCCAAAACTGTATCTGTGTGCCTCCAGGTGGCGCCAACACAACATCGTTGGTTAGTTTACTCGCCTCCAGGTGGCGCTGCCACGACAGCAATGTAACGGGAGTGTGGCTACTTTTTCCTCCAGGTAGCCTCAACATTTATCTGTGTGCCTCCAGGTGGCGCCAACACAACATCGGTGGATAGGTTTCCTGTCTCCAGGAGGCGCCAACATGACATCAATGTACCTGAGTGTGGTTAGTTTTGCCTCCAGGTGGCGCCAACACAACATCAATGAGACAGGAGTGTGGTAAATTTAGTCCTCAAGTGGCACCAACATGACATCAATGTGACATGAATGTGGTTAGTTTTGCATCCAGGTGGCGCCAACACAACATCAATGAGACATGAGTGTGGTAAATTTAGTCCCCAAGTGGCACCAACATGACATCAATGTGACGTGAATGTGGTTAGTTTTGCATCCAGGTGGCGCCAACATAACATCAGTGTGGAATGAGACTGGGTAGTTTTCTTGTCTCCAGGTGGCGCCAACATGAAGTCCTGTGGTTAGCTTCTTTTTTGTTCTTCTTGATAAGTCTGAGTAGACTTGATTTCACCATTAGACAGTTTGTCGATAGAATGCCCGAGCCTACACTTTTACCGACCCAAGGGATTTTTAACCTCCCACACCACATAGACATGGCCTGAGAGCAACTGCCCTTTGATGACGCTGTAAGTTATACACAGTAGTGGAAATCCAAAGTGGCAGAGGTGGCTGCACATGGAATTGAACCACCGACCTACCACTATGCCCGCTGGATATACTTCTGACAGCCTCTTCAGAATAGAACAAAAATCAAGCACCTTTGTTTGGAAATGCCCATTATTGCAAAAACAGATACTCAGTTATTTCTAGATATACAAACCAGGAAGAATCATATTAACACTTCTTTTTTGTGTGATGAATTTATTTACCCTGCTCATAAAGGATAACTGTGTTAACACTTATTTTCACCACTGGGCAGCACTAATCCAATTTGATTAAAATCTTTTGAATTTTGTTTTAGTAATACTTTTGATTTTCTTGCTTCTTGTCTATATGATAATTGTGAATATGTAAAATTGCTTGTTAGTGCCCCTTTAGAAGCTCGCTTAGATAATGATCCTTTAATTTTGAAATGATATATGGACTGGCTCCCCCATGGGGATATATATATATTGTTGAAGCAGGCTCCATATGAGAATGGGTGACGGACTTTTAGTAAAACAAAACTGACCATCCGTGCTGTGATCAGCCGGGGATCGAACCCACAACCTCCCGCATGGGAAATGGGAAGCGGATGTCCTACTCACATGCACCAGGCACTATAACCAAGAAACAGCTATCTTGTATAGCTGTTGATTGGTTGGTTGAGGTTTTACATCCTGGCAACATATAAGGTCATATCACGACGGGCGAGCGATTTTGTAAGTTGTACGGCATTTATTATTTTGTTCTGCCTGTATTTAAAATACAATACTGATGAAAAAAACCCTACTGTTGACGTAAGTGGTTTGCAAGGCCTGCTGGGTGGTCCTTTAACCGGATGTGACGTCAGGAACAACCACCATTGAACCCGTCAGACCGAATCCCGCAGCCTAACGCGCATGCCCAATATCTAGTAGAACTCATCCACCAGAACCACCCTCCCCCCTCCCACGGAAATAACACCCCCACTATCCACTCCACCTCAAGCCCCCCCCCCCCCACCCCCAACCCCCGC
The DNA here is from genome assembly GCA_030323885.1 of Branchipolynoe longqiensis. Classification (NCBI taxonomy): domain Eukaryota; kingdom Metazoa; phylum Annelida; class Polychaeta; order Phyllodocida; family Polynoidae; genus Branchipolynoe; species Branchipolynoe longqiensis. Next base: position 23,495,508 of record CM059199.1, on the reverse strand, counting down.
CTATCTTCCCCAGAAAAACTCAACAGAAACAGAAAGAAGAATGGCTGAATGTTAACGATACTGTAGTGGTCTGCACTGACCTCTCAGGCAAGTAACCACATAGACAGGTAGGCGTGGGTAGTGTGTTGATGTCAGGGAGCCTAGGTGGTGTAATGGTTAGCACACTGGCCCGGAATGCAAAGGGATGTGGGTTCGGGTCCCGCTCTGGGCACACTATTTCCCATTTTCATCACCCCCATGGCAATACGATAGTGTACCTCTTTAGCAACTTAATTAGTGTTAGGCTAATGTGACTGAGTGGGATACCAGGTCATGGTGCCGACGGCCTGTTTTCAAAGTGGGACAGCACTATAAAATCGCCATGAGTGCACACTGTCACAAGTCGGTACCAGTCCTGATATGACCTTAGATGTTGCTAGGACGTAAAACAACAACAACAAAATAATTATTGTATTGCTTCTAAATAGCCATTCTCTATAGTTTTGCAACCCTGCGTCTCGGTATATTTCAGTTTTATTTGATAAGAACATAGTCAATGAATTGTTGGGACTTCTAAATTGACGGGAGAAGCCAGAATGATCGCAAATTTTTGTCCAAATCCGGAAAAATCAGGCAGATTAGAAATCGGGAATTCTGGATAAATCTGGAAGATTCTCATTTATGAATAGCGGAGGAAGGTCATGAACCCTGAACCCTGAATGACCCTTCGCTAAGTGACCCTCAACCTAATTTAGACCCTAGATAATGGTTGGTTGCTTGAGTTTTACGTCCTGGCAACATCTAAAGTCATATTAGGACGGGTACCGACTTGTGACAATGCGCACTTATGGCGATATTGGATTAGCTTGTTCATTTGCAGTCGTCCCTAAAAGAGCTTCCAGTATTCAGACTCCTCATATACAGGAGTTGGTTGGTTGGTTGTTGGAGTTTAATTCCTAGTGACAGCTAAGGTCATATCAGGATGGGTACCGACTTGTGACAGTGCACACTCATGGCGACTTTATAGTGCTGCCCCACTGGGAGACCAGAACACCAGCACCATGACCTGATATCTCACTCTGTCACATTATCCTGACACTGAACCCACCAGTCCTTTCCCCATCCTAATAATGCCGACCACCTGGCTAGGAAGAGACAAGTATACATTTTTAAGTCATTGGTTTGACTCGACCAGAGTTTGAACCCGTTGTTTTGAATCCCATGATCTACCGAAATGCGAGACGGAAGCTCAACTCATTCGGCAATCCCGTCTGGTATTGCCTGATAATAGATTGTTTCAAGATACACAAACCATAAATAGTTAGTTATATTCGATCATGATAATTATGAATAAGTATAGTTGTGTTAGTCCTCTTACTGTCCATTTAAATTCTTACTGACAGTTACGCCCATGCATCTCAATGGGAGCTTGACCAGAAATCTGCATAAAAATTGACAACGCATGGTGCTTTGGTGGAACTATAGCTTCTCAGCTAACTGTGCCCAGCTTTACTATGCACTTCCAGGCCCTCCAATGAGCAATACTTTAACCAGGAACATGTATAGTCACTCACATTGACGCGGAATTCCCCGCAGTGTGGAATAGCGCTATACATATATACCATATTCCTTCGATTACTCACCCCAGCCATTAGTTGAGGAACCAGCCCCTCTCAGGGATCGACGTAGGGAGGAGAGTGAGCTGCATAGTTACTTAAAGCTGCATAGTTACTTAAAGCTGCATAGTTACTTAAAGCTGCATAGTCCGATAAAGTATAAATTTTCTAAACCAAACCAATTATCTAGATTTTATTCGAAATATCTAACTTAGATACTGGTGTACTTATTAAACATTTGTCGCCACACAGAAGGGAATACTGAGGCAATTTGATAGAACCTGTTACTGTAGAAGTCTATGGGGTCAGAGTTTTTACGTGCTTGCCACAATTAATTTTGCATGGTTGCACTTCAAATATCTCAAAAGTTAGCCACTTAAGATAAAAGTTACTTCAAGGTAAAGTTACGTACATTATAATGGCCAACCTAATGTATTTATATCAGAAAATATCAGAAACTCAAAACCAGCGAACTATTAAACTATTAAACTATTAAACTATTAAACTATTAAACTATTAAACTATTAAACTATTAAACTAGGTGGGATGTCTGAATTGGTAATAGCGCAGGCTTGCATCACGTGGGTTTGAAATCCCAGCCGCGTCAAGCCGATGACTTATAAAATTGATACTTGTCGCACGCAACATACCCCTGGTGCTTGGTATTAATAGGATAGGGCAAGGACTGGTTTGATCATTATCAGGATAATGTGACTGAGTGGGATATTGGGTTATGGTTCCAGTGGCATGCTTTCCCAGTGGGACAGCACTATAAAGTTGCCATGGGTGCGCACCATCCCAAATTGGTACCCATCTGGGTATGACTTTAGATCTTGCTGTGACATAAAACACAAGGAAAGAAACAAACTTAAAGCTGCAGAGTCAGATGAAAGTATACACTTGAAAAAACCTCATCACTTAACTAGATTTGATTCTACATATCTAACTTAGATACTGGTGCATTTATTAAATCTTTATTTCAGTTTGGTGCACCTATGTTCCAGTGCTTGTCTGTTATGCCAGGTACACACCTACCGTTCATCCGTACCCACCTACCGTTTACGAACTAAAACTGCCCAAAAGTCGGTAGGTGTGCATTCCCCTAGCACACCTACCGATTGCGATTCGCGACTAAAAACTCAGTTTTAGGGCTAAAACGGTAGGTGTGTACCTAGCTTATGAATGCGATTCACGATTCGAAAAATGAATCAGCCCGTTTTCAGTTTTAAGCGGGTCGAGTCGAGTCGCGAGTTTTAGTGCGCGAATCCTATACGGTAGGTGTGTACCTAGCATTAGGCAGTACAACAATTAAATAAAGCATATTTCCACCAAGATACTGAGTGCAAACAATTAATTTGGCATGTTTGCACTTTAAATATCTTCAAAGTTAACTCTTTAAAATAAAAGTTACTTCAAACTGACATAAAGTACATCATACCGATGAATTTTCCTTGAAAAAATGGCAGAAACTCATAAGGACCGGATAATAGAACTTGAAGCTTGCACTAAATTATATTGAAAATAATCTACTTTAACAACGGAGCATATATTATATATATATATAACCAACCACCCCAATTGGACCACCCCTCCCCTGCCACCACCCTTAACCATCATGAACAAACCATCAACACACCGAACATCCCACACAACTATCAACCTGTTTGAACACATTGAACACTATATAAGGCAGACAAAATATATTGTCAACTATTAACTTACCTTGTTTTATAAGAGAAAAATGTAACCCACAATGATTGTTTGAGTTGTCCGAGTATACACTTTTTACTCCATGCTGCTCCCCATTTCTGCATGAACTACAGTGACTGGTGCTGTGCATTATACAGCAGGAGCCACTCCCTTAATTCTACAGGATCGGTGCTGTAACTAATACAGCACTGATCAAACTTAGTTTATTTAGACTGTCAACTACAATAATAAGATGGCCGGAAGACCAGTGCTCCGGTGCTGAAAAATGTCATATTCAGATGAATAAATACTTTACCAAAAAACCCAAAAAACTCCTCCGGTGTCAACATCCGGTGGAGGTGAGGTGGGCCGCAGATGGCGCCACCCGTATAGTGTTGGGTCTTACAGAGTAAAACAATATAATAATAATTCCCTTCTGAATACATAACATATAGATATACCAATATGTTCATAAATATAGGGATCATGGTAAATTAATAGGTCACTTACCACAGTCCGAGTCCCCTAACGACTCCAACTCACAGAAGGCAGACTTACCTGAAAAGGAAATATAATCACACTTTAAGACACAATCTACAAGCGGATAACAATAACATTCACAAAGATTAAATGACGTTCTCCGCATAGAGAAACACAGCCATTAAATGAGTTTCATGCAAGATGGCTACATTGTGTGGAAAGGTGACAGCCATTCTCAACACTCAAACCTGGAAAATAGGGGGTCATCATGTGGTTCTATTTGCAAAGGCATGTCACAGCTTGAAACTGATCATATATCTCAAGCTAAACACAAGTCAGCAGAGGAACGATTGCGTCCTTCACCTACCAGACATTTTGACTGCAGCTACGCACACATGTCCAACTTGCCACCACACATTCCGAGTACAAATTGGACTCATCGGTTATTGACAAGTTCACAATAAATGAAGAGTTGCTGTCATTATTGCCACTAATGGATAACCAAATATAAATTGTTGTTGGTGGTACATTAGTTGATTAAGCAGGGGAAATTTCAGTCGCAGACGATTGGTCTTCCTCATTCGACTGCTCCTTGCCCTATCCTCATAATGACAAGCGTCTGGCTAGGAAGCGACAAGTATAAATTTTGAAGTCATTGGGTTGACTCGACCAGGATTCGAACCCACGATCCCACAATCTACCAACATGGGAGACGGACGCTCTAACTCATTCGGCCATCCCGTCTGGTTATACACATATATGAATGTACCCACTATATACATATGTCGCACATACCCTAAAAGACATCTGAATACAATTACATAATTTTATTACTCACACATTATGCACAACAAATTACATTAATGTAATTATGTACAACAAATTGGATATGTTGCTGGCAACATATGTAATTATTACAGAAACGGCACCCAAACGGCCTGCCATAATTGACTGTTACCTTTGCATTATGTCACCTTGTCTACAAGGTGATTATTTGGAACAAACAACCCTGTAACTGTCACTTGATCGAGATCAACAGAAGAGAGAAGACCCATTTTGATTATCTGTTCTGATAGAAGCTCAACAGCAATTTACTGCTACAATATGCCTACCAAGAAAGGGAGATTCTCTAAACAACTGCTACATACCGGGGAGTCAACACCGTTCGTAATTTCTGAACTAGACAAGGCTGAAGCGAGTACTTCTTCCCGTCGACACTCAGGGATATCAGCAGAACAGTCGGTCAGATCTGGGATACGAGATGACGACCTGGTGCGACTCATTGAGACGAGCAATGCTTCTCTGCTGGCAAAATTGGAGACCATGGAACGAACAGTCGCCATACTACAATCGGATTCGCGTCGAGACAAGACCCAAGACGGAACTGCATCACCTACAGATGGACGGATGCATGGCGGCAAAGGTCGGGATGCCGTGCATCACAGGAAGCGCCCAAAACCGGTGGCGCCATCTTCCGATTCGTCGCTGTCGATAAGTGACCAGGACGAAGGGACGGCCAGTGACCAGGAGTCGACTTCGTCCCGGCGCCGAAAACGTCATGGGAGAAAACGTCGACATTCGTCAACTGACACATCAAGCTGTTCGTCTCGGGAGGAGTTATTACGGGATATGTTGCATTCAGTCCATAGCAAGAAACGAGCTGCAAAGCGGGGTAAGCATAAACCACTGCCACACAAATTTATAGTCAGGGAAGGAAAGAAAAATAGAGTAAAACAAGGGGATGCCAATTGGCATGAGTATTTATTGGCGTTGTTTCGCATGACCCAGTCCGCTGCGACGCCGTCGTCGTGGACTGAGCCGATCATGAAACACATCCAAGATTTGTTAGAGATGGCTGAATGCTGGGAATGGTCCACTTGTTTAGGGTTTTCTGAAAAGGTTTTTCAGATGGTAGATGACAAACGTTTAAAGTCGGGTTGGGATGACTACCCTGCCATTAAAGATGTACAGCGCGATTTATTTGGGACCGGGATACGGGTTGTTAAGACAGGTGCTAAAACTACAATCAGTGCGAGCCGTCAAACTAGAGATAACTATGATAGATTAACTGATGGACCTATTTGCACAATTTGGAACACAGGGAAAGATTGTGGGTTCTCAGAATCGCACGGCTCGCCCCCACGCCGTTACTGTCATATCTGTGGATGGTGTGCATTCAAGAGGGGATACAAAGCACATCACCGTGAGTTAGACTGTCGGTTTAAGTCTCGAACTTCGACACTCAAACCGTCGGTAGGTGTAAAAACTAATACTACTCAGGGTTTTTAGGTACGGGGTCGCATCTGTTCGGTCTGCCTATCAATCCACAGGTGGAAGAAAATCTGTTTGAAAGTATACATGTCCAAGTGTCTGTAAATAATGTTGCTAAGAAAGTTTTCAATGATGGGGTCGTTGTCAATCATGTCTCCGGTAGTATGTCGGTTCCCTTACTTGTACCACCATTGACGACGACTCTTAACACGTTACAAGAACATGATATTATACAAGTTGCTATTGATAACATACGCGTTTCTGAATGCTCAGAGAGCCGTAAGCGTACATCCCCCACACCCCAGGTGCCGTTAACAGTTTCCTTTGATACAGATACTACATCGCCTACCATACGGTTAGTGCATGCGGGTAGCCCTTTATGTCGTGATAAGGCGGCACAGTTAGCCTTGCCGTTGTTACACAACTCCTCTAGGTCCCAAGCTGTAGCGCCCCCATTAACTAACATAGTAATTAATTCTAATGATGTTGGTCATAGTTTACCTGTTAACGATCTCTTGCATCGCCCGCTCGGTCGATGTATTCCTCCGGGTACCTTACCCTCATCTTCACAACTGGATCCCTCTGGCGCTCCAATAGCTTTCTCGGGTCCTAAATCACTGATCTATCGTCATATCAGTCACCCGGTCGATCGCTTGGTCGAGGTTCCAGCCCCTCTAACGGTCCTCCGTTCTAGTGTAATCCCAGCCTACACTGATCCTAATGACCTCAGGGTCGATCCTGTCCTGTCTACTGGTCACACTACTGACTCTCCGATCGTATCGGTCGTTTCTTCGTCCCCATTGTTTCCTCAAGTGTTGATGAACGATCCGGCATTGCAGCCTTCGAGTTGTAGGCTTGTGATGACCCCGGGTGATCTCTCGACCAAGGAGCATGGGTCTGTTTATGAATGTTCAGCCCCGTTAACGGGTTCTGCCATTAATACCATAACGCAATCGGGCTCTCGTGAACCTCAATGTTCCCCTGTTCGTTTATTGACCGATGGGAGCAGCGCAGCAACAATGCGCGTCCCCAAGAAGGTCTTTTGCCCATTGGGGCCATTTGACTTTAAACCGTTGTTGTTGCCTTTTTGGCCTACTGTTAAGCCAGTTTTGGCCAATAGTTATTTTGATATTTATACCACTGTTCGCCATACCGGACTGCCCAACTATCTAGCGGCTAGAATCCCTGTCCCCTCAGGCCTACACATCCCTGCCTGGAGGTCTCTGCTGGAGGGTTACCATGATAAATTGTTAGTTGATTTTTTGGAATTTGGTTGGCCTAGTGATTACGCTGTTAATAAAATTCCTACCCCTACTTATGTAAATCATAAAGAACTTCCTGAATATAAAGTTTGGATCGAAAAGTATGTGTCGAAAGAACTCGCCTTCAATGCTCTGCTGGGTCCATTCGAGTGCCCTCCCTTTACTCCCTGGGCTCAGGTCAGCCCAATAATGACGAGACCAAAAAAGAATACCATTGAAAGGAGGATCATCGTCGACCTCAGCTTCCCCAAAGGGCGTAGTGTCAATTCTGGCATAACTAAAGGGTTTTTTCAAGGCAATCAATGTTCTTTTAAGTTACCCAGCATTATGGACGTTGCTGTGGAAGTAACCCGCCTGGGACGTGGGTGTTATGTCTGGTCCATTGACCTAGCAAGGGCTTATCGACAGCTTCGGACATGTCCACTCAGCGTCCCCCTTTTTGGCATTAGTGTTGACTCTAAATTATATTTTGATATCGCCCTCCCATTTGGGTGCCGTACATCCAGCATGGCTTGTGCCAGGACCACTCAAGCAGTTTCTTTCTTAATGAATCGGGAAGGTTTCTTTACTTTATGTTATCTGGACGACTTCGTGGGGGTGGCAAAAAATTTCGAAGAGGCCTGTACAGGTTATCGCCGCATTGTAGCTCTGCTAGCGGATTTAGGTCTGGAATTGTCTCTCCACAAATGCACGCCCCCCACTACAGATCTAATATGGTTAGGGTACTGTGTTAACACCACATTGATGGAGTTGTCCATCCCCAAAGATAAGCTTTTGAATATTATATCTGAATGCTATGTTTGGAAATCCGGTGCATCGGTTACGAGAAAAAATGTACAACAACTGGTTGGTAGACTCCAGTGTATATCTAGGTGTGTGACCCCAGCTCGCCGTTTTATGAACAGGGTGCTAGAATTTTTAAGGGAAGCACCTTTCGTTGGTCGTACAACTGTCTCAATTGATTTAGTACGTGATGTCCGCTGGTTCATCCGCTATGCGGAGACAACCAACGGCCTTGTTTTATTACGACCATTTCCAAAAAACCACTGGGTGATCGAGTGTGACTCGTCTTTGCTTGGGGGCGGGGCTTTTTCCGACACATATTTTTTCTCTGAATGTTATTCAGCAGAATTATTGTCCCTTGGTTATCACATTTCCCAACTAGAAGCCCTTAATTTAATTATTGCATTACGCGAACTGACCCCACCGCACCCCGAAAATTTCTTGGTCATAGTAAACACTGACAATGAAGCCTCACAGCAGGTCCTCTCCACTGGCAAGGGCAGGGACCCTTTCCTGTGTGCGTGTGCGCGTGAATTGTGGAGGTTTGCCGCGCTCAATAGTTGCGAAATTCGGATAGCCCATAAGCCAGGAAAATCGTTGGTATTGGCCGATGCACTTAGCCGGAGCTACTTCGATAAAGCTGCGTTCGCCAGATCTAAGAAGTTATGCTCCGAGCTAAATTTAGCTCGGATCCGTGTTACCCATGATATTTCTGTCTTTGATAACGAATTGTAATATTTCTCTTAACTTATACCTTCACGTTCTGTATGTCTCACTGTAGTCTTTCTTGATTTGCCTTTGACCACAGCTCGCCATACTGACCTGCACCACACTGTACAAACGCTTTTCAGGAACGGGTTATCCAAAGGGACATGGCGCAATAAATGTGCCCAGTTTAATAAATATACTGAGTTCTGTAAAAACTATAAGATTAATAAGAAATCTCCAAAACAATATGACCTAATGTTGTATCTCGCCCACTTAGCAAGTAGTTTTCGGTCAACAAGTGCGGTGAACAATTATTTCAGCGGCGCAAAAACATATATTATGATGATGGGGGGAAGAACTAAGGAATTTGACTCATACTGTGTTGGTCTAGTAAAGAAAGGGGTATTGAATGTTAAAAATGTGGCTGTGTCAAAAGTGTTTCCATTAAAAGTAAAGCATGTCGTACAGATGTTCAGATATTTTAAAAGCATGGGCCCACATGGCCGAGTGTTAAATGTCGCATTGATAATTGGATATTTTACATTACTGAGACAATCTAATTTATTTTTCTCGGAGTCCCCCTGTGATCCGGGGCACTACCTAATAGGTGCAGACATACGGATACACAAGCGGTCACTCAAGGTGTGCGTCCGATCCACCAAGACGACACGCAAGCCAAGCCAAACCTACTATGTACGGCTGCCAAAAATCCCCAGCTCCATCTGCTGCCCCGTGCGTCTCTGGAGACAGTACAAGGCCGTAACTCCAATCTCCAGGTCCGGTCCAGCCCTGCTGCTGTGCTCTGGGGAGCCCTTGACAGCTCGACTCTTTCTGCTCGCCCTCAGGCTGGCAGGTGATAAGTGTGGGCTTCAAGGGAAGAAGATTACGGCCCACAGTCTCAGACGGGGGGCAGCTAGAGAGTGTGCGGAAGCTGGAGTCCCGTTGGAACAGGTCCAAGAGCTTGGCAACTGGCGTTCGTCCTGCATTTTTAATTATGTGGATAAGCGCAGCTTCAGAGCAGGTCCCTCAGCACTCGCTTCGCTGTTTGGCTGAGTACTGAGGCCCCTTTAACACTGCTGCTGTGATCTCGACCAGTATTTTGAGTGATCGATATTTATTAATTAAGATCCATATTGCTTATACATATTTGTTAATTCATGCGTTGTTAATATGTTATTGATTAATTCTGGGATGTAAAAATTTTTATTCAGAATAATAATAAAATTTTATTGGCCCACAAACTGAGGTCGCCGTGTTCTGTTACTTAATTGGATATGTTGCTGGCAACATATGTAATTATTACAGAAACGGCACCCAAACGGCCTGCCATAATTGACTGTTACCTTTGCATTATGTCACCTTGTCTACAAGGTGATTATTTGGAACAAACAACCCTGTAACTGTCACTTGATCGAGATCAACAGAAGAGAGAAGACCCATTTTGATTACCATCCCACCCTCCCTGCTGAGTACTGAGGCCCCTTTAACACTGCTGCTGTGATCTCGACCAGTATTTTGAGTGATCGATATTTATTAATTAAGATCCATATTGCTTATACATATTTGTTAATTCATGCGTTGTTAATATGTTATTGATTAATTCTGGGATGTAAAAAATTTTATTCAGAATAATAATAAAATTTTATTGGCCCACAAACTGAGGTCGCCGTGTTCTGTTACTTAATTAGATTAATAGGTTATGTTCAACCAATTTGTTTACAAAAGAGGACAGGAAACGTAGACATGGTAGACTACACCATGGCAAGGAGCTAGTTTTGTTTTAATAATGAATTCTTTAAATTGAGATATTACACAGAGTTTTAAATCTATTCTGCTTGGCCCAACACAGTGTGTACAGACCATATAAATCCCCGCTAGATACAGACCTGCCACATGATACGGGTTACCCGTATCCGATACGGATTTTGGTGTTATTTTTAGTGATACTGTCATACTCCATTATGATATGAAATTTATGGAAATAAAAATGTGTAACCACATTATTCCCTTGTAGGCATTCCACAACAGTACAATATAATGAAGCAATAGACCCCACCAGTTAAGCTAGTGACATCTGTTGGCAGAATCTGGAACTACTCTAGTCGGGTATTCCCCAACTGCCTATGCATTAACTTACTTACAGATCCTTCTCTGGCTGATCTAGGCCCTAATGGGCCTCTAATGCCAGCATGGGGCCGATGGTGCCCTGAAGTCATATAATTGCTATATCTCCCTAATGCTTGGAAAAATAATAACATTCTTGATTATATTCAGATATTCATATCGCAACACTGCTTCACTGGTCACAGCTGGTCCAGTGTATTATTAACAACCCCACCCCAACAACATAATTCATAAACTCACATAACTAACTACACTAGAGATACACTAGAATATTTCTAACAAACTGACATTTATATACCGCTTGCCTGACTGCAACTGAACATTAAAACTTACTACAACTTTACCAACTGAATACAGAAGATAAATTGTGTATTCAACAGGTATTGTACACCATATTCTATATACCTTTTGTGTAAATAACACTGAATTGAAAAATGGCTGGAAGACCAGTGCTTCGGCATTGACAACATACTTATTAAGCAGAATAAACATATTTACCCAAAAAAAACTAAAACAAAAAACAGACATCAAGCTCTTATCCTTAGTTATAATATTTATATATTTATATATATATATATATATATATATATATATATAATGACATCTATATTGTATGCTTCTTCTGGGTTTCACTGCCGCTCTCTTCACATGTATTAAACTGAATTAAATAATGTGAAGCTAGTGACATCTATCGGCAGAATCTGGAACTACTCTCGTCGGGCAGTTTCCAGCTTAACTGGTGGGGTCTATTGCTTATTGCTATTGCCTAACTAAATCGAACATAAATGAACAACCTAAATCACAGTGATGAATGTTGTATGTGAATGCAATGTAATTTGTTGTACATAATGTTTGAGTAATCAAATTATGTAATTGTATTCACATGTCTTTTATGGTATGTGGGACATATGTATATAGTGGGTATATTCATATACGTGTATACATCTTCGGCTTGAGGTATTTGTGGCGGAGTGGTTAGAGTCTCTGACTTTTTTCTAGGTTGGACTCCTATTCTGAGGGTCGGCGGTTCGATTCCCCATGCCCCCAGCTCTACCAATTTGGATTTCCACCGCTGTGTAAATTACAGCGTCATCAAAGGCCAGTTGCTCTCATACCATGTCTATGTGGTGTGGGAGGTTAAAAATCCCTTGGGTCGGTAAAAGTGTAGGCTCGGGCTTTCTATCGACCAGCAGTGGAATGAGGAAGACCAGTCGTCTATGACTGAAATTTCCCCTGCTTCAACAACTAATGGACCAAAAAAAAAGAAGAAAGTATTATATGCATTTATTTCATTAGGTGACCAATGTGAAATCGTCTATGCTTTTGCTCGAGTCTGGTGGCTATGGTGCCGCCACCACCATCAGACCCAGGTACTTATGCGCCAACTGTGGCTGATTCACTTGACAAAGTCCTCCTTGTTCTTTCCTTCACCTCAGACAGAATCTCGATTTATATATAAGTAGTAAGTGACACAGATTCATACAAATTCATACAGGATTTTAGGTGAAAAATACAGATTGCCATCCAAAAAATGCAGGTCTGTAGATAAAAACTAAAATTTGGTGGTAAATATATTTATTCTTCTGAATAAGTCTTTTGTCAATGCCGAAGCACTGGTCTTCCAGCCATTTTTCAATTCAGGGTTATTTACACAAAAGGTATATAGAATAAGGTATACAATAACTGTTGAATACACAATTTGAAGCATGTAACACAATGAAATTCTGTAACCCAAAGGTTCAATAGCAATATGGTAACAGTAGTGTCACATAAATAGATCAATATTACTCAGATCAATGTGAGTATTTACATATTATTTAGAATGTAAGCAGAAGTGATCTTCTGTATTCAGTTGGTAAAGTTGTAGTAAGTTTTAATGTTCAGTTGCAGTTAGGCAAGCAGTACATACATGTCAGTTTGGTAGAAATATTCTAGTGGAACTCTAGAGTAGTTAGTTATGTGAGTTTATGAATTATGTTGTTGGGGTGGGGTTGTTAATAATACACTGGACCAGCTGTGACCAGTCTGAAACTGATGTCTGAAACAAGCGTTCTGTAAGACTAAGAGTCATGACGCTGGTACCGGACGAACTGTTTTGTAGATGCCTGCCTGATGGTGGATAATATTCCCAATGTATGCTGGTACCCAGTTGTACTCACTATTTATTTGTCACTTCCGCTTCCGCTGACATAATATTTACCATGTTTAAGTATCACACCACCACTCCCCACCACCACCATTGGTAAGCTCCTTTCCTAGCTAACCCAACACCGAGGCTAAGCGGTTATATTGTTCAGATGCTTACAGAGCATAGCCCGCTAACTTTTGGAGTGAAGACTTTATGAAATAATGTAGATCAATAAATGTTAAGAGTCAAATCCAGAGCATGCAATGGCCGCCTTTGGTGTTTTTTTTTGTTGCATTCTCTACTAGTTCAGCAACTGTACGCCAATATAGATAAACACTGCACACTGGAACCAGCACACCTTCACCGTGCTTATTTGATTTATTCCAAGGCCGCTTTTGCTCAGATTTAAACAGTGTTGTCAGTCACCCCTACTCTGGGTAGCGGTGACTATTTGATCTGCTTAATAGACTGCATCGTCACGGATCTAATTGGAGGTATTGACGTTGAATGTGAAGGGTGATATGAGGCATCGCCTGCGCCGAAAAGAGCTGCTGCGCATGCGAGGATGCGCGCATACTTACACAAGTTACAGTGAATGTACTCAAACTGCATATATATATATATATATATATATATATATATATATATACTTCACTGTAACTTGTGTAAGTATGCGCGCATCCTCGCATAACAATAACATTCCGAAAGATTAAATAACGTTATATATAATTGTGTCTGTGTGTGGAGAGATTAGTTGATTAAATAGGGGAACTTTCAATCACGGACAATAGACCCCCACCAATTAAGCTAGTCACATCTATCGGCAGAATCTGGAACCACTCTATTCGGGTACATTCCCCGAGTGCCTATGATTTCACATGCTATATATCACCGTAAAGAATGCCTGGAAAAATAATAAAATGCCTGATTATATTTAGATATTCACATCACAACAGGATCCAATCTCTTATCATTGTAATATTATTTTTTTAAAGACAACTATATTGTATTTTTCTTCTGGAATTTCACCTCCCCTCTCTTCACATATTACACCGCTTCAGTTAAGCTAGTGACATCTATTCGCAGAATCTGGAACCACTCTATTCGGGTACTTTCCATCTTAACTGACAGGGTCTATTGGTTTTCCTCATTGCTCTGCTCCTTGCCCTATCCTAGTAATGCCAAGCACCAGGCCAGGGAGCGATCGGCATACATTTGTAAGCCATTCATTTGACTCGGCCGGGGTTTCAAATCCTAAACCTACCATACATTTGTAAGCCATTCATTTGACTCGGCCGGGGTTTCAAATCCTAATCCTACCAAAACTGGAGATAGATGCTCACCTCATCCTGTCTCGATATTTTATATATATCTGATATATAACTGATATATATGCATGCTTGTCATTTGTGCCTATAAGTCGCAAAGGTTAATTATAATTACCCTTACATTTATCGCAGATTGTGCAATATGAAAACTGGGTGTGAATACCCCCCCATCCTCCCACACACACACACTCCCTCCTGCTCCCTCCCGAAACCGGACGTGGTGGCCGAATTGGTAGAGCGCGGGACTCGCAGGCGGGAGCCCCGTCAAGTCAAACCAATGACTTATAAAATTGATGCTTGTCGCCTCCTAGCATGTCGCTTGGCATTAATAGGATAGGGCAAGAACTGGTTAGCTCAGTGTTAGGATAATGTGACTGAGTGGGATATCAGGTCATGGTGATGACATGCTGATTTCCCAGTGGGGCAGCACTATAAAGTCACCATGAGTGCGCAGTGTCACAAGTCAGTACCCATCCTTATATGACCTTAGATGTTGCCAAGACGTAAAACTGCAACAACCACCCAACCTCCTGTTTAATGCAGCTTTTTATGGAAAATGAAATTCGTCGATCCGCCTACTATTGTAAATGAGTTGTAACGTATAGTCTCCAGAATTTTGGTGAGCACTCCGATATTAATTTGGCAAGTTTTCACTTCAAAACGTTGCCAGGAGTGTGCACTATCACAAGTCGGTACCCATCCTGATATGATGACCTCAGATGTTGCCAGGACTTAAAATTTCAACAACCAACTCCCTCCCTCCCCCCCCCACACACACACCCCACACCCGCCTTCCCCATTTTGGAAGCGTCCCGCCACGTGTACACCACATTTTTACCTCCCCCCTCTCCTCCCCGCTCCAGTCCACCCCCCTCCTCCCCGCTCCACGCCCCCTCCCCCCTCCCCGCTCCACCCCCCTCCTCCCCCGCTCCACTTCACTCCCCCCATCCTCGCTCCACTCAACTCCCCCCTCCCCGCTCCACCCCACCCCCTCCTCCCCGCTCCACCCCACTTCCTCCTCCCCGCTCCACTCCACCCCCTCTTCACCGCTCCACGCCCCCTCTCCCTCCCTACACCACTCCCCCCGCCCCCATCCCCCTCCCCTCCCCATCTCCACCCTTGCCCTCCCCCTTCCTCCAGCACTCTCCCCCCCCCATCCCTCCCTCTTCCCCCCCTCCCCACTCCCCCTCTCCCGCTCCACGATCCCTCTCCCTCCCTTCACCACTTCCCCTCCCCCCCCCCTCCCCATCTCCACCCTTCCCCTCCCCCCCCTCTTCCCCCCGTCCCCACTTCCCCTCCCCCTACCCCTCCCCCGCTCCACACCCCATCTCCCCCCCTCCACCACTCCCCCATTCCCCACCCCCTCCCCATCTCAACCCTTCCCCCTCTCCCTTCCTCCAGCACTCTCCCCCCCCACCCCTCCCTGTTCCCCCCTCTCACCTCCCCCCCGCTCCTCCCTTCTCCCCCCTCCCCCCTCCCCCTTTCCACTCCCCCCTCGCCCCCACCTATGGGTCGCCGCCCAGTCTCACCAGGTTTCCTTCTAGTCCATGGCCGCTGTATATCTCAATCATTTCCCAGTCTTACCTTTTTTCTGCTATTGAAGAATCTCAAAAAGAACCAGGTCAAAAACACCCACAAATACATGCACGATCCACACACAACAATAAACACTAAAGAAATCCCAACAGTTATATTATATATATATATATGTGTGTTTTTGGAGATATGTTATAGGTTTTTGGAAAAAGAGAAAAGAAAAAAAAGAAAATTCTAGAATCACGCAATACCATATAATGCATATTTACCAAATGCATAATACTTTTATTGAACTGGAATTGTATACAGTTGCTATTACAACTAATATTTCATATATACTATACTACTTTTATTATCGAACAGAGTTTGCATGCAGTTATAATTGCAACTGATAGTTTCATTAATGTACCAACAAATTGTACTGAACGGCCGGAAGACCAGTGCTCTGGAACTAACAAAAGGCATTATTCACTGAATAACCTACATTTTAGTTTTTTTTTAAACCAACAACAAAAAAACCCAGTTCTTACAAAAGAACGCTAAGTTCTCGATTAATTCCCCTCTTTGCTCACATCATTCCCTAAAACATCACGCGCCTTGCTAGCCGTGTGGTTTGGCCATCTGCTTCCCGTGAGACAGGTCGTGGAAGAGATCGCTTGTCTATGGGGTCAATCCCTAACCGAGTCAACCCAATTGATTAGACACTTAACACTTTATGCCGGGCGCGGTGACCGAATAGGTAGAGCGCGGTCCTCGCGTGCCGGAGATCGGGAGTTCGGTTCCTGGGAGAGTCAAACCGATGACTTAGAAAATTGATACTTGTCGCTTCCTAGCCTGGTGCTCAACATTAATGCCCCAGACAGTGGAAGTAGTTGAACGTAGGTGAACGTAGTGAAGGCTTATGTGGGTCAAACATGGTGTAAGACGTTAAACTACGTTGAAATATGTTAAGGTACGGCAGGTTTTGGTATGGATAAATATGTTATGGTATGGATGCCGGTACGTTCATCTACATTCAACTACGTTCAGCTATGTTCAACTACATTCAACTACGTTAGCCTACGTCCACTAATGGCTATGTGACCAGGGCCTTGTCCAAGTATGCTAGAGCATGCTAGAGTATGTTAGAGTATGATAGTGAATGCTAGAGTACACTAGATTATGCTAGAGTACGCTAGAATATGCTAGAGTACGCTAGAGTACGCTAGAGTATGCCTAGAGTATGCTAGAGTATGCTAGAGTACACTAGAGTATGTTAGCATCCCGGATGCAAATTCAGCCTCTAATGTAGCGCTCTTTTGAACACGTCCAAAGATTAAATCGTAACTCATGGCCCACCCACGTTATTACTAAGGAGAAGTATGGATACCGTTACGTTCAACTACGTTCAACTACGTTTAACTACGTTCAACTCCGTTCAACTACGTTCAACTACATTAGCCTCCACTATGTTCAACTACGTCCACTAACGTGTATGTGACCGGGCCTTAAGAGGAGAGGGCAAAGACCAGTTAGCTTAGTGTCAGGATAATATGACTGAGTGGGATATCAAATCATGGCGCTGGCAGTGTGATTTCGCAGTGGGACAGCACTATAAAGTCACCATGCGTGTGCACTGTTACAAGTCGGTACCCATCCTGATATGATCTTAGATGTTGTCAGTACGTAAAGCTCCATCAACCAACCTTAACACTTTGTAAATAATCCATCCCATAATGCATCTTTATTGCGGATTTAGCCTTTTAGGCTGAAGGAGCTGGGCTTTTCTTAGTACTTGGTTCAGAAGCATCTGAGTGTTCTATTTCTTGGAAGGAACCTGTTGAAGCACTGGTGATGCAGAGCCTCCCTGTCACAGATTAGTGTTACTGGGGGAGGGGTGGTGGGGACTGGTGAATAGATTTGATATGAATGGTGAGGTACACTTACTAAGGAGTTAACCCACAATTTTCCCAAATTATATATATTTTAAAGAATGGATATATATATAGTTCAGGCGCAAAACCCGGTCAACGCCAATCAAAGAATTGAGATTAACATTGGAAATAAAAATTCGACAAATTTATTTTTGTACGTTCTTACTTTTTTTGTTCATTGCTCTATAATCATGGGGTCATAAGAAACGTGGAATTAGTGAGAATTAAAATTATTTTCAGGTACAAATCTCTTATTCAAACTACATTTTTGGATTGGCGTTTACAGGGATTTGCGCCTGAACGTTTCCTATATATATATATATATATATATATATATATATATATATATAGTCTGAGGATATATATATGTATATGAAAATAGGAGCATACATACAGGACAACCTAGCTAATGAACACTGTTAAACAAATATGTCAAAAAAATGTCTTTAAAAAGCTTATAGTTAATGTACAGATAACAAAGGTTACAACTACATATTGGCAGAAATGTATAAAGGTTGTTTGGTTGTTGGAGTTTTATGTCCTGGCTACATCGAAGGTCATATCAGGATGGGTACTGACTTGTGACAGTGCACACTCATGGTGACTTTATAGTGCTGCCCCACTGGGAGACCAGACCACCAGCATCATGACCTGATATCGCACACAATCACACTATCCTGACACTGAGGCGACCAGTCCTTACACTTTGCTAATAATGCCGAGCACCTGGCTAGGAAGCAATAAGTATACATCTGTCAGTCATTGGTTTGACTCGACCAGGGTTCGAACCCACATGTTCGAATCCTACGATCTACCAAAACGGGAACTCCCGTCTGGTGGAATGCGTAGAAGATAGCTAGGAGATAACAAGATAGAAAGGGATGAATCGCTTACTCAGCACCCATGAAGGGGTTCCAACACAATGATGTGAAAGCAGAAATAGCGTGGCCGAAAGGGGGAGGTGTAAACAAGTGATACAGAATGGTGCGTTCATGTACACCTTGATGAAAAATACGCGGGAAAAAATGAAAAACTAGCGAAAATGAAAAAAAACTAACTAAAATGATTGTTTGGCGGGAAATTACTAATTAAAAGCGGGAAATCGGGAGATTGCGGTTATCTTGCTATATTTTAGGGAGCTCCCTGTACGGTTTGCTTCATGTAAACCATGTCCAGGCAGTAACCTGATTAGTGGCCTGCCAGGTCCCAGTTTCAGCATCTCAGAAGACTCCTTATTGACATGAGAAAGCCTCCAGCCAGGAAACATATATTATGGCAGTGGCTACGCATACGTGAGCGTATGCGTAGCCTCGCGGTCTACGCGTATGTGAGGATGTGCGCATGCGCCATCGTTCCTCACGTAGCTTTAGCAGTGTCTATGCGTATGTGACCGTATTCGTAGCCTGCTGGTCTAGAAGTATGGCAGTGTGCATTGTGGGATGTGTCAGAGCAAAACAAACGCATGAGAAGCACATGGCACATGCTAATACACTGGGTGCAGTTATGAAATGTGCTAGTTTCAGCTCATCTCAGCTCTTGTTTGAAACATAGTACACCAACTAAAACATTATATATAATAAACTAAGATATTAATCTTTCATCCAGCATTGCATTTAAATCAATATAATCAGCACATCATATGCAATGTGTTTTTAGATTTGGACAAATCTGGGCACTCAGAATAGTGTTAGAGGTATAACCAGAGTCAGTTTTACTTATTTTATTCATGTTTTTATTCATATCCTATGGTTAATGACATATGTAAAACTAGAAAATGAGTAAGGTTATTTAAAAGCAATTGCCTTATCTAAGCTTCACAATAAAGCCACCATTATGATTAATGTTGCTTCCAATATTTATACCGTTAAGTGTTATAATATGTACAACTATTCATAGCTATGTCTGCCATGCTCAATGTCAACAGTGTAACTGGCGAATTTCAAACCGATGCGCGCGCAGCCTCACGAGACAGATGCGTGCGGATCCGCACATCTGTCTAGACCGCGAGGCTACAAATACGGGCACGTACACATAGACACTACGATATATTATATATATATATGAGTCAGCCTCACAAAAATGGGCCAATCAGTGGTCAATTGAAGATGTCGGCATCACAATTCTTAAAAGTGTAGTGCATTTCTTTGTTTCATATTAAATTATCCTAGAAACAAATAACGTTGGTGTATTTTCTTGACCTTTCCATTTAGGATAAATTTAAGGACTTTCCAACACCTCTGTCAATGCTAAACTATAATTATACCGATCGACGCCAACATCCAATGATCGACGCTGACAACTTTACCAGATGTCGCCATCGCAATTCTTAAAGTGTAGTGCATTTCTTTGTTTTATATTAAATTATCCTAGAAACAAATAAGGTTGTTGTATTTTCTTGACTTTTACATTCAGGATAAATTTAAGCACTTTCCAACACCTCTGTCAATGCTAAACTATAATTATACCGATCGACGCCGACATCCAATGATCGACGCCGACAACTTCCTCCAATTGGCCGATTTTCGTGAGGCTGACCCATATATATAATGTCATTAAGTCAGTCTTACATAAAACACCAGCCTCTCATTCCATGGTGTATGCGCCATATTTCTTCTGGTAAGACATAAATAACATGGCTGATTATTACAAAGCAGTAGCACTTAGATGAGAGGCAGGACGTGGCCAGTATTTCCCACCTTGTATTTATGCTGTCTAAACAAGGCGAAGCTACCCTTGAGGATGTGCTACAGTGGTCAGTTGATTCTTGGAGTTTACCATCCTGGTAACATCTAAGGTCATATCAGGATGGGTACCGACTTGTGACAGTGCGCACTCATGGTGACTTTATAGTGCTGCCCCACTAGGAAATCAAGCTGCTAACACCATGACCTAATATCCCACTCAGTCACATTATCCTGACACTGAGCTAACTAGTCCTTGTCATATCCTATTAATGGCAAGCACCAAGCTAGGAAGTGACAAGATTCAATTCTGTAAGTCATTGGTTTGACTCGACTGGGAATTAAACTCCCGATCTCCCGCATGGGAGACTTGTGCTCTACCAGCCACCGCATCCCGTATGTGTGTTACAGTGAGGGGGTAGTCTCAGGAGCTCAGGAGGTCACCGGATGTAGATCTCATCCTGCAGCGTGAAGGCGCACAGGGACGACAAATAGAGACCGGAAGAGCCAATTGCCAACTTGAGGTCTGCACACTGTGTGTTTGTTTGTTGTTTTGCGTCCTAGCAACATCTAAGGTCATATCAGGACGAGTACCGATTTGTGACAGTGGACGCTCATGGCGACTTTATAGTGCTGCCCCAGTGAGAGACCAGGCTGCCAGCACAATGACCTGATATCCTACTCAGTCACATTATCCTGATACTTAGCCAACCAGTCCTTGCCCTATCCTATTAATACCGATAGTGACATGTATCAATTTTTAAGTCAATGGTTTGATTTGACCAGGGTCCGAACCCACAAACCCATGGGTTCGGACCCCCAGCCAGTATGTTGTGACAGTGTGTTACGACAGCCAGTCTGGTGTGACAGTGTGTTGTGACAGTCAGTCTGTTGTGACAGTGTGGTGTGATAGCCAAACTGTTGTGGCAGTGTGTTGTGATAGCCAGTATGTTGTGGCATTGTGCTGCGACGGCAAATCTATTGTAACAGTGTGTTGTGACAGTGTGACAGTGTGTTGTGACAGCCATTCTGTTGTGACAGTTAGTCTGTTGTGACAGCAACAACAGCAGGATAAAACATGCCAATGGGCAATTATCATCCCCCTAATCATACCTGACTCTCCATTTATGGAACCACAATTCAGTTGCGTGATCAGCAGAAGGCTGGGTAATGTCCCAGCGGGGTGAGAACAGTAATGTCCAAGAAGTTCTTGGAAGCAGAAATTAAATGTTCGAAGGAGGATTAGAATTAGAATAATACAAAGGAAACGCGATAAGTTACTTGTCATCTGTTCGAGACAACCACAATTAAGCTCTTTAAAGTTATATAAATAGTGGGTATATTCATATACGTGTATAAATCTTCGGCTGGAGGTATTTGTTTATTATTATGTATTATACGCATTTATTTCATTATGTGACCAATGCGAAATCGTCTATGCTTTTGCTCGAGTCTGCCGGCTTTGGTGGTGCCGCCACCGTCAGACCCAGGTACTTATGCGCCAACTGTGGCTGATTCACTTGCTTGGAAAACAAAACAAAAAGCAAGAACACAAAGCAACACAACAACAACAAACAGCAACAACAAACATCAACAACAACAAACATCAACAACAAACATCAACAACAACAAACATCAACAACAACGAGACCGTATTAATGAAAGAAGTATTTTCTCCAACCAAACACGGACCTGTTTTTAATCGTTAAACATAAATAAAAAGCAGTCCTTAACCCACTCAAATAAAAATGAAGCATCTACTCCAACATAAAACACTCTTAAATTGCTTCATTCCAATCCCCTCCAAATAAAAAACAACAACAAAAAACCCCACAATAGTGCAACATATAGAGACCCGACGGGATGGCCGAATGAGTTAGAGCGTCCGTCTCACGTGCTGGTAGACCATGGGGTCGTGGGTTCGAATCCTGGTCGAGTCAAACCAATGACTTTAACATTGATACTTGTCGCTTCCTTGCCAGGCGCTCAGCATTATTAGGATAGGGCAAGGACTGGTTGGCTCAGTGTCAGGTTAATG
Source organism: Branchipolynoe longqiensis (assembly GCA_030323885.1). Classification (NCBI taxonomy): domain Eukaryota; kingdom Metazoa; phylum Annelida; class Polychaeta; order Phyllodocida; family Polynoidae; genus Branchipolynoe; species Branchipolynoe longqiensis. The sequence goes on along the minus strand of CM059199.1, from coordinate 23,472,972 downwards.
TGACTGAGTGGGATATCAGGTCATGGTGCTGGCGGTCTGGTCTCCCAGTGGGGCAGCACTATAAAGTCACCATGAGTGTGCACTGTCACAAGTCGGTACCCGTCCTCATATGACCTTAGATGTTGCTAGGACGTAAAACAACAACAAACAAAGCAACATATAGATGTAAGCCCACCACCCCACCCCACCCCATTTCCCAACACTCACCCCACACTATCCCGTCTCCCAATACGCACCCCACATGATTATGTGTTCAGTTGATGGAAAGACTGGAAAGCCAGATGGCAAGTAATCTGGCACTTCTGGGCCCGTATGCATGGGCGGCTTTTTGTGTTACAGCCTGATACCGTTTAGCTATCACTGGTGTCAGGAAATATGTCAAATGGTATGCAGGAGCGCGTAACACTTTCATTATAGCTAAACGTGAATTTATTTATAGATTTGGGAAATCCCTCTGCGTCTGTAGCCATATATTAGGCTCAAATCTATTAAATGCTATCATATTTAACAGAATTACATACGCAATAAGTGAAATTTCATGAAATTAACCCTAAATTCGAATCAATATTAATGCTGCCGCCGCGTCGGTGGCGATATTAATATTTTTGAATCGACGAATGTAAACTAAACAAATCGCCGCCGCATCGATGTCGCTTTCCATACTGGCGGTGGCGGTGGCGGTTGCTTGCATTCATCGGTTCAACAATATTAATATCGCTGCCTTTTCGGCGGAAGCGTTAATCTTGCTTCGATTTTAGGGTTAATTTAATCAAATTTCACGATTTGAGTATGTAATTCTGTTAAATATGACAGGATTGAATAGATTTGGCCCTAATCGGTTCCTAACACCGCCAGTAAACCTGCTATTTTTCTGGTTTAGCGTAACCTAGTTTAAGCTTGTGGTGTTAGCCCTATCACTGACTCTTGCATGCGACTTTTCGCCGCTAAACTGGAAATCCTGGCCAAAACCCGTTTTGGCTCACTAACACCGCGTCATGCATATGGGCCCTGGTGTGGATTGAACATCTGGGCAGAACTTCCGTCGACTCCTTTGCTTACAGTTGACCTGGCTGTGTTTGGTGCCCGGCCCATATACGTCTGGGGCAGGCACTCGGACACGTGACCCCAGATGAGGACACGTGACTCCTGTTTCCACCCACAGATAATAGACTTTTTCCACAGCGCATGCTGCACACCACACCCTACCACTTCACATTAGTTCTTCCCACTGACATCAGAGGGCGCAGTTGGTGGTGGAAATCCTCTATGAGACCTTTTTCACACAGCATGATGCACGGGCAGCTGTTATCCATATTAGTCCTGCCATCGCTACCTGGGCCTGTATGCAAGAGTCGGTGGTAGAGGGTTTTGGTGTTACAGCCTATTACCGGGTAGCTATCGCCGACGTCGGGAACTGTGTCAAGTGCTATGCAGGAGCGCGTAACACTTTGATTATAGCTACACGTGAAGTTATTTATAGATTTGGGAAATCCCTGTGGGTCTGTAGCCATATATTAGCCCCAAATCTATTCAATGCTGTCATATTTAACAGAATTAGATACGCAATAAGTGAAATTTGATGAAATTAACCCTAAATTCGAAGCAAGATTAATGCTGCCGCCGCAACGGCGGTGATATTAATATTTTCGAACCGACGAATGTAAAGTAAAAAATCGCCACCACCGCCGCATCGGCGGCAATATATTAGCTCCAAATCTATTCAATCCTGTCATATTTAACAGAATTACATAGTATGGGCGGCAGCGGCCATTTGTTTACTTTACGTTTGTCGATTCGAAAATATAAATATTAATATTGCTGCCGTAGGGGTGGCAGCGTTAATATTGCTTCGAATTTAGGGTTAATTTAATACAATTTCACTTATTGCGTGTGTAATTCTGATAAATATGACAGCATTGAATAGATTTGGGCCTAATAAACTCGCTATACCTCCTATCTATCAGGGGTAGGGTAAAACCGGTTAAGCGTTTGGTGTTAGGCCTATCACCGCCTCGTGCATACCATTTTTCGCCGCTACCCGGGAAATTCCCGACTACCACCGTTTTGCCTCACTACCACCGAATAGCACCGGCTCCTGCATACAGGCCCAGAACGGGGAGTTAGAGCTGGAAATCTTCTATGAGACCTTTTCCATACAACATGATGCACAGTGAGCCGTTGTTACCCACAGTAGTTCAACAACTGCCACCAGAGGGCAGAGTTGGTGGTAGACATTTTTTTCTTGTGGTTCTTTTTTTGTATGGTAAATATGTTTGGTCTTCCAGCCATTTATATGAGACCTTTTTCACAGCGCATGCTGTACATTGAGCTGTAAAGGCCCAGTCAGACCTTACCGTACTGAGCACCGGACACCACCAGACAAAGAATTGTGTACTCCGGTGGTGTCCGGTATCGAACTGTTGCAAGGCCGCCGGACGAAACGGACGCTAAACGGATGCTAAACGAACATTAATGAATAGTTAAACGGACGTCAAACGGACGTCAAATGGACAGACCAGACACCAAACGGACACCAAGCGGACACCAACCGGACACCAACCGGAAGCCAACCGGACACCTACCGGACACCTACCGGACACCTACTGGACACCTATCGGACTGTTCACGGACGGGCCAAAAACCGACGGACCGAATTCCCGCAGCACGGTCAATGGACTCTTCAGGATACAAGACGGACACCTAACGGATGAGTAACGGACATAAAACGGACGAAACGGACGAAACGGACTTAAAACGGACACCAACCGTACACTTCAGTCCGGTGGTGTCCGGTATAAGTTTTGTGCATGTTCAAAACTTGTCCCGGACACCACCGTACACCACCGGACACCACCGGACACCACCGGACACCACCGGACACCACCGGACACCACCGGACACCACCGGACAGATAACGGACACGCCGGATGCCAACCGAATATAAACGTACATTGCCGTATTTCACCGGACAGTGTCCGTTTTCTATCCGGTTCCTCAACCCGTTGAGGTCTGACTGGGGCCTTACCTATAACACTAGTCCCGTCCTGATATGACCTTAGATGTTGCTAGGACGTAAAACAACAACAAACAAACAAACATAACACTAGTCATTTGTTGGGGCTTTACATCCTAGCAACATATAAGGTCACACCAGAACGGTACTGACGTGTGACACAGTGCGCACTCATCACGACTGTATAGTGCTGCCCCACTAGGAGACCGGACCGTCGCCGGCACAACCCATATTCTAATCTGTCACGTTATTATTAATATTATTATTATTTTTATTATAACTTAAAAAGAAAGATCATTATTCCTGCCCCGTAGTGAAGAACCTTGATGCCCACAGTTCTATTTGACACCCAGTTACCATTTTGTGGCGATTTGAAACATCAGATGTTGGTGATTTTCATTGGCAGTTCTGTCGTGAGTTCCAGCTCGGATCTCCAGCGCATACCACAGTCTGGTGCCTCAACCAGCTGTCAGAACTCAACCAGCTGTCAGAACTCAACCAGCTGTCAAAACCAGTCAGGAAATACCGCGGCATGTCCCTCCAGCCAGACTCAGCACGGGCCAATATGGCACCCCATGCCCACTAAAAAAAGCAAAGAAACCACACACGAAACCCTACAAAAAACAGGACAAAAATAAATATCATAAACACTAAAGCAACAAACGCACACCCCGGTCGCGGTGGCCTAACCGGTAGAGCGAGAGCCTCTCGTGTGGGAGATCCAGGGTTTGCTTCCCGGTCGAGTCAAACCAATGACTTTAAAATTGAGATACTTGTCGATTCCTAGCCTGGCGCTTGGCATTACTAGGATAGGGCAAGGACTGGTTAGCTCAGTGTTGGGATAATGTGACTGAGTGGGATATTGGGTCATGGTGCCAGAGGCCTAATTTCCTAGTGGGGCAGCACTATAAAGTCACCATTAGTGTGCACTGTCACAAGTCGGTACTCATCCTGATATGAACTTAGATGTTTCTAGGATGTAAAACAACAACAAAGAAAAACAAACAAACGCACACACAACCCACCTCCGCCTAGGGAAAAAAATAAACAAAGAAAAGCGAAAAAGAAATTGAAAAAAAAAGAAGAAAAAAAGTGAGTTTGCAAGTCGAGAGGAGTCGAAGGATTGTCCTGGAATGCCATCTTATTTCATGTAAACTAACTCCGCAGGCTTCGCGTGCGGAAGGTCGGCAGTTCGAATCCCAGCCAATTCAATGATTTATTTGATATATGATACCGGTACCTACTTGTGACAGTGCGCACTCATGGCGACTTTATAGTGCTGCCCCACTTCCATACCAGGCCGCCAGCACCGTGACCTGATATCCCACTCAGTCACATTATCCTGACTCATTCTGTCATCCCTTGACTTCTGGGGGGTTAATAACCTTATGACGGTTACCGGCTGCAGAACTGCAGCAATATAGAAAGGCAGCGATAAATCAGTCCGATCTTTGGTGTGAAGATTAATCTTATGGTTGGGTGGTTGTAGAAGCTGGGGACATATTTACAATCTATCAAACAACGAGTCGTTGGGGCGGCCCCGAATCTCTCCGGTCCAGCAGTAGCATAGCAGTCGTATCCAGTCAACAGCAGCAAGGGTTCAGGAGGAAGCCCGTTTGGTCTCTTCATAGGACGAGACGGTGATTTATTGGTAGCTGTGCCCCTTTCGCAGCTGCGCCGTTGGAAGTTATTGTTTTGTAACCCGGGGAAGCTGCGGCTGGGAATGGTTTGTAAACAGTGTCCGGGACTGTGGTGGGTGTGTCGACCTGGGCGGGGGAGGGGGGGGGAGGGTCCCCAACCCCCGCCGTGAATCTCGAACTGTGGCAGGGTGCATTCTGGGTAAAGGCTGCATTCCATATACGCGTTAAGCTAGGATTCCTTACACACGGTAAGCGGCATGCGGCATGCGGCAAGCGGCATGCGGTATGCGAATGGGAAGATTCCTTACACACGGCATGCGGCGTGCGGCATGCGGTAAGCAGCATATAAAAGTGTGCACCCATGTGTACATTCATTGGTATTCATATTTATGTGCATATGGTAGCATTTTTAGCTTTAAGCTAGGATTCCTTACACACGGTAACCGTCAGTCTCCCGATTGGGACGGTCCTAACATCTTAAACTGAGCCATGTTAGGACCGTCCTTTTCGGTCAACAAAACCATTATTTTGTCTTTATGTGTGCTATTTCTACTCATGGGGGTTCCTACCTTTATTATAACCAAATTATAGATAAGTATTCATATTTTTGTGGCTCTGGTAGCATTTTTAGCAACCCAAACCACCACCACTACCATATGTTTCCACTCAGCAGCCTTGGAGACTGCTTCCTAACAGGTCCGCGCTCTACCTTGTCCTGGCTGTCCGTAATTATCAGTCGCCTCCTCCAGCCTTATATCAATGGACAAATGCGACTGATGCTTTTCTATTCGCACCCCTGTGTCGCATGCCGCATGCCGGACCGATCGCTACAGGGACCGATCGAGTTGTCGCATTCGCATTCGCATTCGCATTCGCATACCGCGTGTAAGGGTTGCACCCCATTGACTTCAAGGCGTTTCGATTTTTTGCCGCATTCGCATTCGCATTCGCAGACCGCATACCGCGTGTAAGGAATCTCAGCTTAATGCGTAATGCGAATGCGAATGCGAATGCGACAAAAAATCGAAACGCCTTGAAACCTATGAGCTACATTCCATATACGCGTAATGCGTAATGCGAATCCGAATGTGAATAAAATCCATTATCCCGATCGCTCCATGTAGCGATCGGTGCGTAATGTGTAATGCGTAAAGGTGCTGCGAATAGACAAAGCATCAGTCGCAGTTGTCCATTGATATAAGGCTGGAGGAGGCAACTGATAATTACGGTCTTCATGAGAAATATGAAGAATGGGACGGTGCAACCATGTAGGTTTATGCGGCGGACCTGTTAGGAAGCAGTCTTCAAGGTGGTGCGAATAGAAAATCATCAGTCGCATTTGTCCATTGATATAAGGCTGGAGGAGGCGACTGATAATTACGGACAGCCGGGACAAGGTGGTGCGAACAGAAAAGCATCAGTCGCATTTGTCCATTGATATAAGGCTGGAGGAGGCGACTGATAATTACGGTCCTCATGAGAAATATGAAGAATGGGACGGTGCAAACATGTAGGTTCATGCAGCGGACCTGTTAGGAAGCAGTCTTCAAGGTGGTGCGAATAGAAAATCATCAGTCGCATTTGTTCATTGATATAAGGCTGGAGGAGGCGACTGATAATTACGGTCTTCATGAGAAATATGAAGAATGGGACGGTGTAAACATGTAGGTTTATGCGGCGGACCTGTTAGGAAGCAGTCTTCATGAGAAATATGAAGAATGGGATGGTGCAAACATGGCTCAGTTTAGCTTGCTTTGAGGGATGTTAGGACTGGCCCAAATATGAAGACTGCTTCCTAAAGGCCCTGTCACACTACGACGTAACGACGTCAACGTAGGGAGAACGTGAAGAACGTTGAACTTCTCAGCGTAGTATGCAAATTTGGGCAGAAGTTGAACGTGGATGCAGCGTAGTGGACGAGAGCGTAACGTTGGTAAAGCGTAGTGATACCGTCAATCCCCGAGAGAGGACAACGTCACTACGTTCACGGAACGTTATGAACGTTATTCCATCGCCAGAAGAACGTTACATGACGTTAGCTATGTCGTGACACGTTGAACGTACGTTGAATGCACGTTCTCCTGACGTTCTCCTGACGTTCTCCTGACGTTCTCGTGACGTTCTCCTGACGTTCCCATTAAGCCTCGTAGGCTTTTGCACTTGGTTTAATGTGGGTCAACGTAGTGGAACGTAGTGAGGAACGTTTGCCTAACGTCCGTTTAATGTCATTGACGTTCGCTGAACGTGAACAGAACGTACGGCGAACGTAAACCCTTACGTTCAAGCTACGTCGAAACTTTTGAACATGTCCAAAACCTCGATCTAACTCGACGTAGCACGACGTAATGTGACGTAGATCGACGTCAGTCTAACGTCATTATGACGTCATCATAACGTAATCCAACGTACATCAACGTAATGACGAAATATCACCACGTTAGGCTCACGTTCGCTCATTACGTTGTAGTGTGACAGGGGTATAACAGGTCCGCCGCATAAACCTACATGTTTGCACCGTCCCATTCTTCATATTTCTCATGAAGACTGCTTCCTAACAGGTCCGCCGCATAAACCTACATGTTTGCACCGTCCCATTCTTCATATTTCTCATTTCTGTGTTTCTGTGTGTGTATATTTGATATACTTCACTGCATAACGCATAACACATAACGCAATACGCATTACGCGTATATGGAATGCTGACATTCGCATAACGCATAACGCGTAAGGCTTTAAGGGCACATTCCATATACGCGTAATGCATAATGCGAATGCGAATGCGAATGCGACAAAAAATCGAAACGCCTTGAAACCTATGAGCTACATTCCATACACGCGTAATGCGTAATGCGAATGCGAATGCGTCAGAAATTCATTATCCCGATCGGTCCCTGTAGCGATCGGTACGTAATGCGTTATGCGTCAAGCTGGATGTGAATAGAAACCTGAGTCTGATGTCTCCATTAGTTTAACACCAGGAGAGGCGACTGAGCATTACGGAACAGCCTCACAGAGGGGTGCTAATTGGAAACACATGGTGAGCTGGGCACCAGGGAGACATAGGGTTAGGGGAAAGCTAAAAATGCTACCATATGCACAGAAATATGAATACTTATCTATAATTTGGTTATAATAAAGGTAGGAACCCCCATGTGACATACAAAAAGTTACATAGATATACATGCAATATTTGGTCACATACAGAGCAGTATGGAGAATAATTGTTTATTTTTATTTGTTAAATATAGCCAGTCGTGCGCCACATAACGCATTACGCATTACGCGTATATGGAATGCTGGCATTCGCATAACGCATAACGCGTAACGCATAACGCATTACGCATTACGCGTATATGGAATGCGCCCTTTACGCATTACGCATTACGCGTATATGGAATCCTAGCTTAAGTCATTCAGTAAACGCCAGGGACACATCGCGCACGTCACCCAAGCACACACACTCACACACACATAATCATACACTCACACATATACATTCACACACACACTCGCACACACTCACACCCATCCACATACTCATAAACTCACACTCACACATACACACCCACACCCAACACATACTTACTCACACACGCTCACACACACTCACATACAATCACACACACTCACATACACTCACACATACTCACACACAGTCACATACGCACACCCACATTCACACACACTCACACACGTAATGTAAGGAATAGGTCAACACAGTGAGTCCAGTTGGTGAGTGAGTGCTTTACTGGCAGTGCAGTTCATATACAGCGGTCCTGCCCGTGCCTACGTGCAGGTGCGCACGTGCAGGTGCGCACGTGCACACACGCCGGACACGCATCCCTGCGCACACTACTACCTGCACACGTGGTAGTGTGCTCTACGTCACCACACACTCACACGCTGTCACTAACACTCACGCACACAGATACACCCACACACACTTACTCACACTCAATGCAACTCACACACTCACACACTCTCACTAACACTCACACATACACACATACACCCACACACACTTACACACACTCACCGCAACCCACACAGACTCACACACTCTCACTCACACTCACACATACACACATACATCCACACACACACTCACCACAACCCACACACACCCACACACTCTCACTCACACTCACACATATGCACATACACCCACACACACTTACTCTCACTCACTGCAAGTCACACACACTCACACACTCTCACTAACACTCACACATACACACATATACCCACCCACTAACTTACACGCACTCAACGCCACACACCCACACATACACACTCACACCCACCCGCACACTTACACACTCACTCCTACCCACACTCCTACCCACACACACTCACACACCAATATGCAGATAACAAGACACCACATGCAGGCATATATGATATAGTCGATAAGTCAACAAGACACCAGCACACACTCACACACACTCACACTCACACACACTCACATGCAGGCATAGAGTGGACACGTCAACAACACACCAGCACACACTCACACACACTCATACTCACATGCAAACATAGAGTGGAGAAGTCAACAACACACCAGCACACACTCACACACACAGACACTCACACATACTTACACTCACACACACTCACACGCAGGCATAGAGTGGAGAAGTCAACAACACACCAACACACACTCAGACACACTCAGACACACTCACACACACTCACACTCACACACACTCACATGCAGGCATAGAGTGGACAAGTCAACAACACACCAGCACACACTCACACACACTCACACACACTCACACTCACACACACTCACACACACTCATACTCACACATACTCACACACACTCACATGCAGGCATAGAGTGGACACGTGAACAACACATCAGCACACACTGACACAACACACCAGCACACACTCACACTCACACTCACAACACTCACACGCAGGCATAGAGTGGACAAGTCAACAACACACCAGCACACACACTCACACACACTCACACATACTTACACATACTCACATGCAGGCATAGAGTGGACAAGTTAACAACACACCAGCACACACTCACACATACTCACACATACTCACATGCAGGCATAGAGTGGACAAGTTAACAACACACCCGCACACACTCACACACACTCACACATACTCACACATACTCACATGCAGGCATAGAGTGGACAAGTTAACAACACACCAGCACACACTCACACACACTCACACATACTCACACATACTCACATGCAGGCATAGAGTGGACAAGTTAACAACACACCAGCACACACTCACACACACTCACACATACTCACACATACTCACATGCAGGCATAGAGTGGACAAGTTAACAACACACCAGCACACACTCACACACACTCACACATACTCACACATACTCACATGCAGGCATAGAGTGGACAAGTTAACAACACACCATCACACACTCACACACACTCACACATACTCACACATACTCACATGCAGGCATAGAGTGGACAAGTCAACAACACCCCAGAACACACTCACACACACTCACACACTCACACTCACACACACTCACATGCAGGCATAGAGTGGACAAGTCAACAACACACCAGCACACACTCACACACACTCACACATACTCACACATACTCACATGCAGGCATAGAGTGGACAAGTTAACACACCAGCACACACTCACACACACTCACACTCACACATACTCACACTCACACCCACTCACATGCAGGCATAGAGTGGACAAGTCAACAACACACCAACAGATACTTGCCCAGTGGCGGAGGAGTGACTTGAGGTGGGGGTGGGGGCGTGTGTGGGGGTGGGTGTGGGGTGTGGGTGTGGGTGTGGGGGGGGGGCGTTGGACGGGTGGCAGGTGTAACAAGGGAATAAGAGGCTTCCATTTCTGGATTTAACCCTTTGGTTCAGATTAGACCTTCGCCCATCCTTCGTTTTTTGGAGTAAATATTTTATTCATCCGAACACATATTTTGTTAGCGTCAAGGCACTGGTCTTCCAGCCGTTGAATCGATCACGCTAATTTAGATTATGACACTCGCTATCCAACACTGTGAAATCGCCTTTATTACATTAACACCAGACCACATTTCAAGTAATTAACTGAAAACAGACAACTTTCGATGAAAAAAAAATCCCAACCTCCATCACACTCACTACAAAACACTCTGAAATCGCCTGTTAATTATGCTAATACCAGACAACATTTCAAGGAATTAACTCTACAATACTGTGAAATCACCTGTTAATGACGTTAGCACTGGACAACATTTCAAGTAATTAACTGAAAACAGACAACTTTGAATGAAAAAAAAATCCCAACCTCCATTACACTCACTATGAAACATTATGTAATCCCTTGTTAATTATGCTAATACCAGACAACATTTCGAGTAATTAATTCTACAACACTGTGAAACCACCTGTTAATTACGTTACCCCCGGACGATATTAAAAATAATTAACTGAAAATGGACAACTTTCAATGAAAAAACCCACAAAAAAACCCAACCTCTATGGTGGATGCAAATTTGATTGGCAGCAGACGACATTTAAAACTGAGCAGACGACAATGGACGCAGTGAGTAGGTTAATCCCTGACAGGGGTGGACGGGCGGAGGGGGATAGTTGCATGCCAGCACGCTCATGAATACTAGATAAGCTGCAATTCTCTTGGGGTTTGGCTGCTCCCCCCCCCCTCCCGCCCCCTCTCCCCGCCCCCATTCCGCCCCCTCCCGCCTCCAGCCCCTTCCCCCTGTAATGAACAGCATAACGCGCTCGTAGATAAGCAGACGTTGGCGATGCACACCCAGTGGGGGTACCAGACGGGATGGCCGAATGAATTGAACGTCCATCTCCCGTTTTGGTAGATCGTGGGATTCAAACGGGTTCGAACCCTGGTCGAGTCAAACAAATAACATAAAAATTGATACTTGTCACTTCCGAGCCAAGTGCTCAGCATTATTAGGATAGGGCAAGGACTGGTTTGCTCAATGTCAGGATAATGTGACTGTGGGATATTGGGTCATGGTGCCAGTGGCCTAATCTCCCAGTAGGGCAGCACTATAATGTTGCCATGAGTGTGCACTGTCACAAGTAGGTACCCATCCTGATATGACCTTAGATGTTGCCTGGACATAAAACTCCAACAACCAACCAACCAGTGCACACTGTCACAAGTCGGTACCCATCCTGATATGACCCTAGATGTTGCCAGGATGTAAAACTCCAACAACCAACCAACCAGTGCACACTGTCACAAATTGGTACCCATCCTGATATGACCCTAGATGTTGCCGGGACATAAAACTCCAAAAACCAACCAACCAGTGCGCACTGTCACAAATTGGTATGCTTCCTGATATGACCCTAGATGTTGCTGGAACTTAAAACTCCAACAACCAACCAACCAGTGCGCACTGCCACAAGTCGGTACCGGTCCTGATATGACCTGATATGTTGCCAAGAAGTAAAACTCCCAACAGCCAACCAAACAGTGCGCACTGTCACAAGTCGGTACCCGTCCTGATATGACCTTAGAAGTTGCCAGGACGTAAAACTCCAACAACCCACCAACCAGCCTATTGGAGGAATGTGGATCCTACAGCCTGTCTCGGCATGAAACGCTTTGTCTCCCACGCTAACACACGAACACCGAATCGCATGGAGAAGATGGGGAAACCATCACACGCACGCACACACGCACACGCACGCACACACACACACACAAGAAACTTGACACAAATACCATAGTTAATACACTGCGCGCATCGTATGTACTATTGGTATCGCTATAGCACATGGTAACAATAAACGGTGAATGGGTGAGTGGTTGGGGTTTCATGTCCTAGAAACATGTGGGATGATATCAGGAGAGGCGCATACTTAAAGGGGCAGTGGCATGATCAAAACAACTTTAGTTATTTAGTTATTTAGTTACGATAGTCATAAATAACTAGTCATATTGGATTATGATAGTATCATAATCCAATATGACTAGTCACAGCATACACATCTTGAAAGAATATATGTTCGCATTTGGTATAAGAGTAACTTTGGTGTTCTCTGTGGCGGAGTGGTTAGAGTGTCTGACTTTTTTCTAGGTCGGACTCCTAATCTGAAGGTCAGTGGTTCGATTTCCCCGTGCCCCCACCTCTGCCAATTTGGATTTCCACTGCTGTGTATAACTTACAGCGACATCAAAGGCCAGTTGCTCTCATACCATGTCTATGCGGTGTGGGAGGTTAAAAATCCCTTGGGTCGGTAAAAGTGTAGGCTCGGGCTTTCTATCGACAAACTGTCTAATGGTGAAAACAAGTCTAGCCAGACTTATCCATAATAGGCAGTATAAATCTTCAAGAAAAAAAAATTAGTAACAGTGTATAGACTACATCACGGTTCCAGCGGCTCGGTGCATTGTGGGATGGGTCAGAACAAAACAACCCCCCCAAAAGCACATGGCACATGCTAATACACTGGGTGCAGCTATGAAATGTGCTAGTTTCAGCTCATCTCTCAGCTCTTGTGTGAAACATAGAATACTAACTAAAAATATATATACAATAAACCACACCACCTAGGCACAAACTGCTTGGAACACATATAGAAAACAGGTTTAACAAAAAGATTATATTAAATTGATACGGTTAGGGTTTTGGATTTCTATTAATTTTGAATAAAACTGACGTTTTTCAATGCGCGTATAGGCAAACTCAATGGCCGTACGCCTTTGCTTTGCTCCCAAGGCCGTTTTCAGCGCATGCACAGTCGGAACCGTGATGTAGTCTATTCATGTTGAAAGAAACTATTTTCGCCTTTGCTATTAGAGTGATGTAGGCCAGGGAATACCTATGTACTTTAATAGGCTTTCTCTATGGTATAAAACCTTATTAAACTCATGTGTCATTAAAGTAATATACCTATATACTTTGGAAATACCTGTATACTTTGATAGGCTTTTTCGATGGCACAAAATCGGCTTAAACTCATGTGTCATTAAAATAATATACCTATATACTTTGGAAATACCTATATACTTTGATAGGCTTTTTCGATGGCACAAAATCGGCTTAAACTCATGTTTCATTAAAATAATATACCTATATAATTTGGAAATACCTATATACTTTGATAGGCTTTTTCTATGGTATAAAACCTGATTAAACTCATGAGTCATTAAAATAATTTACCTATATACTTTGGGAATACCTGTATACTATGATAGGCTTTTTCGATGGCACAAAATCGGCTTAAACTCATGTGTCATTAAAATATTATACCTATATACTTTGGAAATACCTATATACTTTCATTCTCTATGGTATAAAAACTGTCTATGGTAATGATGGATTGTGGCAAGTGGTGCTGTATGTCACTTGTACAAAGTTGACCAAGTAGCTCTCTCTTTTTTGGTGTACCTTTTTATTTATTTACTTTTTACTCGCACCCCCCTCCCATGTCGGCGTTATCCGGTACTATGTAGTACGAGCCAACCAGCTGTTCAACCCTTGACACCCCATTCACACCCACCACACCGTAACGTAACCACAAGGCATTTAGACCGGACCGGATGGCCGAGTGGGTAAGGGGACCTGCTCGCCGTGTGAGAGGTCGTGGGTTCGATCCATAGATTGAGTCAAATTAAAGACTTACAGTATTGACCTAGCCTGACACTCGGTATTCCCGGGATAAGGTATTTAGACCGGACGGGATGGCCGAGTAGATAAGGGTCCTGCTCGCAGTGTGAGAGGTCGTGGGTTCGATCCATAAACTAGGTCACATTAAAGAGTTACAATATTGACACTTGTCACTACCTAGCCTAACTCAATATTCCTGGGATAGGGTCGGGATAAGTTAATTGAGTGGGGTATTGGGGCGTAGTGCAAGCAAAGCGGTATCACAAGGTGGCAGCACTATACATTTAGCGTGAGTGTTCTATGTGACAAGTCGCTACCAGTCCTGATTTGATCTTGTATGTTGCTACATGAAGCGCTATGGAAGAGCTATGCTGATTGATTCATTGGGGTTTATGTTCTAGTAACAGCTGTGGTCAAATCATGACTGGTTTCAGGTAATATCTGCACTTATATTAAATTATGACTACACATAACTAGTCCCTTTATGGTGTTGTTCCTCGGGGATACCATGCCATCAGCACCATGATGCAATATCGCACTCAGTAACATTATCTCTCACACTGAATAAGACACCTCCTTACCCGTATCCTAGCAGTACCGAACAGTACGCTAGCATCGACAAGCATCACTAATTGTTTTCGCTAAATTCAACTGGGATTCGAACCCATGACCCTCCACATTGGGAATGGACACTCTAACCACTAAGGTTTGGGATATGTGCAGTCTAAGTAGTGACATATATCAACTTTGACAGTCATTGCTTTGACTCAACCAGGATTCGAACCCACAATCTCTCGCATGGAAAGATACCCAGTGCTCTCACCAATTTGGCCAGCTGGTCTGGAGCACAAATAGATATGCACCTTTGTAAAACATTCCGATAAATATAGGATAATAAGCCAGCATTGCCAGGATAATACAGAAGCAACGTATTCAAGAACAATGTAATGTTGTAAAGGAATTGTGAATAAAATGAATGAGTAGGTAAACCGGTCTCAATGGTCGATTATGTGATAGTGAAATGGCCCAGCTCCTTATTCAGAACGCGTGGAATATGTTCGTCAATTATTATTTTTAGACATGAGTTTCTAGCAAGAGATCAAATTTGAAACACTGCCACACTCTCCAAACAGAAGGTAGTGAATGTGATTGGCACTGGAACCTTCAGCGACCACCGCACCCAAGTACCAACATAATGTTTGTTGTTGTTTTACGTCCTAGCAACATCTAAGGTCATATCAGGATGGGTACCTACTTGTAACAGTGCGCACTCATGGCGACTTTATAGACCAGGCCACCAGCACCATGACCTGATATCCCACTCAGTCACATTATCCTGACACTGAACCAACCAGTCCTTGTCCTATCCTAATAATGCCGGGCGCCAGGCTAGGAAGTGACAAGTATACATTTTTAAGTCATTGGTTTGACTCAACAAGGGTTCGAACCCACGACCCCACTATCTACCAACACGGGAGACGGACGCTCTAACTCATTCGGCCATCCCGTCTGGTGCAGTACCAACATAATAACCAAGTGATAAGATTACAGGTGCATAGTCCGAGGCTATGAGGTTCTGCCGTGTATATTATTAGATACATATTACATTCAACAGCGCTGTCGAACTCTGAGCCCCATTGAGTCGTTCAGAGTAATTCTGAGCAGATCTGGGCAAGTCTACTTCACTAGGTAACCAAAGGTGGGATGGTTCTTAGAGTCCTGGTAACATCTACGGTCATATCAGGACAGGTAGCCACTTGTGACAGTGTACACTAATGGCAAAGTTATAGTGCTGCCCCACTGGGAAATCAGGCTGCCGGCACCATGACCGATATCCCCACTCAGTCACATTATCTTGACACTGATCCAACCAGTCGGTAATCAAAGGACAAATAACCCTAAATAAACAAAACAAACGACAAACAAACACTTATTAGCATAGTACTTGCTTGTCTGTTTGGTTATTGATGCTTTAATCCCTAACAACAGCTCTGGTGATATCAGGATAGGTACCCACTTGTGACTATGCCCACCCACCGTGACTTTCACTGCTACCCAATTGCGATATCAGGCCATCCATACTGTGACCCGACATGACATTCACTCACATTATCCTAACACTGAGAGCAACCCAGCCATTTCCCTATCCGACTTGTTACCATGCACACCTATAGCGATTTTATAGTGTTACCAAATTGTGAACCAATGCCATCCACACTGTGAACCCACATGCCATTCAGTCACATGATCAGACCAGCAATTTGCCTATTCTAGCAATGCCAAGCGCCAGACTAGGTAGCTATTTTGTAAGTCATTGTGTTGACACGGTTGGGGTGCGAACTGACGACCTTCTGATTGGGAAGCCAGTCAGAACTCTTACAAGTTACAGAGCCAGTCAGGTATCAACATGTTTTATAAACATCTCACTACGCGACCAGACAGGATGGCCGAATGAGTTGAGCATCCATCTCTTATTATAGTAGATCGTGGGATTCGAAGCCATGGGTGCGAACCCTGGTCGAGTCAAAGCAATGACTTATAAATTGATACCTGTCTTTTCCTACCCTGGCACTCAGCATTATTAGGATATGGCAAGGACTAGTTGACTCAGTGTCAGGATAATGTGACTGAGTGAGATATCAGGTCATGTAGCTGGGGGCCTGGTATCCCAGCGGGGCAGCACCATAATACAGTCATCATGAGTGCACACTACCACAAGTCAGTACCCATCCTAATATGACCTTAGATGTTGCCAGGACGTAAAACTCCAACAACCAACAAACCATGCCACCACGAATCTGTGCTACTCAAACTGCGCTCACGTGAAAGGCCACTTGACTAGACTCAATACTTGTGTATATTTAATGGAGATCTGCAGCTGGAAAGGGTAAAGGTTAAAGGTTACCTCTTCTACTCATGCAACATATGTATCTCAGGTAACCTATAACTTTTCCCCGGTACCATAACTCTCTAAACTCTCCCACTCAGTAACTCCCACGGCCTGCCCCAGACACTCCCCCCCCCCACCTCACCCCCCCACCTCCATCCAACCAGACTGGCATTCATCCCCATCACTCACCTTTCTTATATTTCGGGCAGGGAGGCATCCTGTCGGAATACATGGTGTAGAAGTGGCGAGTTGCTCGGAGCTATTATTAAACTCCCAACGCTTTGAAACACGGGCACACACACGAGGTCGGTCCGATTGGGATGTTAAATGGAGCGGCTCAGATCTGCTCACTCAACCAGCTCATTAATAACCCACTACAACCTTATCAATATCAGCCAGCTGCTCATAGAACCACACTCTGGCTGTGATTTGCCCAGCCTCCACGTGGCCTCTGTTTGTGGCCTCTGTGTGGCAAGGAACTGCTGACAGGAGCTCTCTGAGTCCATCTGAGTCCCTCAATGGCTCATTGCACCAGGAGGAGGTAGTGAGGACAGGTAGAAGGATGGAGCTGATGTTCAGTGTAATTGGCTCAGTTGTTAGTCAGCTCAGAGCTATGTAGTTTTTGATTGGCTCAGTTGTTAGTTAGCTAAGAGCTGTGAAGTTTTTGATTGGCTCAGTTGGTAGTTAGCTCAGAGCAGTGAAGTTGTCCCCTGAGCTGGTTGTGAATGGCGTGACCCACTCTGGTGTGGATTAGTTGGTTGTTGGAGCTTTACGTCCTGGCAACATCTAAGGTCATATCAGGATCCGGTATGGAAAGAACGAGGATTCACTATCTGCAAGAGCTGTCCTACTAGATGCGCATGGAGTTGGTGAGCTGTCCTAGTAGATGAGCATGGTGTTGGTGAGCTGTCCTAGTAGATGAGCATGGAGTTGGTGAGCTGTCCTGGTAGATTTGCATGGAGTTGTTGTCCGGTGGATTGCTGTCTTCACCCGAGTTAGTGAGTTACACTGGATGAGCTAGTGACTCTCGGATAACTCTAATTGCATTGGGCGATAACACCAGTCCCGATGCAATAATCAGTCCAGAAGTTGTAGAAGTTTGACTGGTTGTAGTACTCAGAATTTCCGTCGGTACCATTCAGTACTGCTCAGAACTACTGATAAATGCTCAGAATTGCTCAGAATTGCTCAGCATCGCTCATAATTGTTCAGAATTGCTCAGAATGACTCAACATTGCTCAGAATGACTCAACATTACTCAGAACTACTCAGAATTACTCAGAATTTCTCAAACCTGCTTTGAAGTGCTCAGAAGTACTTAGGAGTTTCTGTAAACAGCACATAATTACCAATAGATCTGGGAATCGCTCGGAATCTCACCAAAACTGCTCAAGATACTTCGGAGCTCTCTGAACTTGCTATTTAATCTCCGAACCTGGAACTCACTCGGAACTGCTCGAGACTACTCAGAATTGCTCGGAACGACTCACTAGGTCTCAGATCTGTTCAGCGCTATTGAATGTAACTTCCCCTGCTGAATCGGTTGTCGGCAGACCTCACACTGTTAAGAACTACTCGGGGTTTCCAGGAAACAGATCTCACACTGCAGACCTCACACTGCAGATATGGGCGGGCGCTGGCACAGAAATCACGCATAGGAGTGAGTAGTGCCAAGTAGTTCCCTGTCTCGTTGTAGTATGTGTACAGTACACCCTGGTGGTAGTAGGGCCGTGTGGGGTGGATGATAGCACAGCCTCCTCCAGGCAATGGATCTTAACTCCTCCACCGTGTAGAACACAATGCCGGGGTCTCCGCTCACCTACTGGAGGTACGTCGTGTCGTCGTACTAACAAACCCGCGACTGAATGGGTTTGTTTGTTGTTGTTTTACATCTTAGCAACATCTAAGGTCATATCAGGACGGGTACTGACTTGTGACAGTGCATGCTCATAGTGACTTTATAGTGCTGCCCCACTGGGAGATCAGGCTGCCAGCACTATGAGCTGATATCCCACTCAGTGACATTATCCTGACACAGAGCTACAAGTCTTTGCCCTATTCTAATAATGCCATGCGCCTGGCTAGGAAGTGACAAGTATCAATTTTTGTGAAGTCAATGGTTTGACTTGACCAGGATTCAAACCAAAAGATGAGATTATGCTCAACTCATTCGGCCATCACGTGTGGTCATGACTGAATGGGAGATTCAAATTCTGATGAATGCACACAATTTTGTAAAACCAAACACCCATGTAGATTTGATCTTATAGCCCTGTCACATTATGACGCATCGCGCAAACATGCGCCAACGTGGGTGATTTTTTGCCATTACATCAGTGTACGTGGATATGCGTTACTCGAACGTTATGCGTTCGTTATGCATACATCAAAATACTTCAATGTACGTCGATATACGGCGTCGTTTGTTAAAGGGTCGTGAAAGTTTTGTGCGTGCACACAACTTTTGACATTCGACAACATATGGATTTTACGTTGGCCATACGTTAGGTATATGTTAGCCATACATCGATGTACGTTAGACATATGTGAGACAAATGTTGTTCAATACGTTGCACTACGTTGCACTACGTTGCACTACGTTGCACTACGTTGCACTACATTGCACTACATTGACCTACGTTAGTCGGATGGAAAGGCAGTGGAAACATACAGTCTGTGTATTGACAACATACTGACAACATAAAGATAATGTATGTCTAACATACGTCTAAGGTACATTTTGCATTTCTCCACTGTGTCTTGATATATCTAACATATGAGCCATAGTTCTGGCGATCAAATTATGTATATAACGTTCACCGGCATTCTACAAAAGTACTGTGAGCATAATTCAATGGTTTTTCACCAATTAGCCATACATTGGTCATACGTTGGCCATACACTATGTATATGGTATGTATACATCCAACTTGGCCCCCTGCACAGCAAAATCCATTGGCCATGCGATTGGGCAATGAGTCGTAATGTGACAGGGCCATTACATGTATCCAAGTGAGATACTGGAATGCACATTAAGCATGTATTACAGCTTGGAGCTCCTATCTTACATACAGCTACAGGTGGAAATGGGTGAACAAAGGTCATGGCCAGCATTTTGGTGAACACGCCAAGAGGAATTCTGCATTTATATTCACTTCAAATATCTCCAATGGTAACCCTTTAAAAGTTCGAATGACGAAGTTGTTGGGCGAGGGCTCCATAATTGAACCAACACAAGACAAGTACAGTATATAAGTGGCATTTATTCTTACTAGTTCGTTGTTACAGTTAAGTCATGAGATGTTTGATTGATTAAGAGTTCGAGGATTCCAGGCACGTAACCCTATGAAGGTCACTTCTAGTTGGGCTGGGTGGGATGGTAAATCCAAAGCAGAGAAACACATCCTATCGATCAAAATGCTCTGGTCGAAGTGTCTAGAATGAAAACTGCGTCATGGCTCGTTATGGAGAATTACAGAAGATGGTGCCACAGTCGGCGAGCATTTATTATTAAGAAGGACATTATAGGTGGCGCCAGTAGTCGCGTCCAGGTTTAGTATGTACTTCTCTTGCGGGTTCAATTACCCATGTTGAAATCAACATCGACACTGTCACCCACCCGCATCACATACACCATACCCATAATAACAGCACAGTTTTTGCAGCGACCCATCATCTTAGCCCATAATATTGAACTTATTATGGCTAACCCACTAACGCACTAACCTCCTTCATAATCTACTGATATGAGCTACCAGGTACCTGCTGATCTTTACAATGTAATTAATGTAAACGGCCGGAAGACAAGTGCCTCGGCGCTGAAAAGATGTATGTTCTGATGAATAAACTGTTTTACCAACCACTGCAAAGTAGGATACAACCATTAGCTTCATATATTCATACTTACAAACATGGTAGACATTCAAAACATCAAAATATCCTACTTTAAATAACAAACATGTGTGTAAAATGTGCAGCCAGACGAGTGAATGCGCATGCGTGTGTGGGGTGAGGGAGGAAGACTGCAAGGTTTGGGGTTCTAAGTCCTCTTGTAGTGAGGTGCACTCATCACCCCAGGGGGAATGCCATATAGTCGTAACTTGATTTCATCCAGGAACCTAGGTAGCATAATGGTTAGGACATTAGCCCAGGAGTATAAGAAATGTTGTTTCAGTCCCAGTCGAAGGGTGAAATTTCGATTTCTTTGTAGCCCCCCCACCCCCACAACATTATTGTGATTTCAAAAAGAAAAGAAGGCAATTTTAAGTTTAATTAGTTATCTATAATTAACCTAATTACATCACAGCTAGGACTTGTATAAAGCGACAGCTTCTTTCCAATGGAGTTGATTGGAAAAAACAACATAAAACTTGCAGTACCAGTCAGCAGTGGAGAGGAGGGAAGTAATTTATTGAAAGAACACAATGGAAAAGTATGCGTTAAAGGTCACCCTGCACTCAGCTCACCTGGTCTCCATGTGAGTGAGTGCTACTTGTACCTGTAGGCACAGGGCGGTTAGTGCCACTGGAAAAGAAGACGCGGTGGCCGAATCGTTCAGAGTGCTGGCTTTCCACGTGGAGGGTCAAGCATTTGAATTCTGGTCGAGTCAAACCAATGTCTTACAACATTGATACTTGTCGCTACCTGGCCTGGTGTTCGGCATTAATAGGATAGGGCAAGGACCGGTTAGCTTAATCTCGGAATAACGTGACTGAGTGGGTGCCAGTGGCCTGGTCTCCCATTGGGACAATTCATTAATGTTGCCATTGTTGTGCAGTGTCACAAATTGGTATGCATCCTCATATGACCGTAAATGTTGTACGGACATAAATCCCCAACAAACGGCTCACCCCACATTGCAAAGCAACAGGGTGCAGATCCACCCTAGACATGGCGTCTGATTTGTTTGTAAAACACGCCATGCTGGGGGACATTTTTGTTTAATGAAGGACAGATTGTACGTGAGATTTAACGCTGCCTGGTCTGATGAGAGCATCAACTTTGTTACACAAACATTATTATCTAGATTTGATGATACATATGAAACATAAGCCGGGTTTACAAGGGCGAGTTAAAATGCTTCATATGAAACCACTTGCCTACATCGATTTACATTTGCCGTGTAAACGCGACGCTGAGGCATTTTAGGGCTGAATCGATTCATATAAATCGGTATATGTAAACCACTTTGCGAGGTAGAATAGATGAAGCGATCTAGCTTAAGCGCGTCACACGCATGCACAGTCGAGACCTTAGTTTGTTGACTTTCCGGTCGATCAAAAGCGCATATTATAGAATTTAGTCTATGAAACCGCTAGCTGTGCACAGATATTTTTTTTCATCATTTATTTTTAGGGTTTCACTGCCCAGCAGAAGTTTTGACCGTTCCAAACCAATACGATTCAGTCCATACAGATCTAGGTCGAACCCACTCTCTACTGGCGATGTCGACTAACCGAAACTGGCGCTGGTTCGTATGGACTTGCTCATGCGCAGATATTGATTTCCGCTTTCAAACTCGGTGCGTGTAAACGCGCCACTAAATCGATTCATATAAATCGCTTTGTCTTAAATCGGTTTGGAATTGCCCGTGTAAACACAGCTTTAGACACTTATTCAACATGCTGTAAAATATTCTGATAAAACGCATTGGTTGGGGAATGCAAATGGTCTATTGGTGAGAAAGGTATATAGGGCCATGTACATAAATGTTTATATAGTTGCTGGTGGTGCTTGATTCATTGGTCAACAGTCATTGTGTGTTAGTCAGATAGTGTGTAAGGGGCACTTGGAGCTCTACTAACTACCCCCTCCCCCCTCTGTTAGTCACGGATCACCACACACTCAGCTCAGGGCAGGTGGTGGCCAAGGGAGCCACGCCGCATGGTGGTGCTGGGCAGAGCACTGTAACCATGGGGACACAGGAATGCTTGATGTTCATTGGTAGAGCTGTAGATGCTTGATTCTCATTGGAGAATACGGTCACATGGTATGCCATACCAGATCCATGTACCACTATAACTAATAAACCTGAGGGTTTGGCTCTCTCTCTACTTTCACTCTTTATACTCTTCCTTTCTCTTTATACTCTTCCTTTCTCTATAGCCTGCCTACACAAACCTCAGATTCCAGCCGTGGACTTTACAATGTATTACTGCATAGAATTGGATACTAAGTCAGTTAAAGCTGCATAGTCCGATGAAATATCAAATTTTCAAAACCAAACCAATGATCTAGATTTGATTCTACATATCTAACTTAGATACTGATGCACTTATTAAACATGTGTTTCTGCATAGAAGGCAATACTGAGTCAATTTAACAGAACCTGTTACTGCAGAAGTCTATGGTGTCAGAGTTTTGGCATGCTTGCCAAAACTAATTTTCCATGTTTGCACCCAAAATACCTCAAAGGTTTACCCTTTAAAATAAAAGTAACTTTGAACTAATGTAAAGTAGATACGAGTGATCGATCTGATATAGTTATCTCAGAAAAAATACAGAAATTCAAAACCATCGGACTATGCAACTATAAATAGAACACGTTACTGCTGAATTCTAAGTCAAAATTAAGTTAGCATATTTTAACTTAAATATCTTCATAGTATGTCATTTATAATAAAAGTGACTTCAATCTAAAACAAGGTGGCATATATTGATTAACCTGATGTTTATCTCAAAACATGTAAGACACTCAAAACAATTTGACTAGGTCATACAAAAACAATGGAAGCAAACATGATAAGAATTGAGATAACTTTTGATAAGTGAGTTATGTTACAGACATTCTTACTCTACTAAACCATATCACTTTAATTTAGCTGGTTTATTAATTTGCTATGTCAACTAATCACCAATGCCTGGGAGGAGGGTTCTGTACCCCAAGCATGGAAGGATGCCAGCATTGTAACCATCTACAAGAAAGGTGATCGAACAGACTGTGGGAACTATAGAGGAATCTCTCTTCTTTCCATAGCAGGGAAGATCTTCACCAGGATCCTACTCAACAGACTATCTATTCACATAACACCTGGTGTAGTTCCGGAGTCACAGTGTGGCTTCAGAGGTAACCGGAGCACTGTGGATATGATGCTTTGTCTCCGACAGCTACAAGAAAAGTGCATTGAGCAGGACCGACCACTGTACATGGTATTTGTCGATTTCACTAAGGCATTTGATACAGTCGGGAGGACCGGGCTATGGCAGCTACTGAGGAAGTACGGATGCCCAGAGAAGTTCACAACTATGATCGAGGCTCTACATACAGGAATGATGGCGAACGTTAGTGCTGGAGGGGAAGTCTCGGAATCGTTCGGGGTTACCAATGGGGTCAAGCAAGGTTGTGTACTGGCCCCCACGCTCTTTTCCATCTTCCTATCAGCAATGCTAGACAAGGCTTTCCGAGACATGGGGGATGGCATCTATATACAGTCCAGACAGAGCGCTGACCTATTCAATGTCGCACACTTCAGAGCGAAGACCAAGACTACTCAGATACTGGTGAGAGAGCTACTATTCGCAGATGACAGTGCACTGGTTGCCCACTCTGCTGAAGAGACCCAGAAAATAGTGGTCGCTTTCTCGATGCATCAAAGAAGTTTGGCCTGAAAATTAACATCAAGAAGACGGAGGTGCTGTACCAACCCAACTCTACAAGAACCCGAGAGGAGGAGATCAGGGTTGACGGAAACAAGCTGAACTCTGTTCCGGAATTCACCTATCTCGGAAGCACTATATCAAGTGATGGACGCATTGATGCTGAGATACAGAGGAGGATGGCCAAGGCTAGCGCATCTTTCGGCCGACTACACCAGAGACTCTGGAACAACCACCATGTGTCCATTCGGGTCAAAGGTAAGATCTACCGCGCAATCGTGCTATCCACCCTACTATACGGAGCCGAGGCCTGGACAGTGTACAGACAGCAGGTGAAAAAGCTGCATGCCTTCATGATGCGACATCTGCGTTCAATCATGAGGCTAACCTGGAAGGACAAAGTGACGAATAAGGAAATACTCGAACAGATGGGGCTGCCCTCTATGGAAGATCTTCTGATCAAAAAGAATCTCCGGTGGACTGGCCACCTCATGAGGATGTCATCAGACAGGCTACCAAAGCAGATCCTCTATTCTCAACTGTCTTCTGGCTACAGAAAGAGAGGGCTCCCCCGTCTCCGGTTCAAAGATACCATCAAGAGAAACCTGAAGCTGTGAGACATTAAGACCGACTCATGGACACAACTCTCACAGCAGAGAGCTAAATGGAGAGCGGCAGTCAAGTAATGAAAGCAGTCTTTGTCGCATCGCGACCGACAGCATGATGATGATGATGATGTCAGAGAGGTCATGCTGGATTAATAGGACAGGTCGAAGGCCGGTTAGCTCAGTATCAAGGATAATCTGGTTGA
Source organism: Branchipolynoe longqiensis (assembly GCA_030323885.1). Taxonomy (NCBI): domain Eukaryota; kingdom Metazoa; phylum Annelida; class Polychaeta; order Phyllodocida; family Polynoidae; genus Branchipolynoe; species Branchipolynoe longqiensis. Next base: position 23,447,383 of record CM059199.1, on the reverse strand, counting down.
TTGGGATAATAGACCATGGTGTTGGTGTTGTACACCAGTGGGGCAGCACTATCAATCTACGATGAATACGCCATGTCACACGTCAGTATGTATCCGTCCTGATATAATATTAAAATATTACTAGGATATAACCCCCCCCCCCCCCTAACAAGCAACCTCACTATTTCTAACCCAATTTATCATAGATAGACCAGCCGAGATCACCGCAGATTATGTAGTTGGCTTTACAATGTTAGGTGGCAACACCGTGTCAGTGGTGTACCGTCCCCAGTTTGGTATGGGGAATGTGCCTTAGTGTACACCAACCAACCACCTGTAGTCAACTTCTTTGTTTAAAATAAAATGTATTTCTGTCTTTTCTTGCTTACTACGTATTTATTCTGTTGTGGGTGGTGGAATGTAGGTGTGTGGGATGGGGTGTGGGTGTGGGTGTGTGGGTGTGTGCGATGGTGTGTGTGTGTGGGTGTGTGGGATGGGGTGTGGGTGAGTGGGTGTGGGTGTGTAGAATGGGGTGTGGGTGTGTGGTTATGCGCGATGGGGTGTGGGTGTGTGGGATGGGGTGTGGGTGTCTGGTTATGCGCGATGGGGTGTGGGTGTGTGGGATGGGGTGTGGGTGTGTATGTGGGTGTGTGGATGGGGTGTGGGCGTGGGTGTGTGGGTGTGTGCGATGGTGTGTGTGTGGGTGTGTGGGATGGGGTGTGGGTGTGTGGGTGTGGGTGTGTGGAATGGGGTGTGGGTGTGTGGTTATGCGCGATGGGGTGTGGGTGTGTGGGAACTGGTGTGGGTGTCTGGTTATGCGCGATGGGGTGTGGGTGTGTGGGATGGGGTGTGGGTGTGTATGTGGGTGTGTGGGATGGGGATGGGGTGTTGGTGTGTGGGTGTGGGTGTGTTGGATGGGGTGTGGGTGTGTGGGTAGGTATGTCGGGTATATGTGGGGAGTGTATGGAACGTGTTTGTAGGATGGGTGTGTGGGTTGTGTGTAGTAAGTAAGTATGTGGGGTATGTGTTGGGTATGTGTTGGGTATGTGTTGGGTATGTGTTGGGTATGTGTTGGGTATGTGTTGGGTATGTGTTGGGTATGTGTTGGGTATGTGTTGGGTATGTGTTGGGTATGTGTTGGGTATGTGTTGGGTATGTGTTGGGTATGTGTTGGGTATGTGTTGGGTATGTGTTGGGTATGTGTTGGGTATGTGTTGGGTATGTGTTGGGTATGTGTTGGGTATGTGTTGGGTATGTGTTGGGTATGTGTTGGGTATGTGTTGGGTATGTGTTGGGTATGTGCTGGGTATGTGCTGGGTATGTGCTGGGTATGTGCTGGGTATGTGTGAGGTCTGCATAGGGTATGTGTGTGGTATGTGTTGGGTATGCATTGGGTATGTGTGAGGTATGCATAGGGCATGTATGGGGTATGTGTTTGGTATGTGTGAGGTCTGTATTGGGTATGTGTGGGGCATGGGTGGGGTATGTGTTAGGTATGTATAGGGTATGCATGGTGTGTGTTGGGTATGTGTGAGGTCTGTATTGAGTATGTATGGGGGTATGTGTTGGGTATGGGTGGGGTATGTGTTGGTATGTGTTGGTATATGTTGGTATGTGTGAAGTATGCATAGGGTATGCATGGTGTGTGTTGGGTATGTGTTGGGTATGTGTGAAGTCTGTATAGGGTATGTGTGGTGTGTGGTGGGTATGTGCTTGGTATGTGTGAAGTATGTATATGGTATGTGTGGTGTGTTGGCTATGTGTTGTGTATGTGTGAAGTCTGTATAGGGTATGTGTGGTGTGCGTTGGGTATGTGTTGGGTATGTGTGAAGTCTGTATAAGGTATTTGTGGTGTGTGTTGGGTATGTGTTGGGTATGTGTGAGGTATGTATTGAGTATGTGTGGGGGTATGTGTTGGGTATGGGTGGGGTGTGTGTTGGGTATGTGTTGGGTATGTGTTGGGTATGTGTGAAGTATGTATAGGGTATGCATGGTGTGTGTTGGGTATGTGCTGGGTATGTGTGAAGTATGTATAGGGTATGCATGGTGTGTGTTGGGTATGTGTTGGGTATGTGTGAAGTCTGTATAGGGTATGCATGGTGTGTGCTGGGTATGTGTTGGGTATGTGTGCAGTCTGGATAGGGTATGCATGGTGTGTGTTGGGTATGTGTTGGGTATGTGTGAGGTCTGTATTGAGTATGTGTGAGGGTATGTATTGAGTATGGGTGGGGTGTGTGTTGGGTATGTGTTGGGTATGTGTGAAGTATGTATAGGGTATGCATGGTGTGTGTTGGGTATGTGTTGGGTATGTGTGAAGTCTGTATAGGGTATGCATGGCGTGTGTTGGGCATGTGTTGGGTATGTGTGAAGTCTGTATAGGGTATGTGTGGTGTGTGTTGGGTATGTGTTGGGTCTGTGTGAAGTCTGTATAGGGTATTTGTGGTGTGTGTTGGGTATGTGGGAGGTATGTATTGAGTATGTGTGGGGGTATGTGTTGGGTATGGGTGGGGTATGTGTTGGGTATGTGTTGGGTATGTGTGGGTTCTGTGTGAAGTCTGTATAGGGTATGTGTGGTGTATGTGTTGGCTGTGTTTGGGGAGTTTATATGTGGGTTATGTGTGAGATTAGCACCGCACTGTTAGAATAACGTACCCTTCGACATGTACTTGTATGCACCACCTGTTAGTACAACATTCCCATCGACATGTAGCTGTATGCACCCCACTGTTAGTACAACATTCCCATCAACAAGTAGCTGTATGCACCGCACAGTTAGTACAACATTCCTATCGACAAGTAGCTGTATGCACCCACTATTAGTACAACATTCCCATCGACATGTAGCTGTATGCACCCAACTGTTAGTACAATGTTCCCACTGACAGGTTACTGTATGCACCCCACTGTTAGTACAACATACTCTTCGACATGTAGCTGTATGAACCACCTGTTAGTACAACATTCCCATTGACACCTAGCTGTATGCACCCCACTGTTAGTACACCGTTCCCATTGACATGTAGCTGTATGCACCACACAGTTAGTACGACATTCCCATTGACATGTAGCTGTATGTACCCCATTGTTAGTACAACATTCCCATTGACATGTAGCTGTATGCACCCCACTGTTAGTACAACATTCCCATTGACATGTAGCTGTATGCACCCCACTGTTAGTACAACGTTCCCATTGACATGTAGCTGTATGCACGCACAGTTACTACGGCATTCCCATTGACATGTATCTGTATGCACCCCACTGTTAGTTCAACATTCCCATCGACAAGTAGCTGTATGCACCCCACTGTTAGTATGACATTCCAATTGACATGTAGCTGTATGCACCCCACTGTTAGTTCAACGTTCCCATCAACATGTAGCTGTATGCACCGCACAGTTAGTATGCCATTCCCATTGACATGTAGCTGTATGCACCCCACTGTTAGTACAATGTTTCCATTGACATGTAGCTGTATGCACCGCCCAGTTACTATGACATTCCCATTGACATGTAGCTGTATGCACCCCACAGTTAGTATGACATTCTCATTGACATGTAGCTGTATGCACCCCACTGTTAGTACAACGTTCCCATTGACATGTAGCTGTATGCACTGCCCAGTTACTACAACATTCCCATTGACATGTAGCTGTATGCACCCCACAGTTAGTATGACATTCCCATTGACATGTAGCTGTATGCACCCCACTGTTAGTACAACGTTCCCATTGACATGTAGCTGTATGCACCGCCCAGTTACTACGACATTCCCATTGACATGTAGCTGTATGCACCCCACTGTTAGTACAACATTCCCATCAACATGTAGCTGTATGCACCACACTGTTAGGACAACGTTCCAATTGACATGTAGCTGTATGCACCACACAGTTAGTAAAATGTTCCCATCGACAAGTAGCTGTATGCGCCCCACTGTTAGTACGACATTCCCATCGACATGTAGCTGTATGCACCCCACTGTTAGTACAACGTTCCCATCGACAAGTAGCTGTATGCACCCCACAGTTAGTACGATGTTCCCATCGACATGTAGCTGTATGCACCCCACTGTTAGTACACCGTTCCCATCGACAAGTAGTTGTATGCACCCCACTGTTAGCACAACGTTCCCATCGACAAGTAGCTTGATGCACCGCACAGTTAGTACAACGTTTCCCTGTAACTGTATTCGCACATTAGTCTATGTGTCTATTAGTACAACACCCCCATATAGCTGTATTCATAGGACCGTTAGTACAAGGTTCCCATGCAGCTGTCTGCATCATAGTGTTAGTACAAGGTTCCCCTGCACCTGTATGTACCACACTGTAAGTACAATGTTCCCCTGTAGCTGCACTCGCAGGACTGTTAGTATAACATCCCCCTGTACCTGTCTGCACCACACTGTTATTACAACGGTCCCATGTAGCTGTATTCACAGGATTGCTAGTACAACCTCCCGCTGTACCTGTCTGCACCATACTGTTAGACCAACGTTCCCCATCACCTGTCTGCATAACACTGTTAGTACCACGTTCCCCTGTAGCTGTGTTCACTCAGTGATGTGCTCAGGTCGGTGCAGGAGATGGCGGGTGGGTTGTCCCGCTATTATTGACATGTAATGTATTCATTACATGAACAGCTGCTCGCCATTGACCCATATAGGACAAGTGCAAGAACCCAAAAATGGGCGAGCCATGACACTCCAATGACTGCCAGGACTACCAATGAAGGACTAGAAGGGTCATATCAGGACCGGTACTGACTTGTGACAGCGCACACTCATGGCAACTTTATATCGCTGCCCCACTGGGAGACCACACCACCAGCATCATGACCTGATATCGCACTCAGTCACATTATCCTGACACTGAACCAACCAGTCCTTGCCCCCCATCCTAATAGGAAGTGACAAGTATACATTGTCATTGGTTTGACTCAACCAGGGTTCGAACCCATGGGTTCGAATCCCATGATCAACCAAAGCGGGAGATGGACGCTGAGCTCATTCAGCCATCCCGTCTGGTACCTTTTACGAGACTTGTTGATACAATATAGAAAACTATTATCAAGAATAATTCTGCGGCTGTGAAAACAGACAGGGACAACCCTAGATAAAAGATTCACCCGGTACTTGTAGTACACAGGTGAAGATCAGCCTTATATAAAAACGGTCGAAAAATCGGGATAATGAAATGAGTCTTTATGAGAGCCTAATTTCTCAATCTAAGAAGCAACATTTATTCTTTGTATATGTCTTCATGTTTACCCGCTACTTTTGAGTTGGAAAATATAATAAAACATATACTTTAATGCAATTTAAAAGTGAAATCGACGGCGTTCTCTGGCTGCCATCTTGTCTTTTTGCATTCTCGCCCATTTCACCAACTCTGTGCCTATATAACTAACCATTTGATACTGGAGCCACAGTTTCTAGTTCATGTTCCATACAAACCTATTTTCGCCCGTATTTACAATACGTTGCCCTTCACCCGTGTACTACAAGTACCGGGTGAATCTTTTATCTAGGACAACCCCCTGAGACACAAAAGTCCAGAATGGGAGGCGGAGGCTCAACTCATTTGGCCATTGTGTCCATCACACTAATTGTACATGTCAAACATGCCCGTCCTGATATGACCTTAGATGTTGCTAGGATATAACAGAACAACAACAGTGTCAAACACTAATTGTACATGTTCACAAACATGGGTAATTGAATGCGCGGGACCAGATGATGGGATTCAAACCCATGGGTTCTAACCCTGGTTGAGTCAAACCAATGACTTAAAATTGTAAACTGCTTATGTGGATGCAAACCTGCTGCCACCTGTACTTGACGCTCTGAACTATTGCTGGAACTTACCTGCCATGCCACCTAGAGATTTAAAACTGTACCTTAACAGTTTAATGCAGCATTTAAATCAGATTGACCAGAGCCGTGAACCATCCAGACGTGAGCTACTGGCCCTCAAATTTGCTGTTCCACCCACCCAAACTTTTAAGAGAAATTCGAAAGGGTTAACCGTCTGTGAACCTAACAATATTTGTGAATCTGATTGAAACTGTGACTAAACAAAAACAAAATAAATGCCAATATATAACATATCGGTCTCGCGTTTATTCAATTACACATCTCATACCGACTAGTGGTGTAAATCCAATATAATAAACACATGTCGGACACCCCTGGCCAGCCCTTTAAATGTTTCATAATTAATTCGCTCCGGTGCATGGGTACAACAGGGAATTGTGGGTATTAGACGCCATGTGGCACTCTGCTGCATTCTGGGATTTCGTGTCTACCCAGAAACCCGGCTAGAACATGGCATATTTATGTGCATACAACAAGGTACTGAAACACCACAACAACAAAACCCTGCAAATTGAACTCCTAAAAGAAGACAGAAGTGCCAAGTGGCCCGATTTGGCAGATAACCCTAATATATAGCAAAATAACCCCCAACTCCCCATTGCCCGCTTTTAATTTGTAATCTCCTGTAAAAGAATCTGTTGTGGGGGTGATGAAAATGGGAAATATTGTGCCTCGAGCAGGACTCGAACCCACATCTCTTTGCACTCCGGGCCAGTGTGCTAACCATTACACCACCTAGGCTCCCTGATATCAACACACTACCCACGTCTACCTGTCTATGTGGCTCTTTGCCTGAGAGGTCAGTGCAGACCACTACAAATCATTTTAGCCTGTTTAAAAAAAATATTTTCACGCTAATTATTTCGTCAAAATGCATCAAAATGTACCATTTTGTATCATTATTTCAAAATTGTCCAGGCGGTCAAACACTCGCTCTTGAACCCTTCCCCCTTCAGCAACCCTATTTCTCCCTATTTACAAGTTGTGTATTATGGAGATTTTACTCACACACTTATCTACTTGGAACCTCTGAGAAGAGCTAAAAGAAACGGCCCAATAGCCAACGAATCAATATGTCATACACACGGGACAGAAATGATAACGTCAAATTTAACTGTGTCCGAAATGAGAAATCTTAAATGTCGTGAAAATTAAACAGGATCGTCATCAATCCGAGAGAATCCGAGTAGAACAAAGAAAAGAAAGCTAAACAAGGGACATTCTTGATTAAGTTGTGTATATGTGTGTCTATATATATGTATATATATATATGTATATATATATATGTAAATATATATATGTTATATTAAATGGGAGATCAAATCTCTCTATATATATATTCTATTAAATGGGAGATCAAATCTCTCTCTCTATATATATTATATTAAATGGGAGATCAAATCTCTCTCTATATATATACTATATTAAATGGGATATAAAATCTCTCTCTCTATATATATATTATATTAAATGGGAGATCAAATCTCTCTCTCTCTACATATATATGTCATGGGGGTGATGAAAAAGGGAAATATTGCGCCTAGAGCGGGACTCGAACCCACATCTCTTTGCATTCTGGGCCAGTGTGCTAACCATTACACCACCTAGGCTCCCTGATATCACCATACTACCCACACCTACCTGTCTATGTGGTTACTTGCCTGAGAGGTCAGTGCAGACCACTACACTCATCCCCCTGGTCTTTTAATGCTTACAATTACATACATACAGGCAATGCACTTACATATACATACACATGGTAGGTTCAACAACTATAAAGTGCGTAACTTGTACAGGATCCTGGTCATGGCAACCAGTGTCATGGGAGTGATGAAAATGGGAAATATTGCACCTCGAGTGGGACTCGAACCCACATCTCTTTGCATTCCGGGCCAGTGTGCTAATCATTACACCACCTAGGCTCCCTGATATCAACACACTACCCATGCCTAAGTGGCTATGTGGTTACTTGCCTCAGAGGTCAGGCCGACTACTACATATATATATATTATATTAAATGGGAGATCAAATCTCTCTGTCTATATATATATTATATTCAATGGGAGATCAAATCTCTCTCTCTATATATATATAATATTAAATGGGAGATCAAATCTCTCTCTATATATATATTATATTAAATGGGAGATCAAATCTCTCTCTATATATATATTATATTAAATGGGAGATCAAATATCGGCCTCTCTCTCTATATATATTATATTAAATGGGAGATCAAATCTCTCTCTCTATATATATTATATTAAATGGGAGATCAAATCTCTCTATATATATATTATATTAAATGGGAGATCAAATCTCGTTCTCTCTCTCTATATATATATATATTATATTTAATGGGAGATCAAATCTCTCTCTCTATATATATATATACACACCTGGTTGGCATGGAAACCTCTACGTTTCTCTCACTGATAACACCGGTTGAGAATTGCATGGAACACTGCCATGGCTCCGGGTGGGGTGGGGGGGGGGGCATGGGGTGAGAGACACCGGGTGGGGGCGGGGGCTTGAGGGGTACAGGGGTAGGGGGTGGCTGAGAATGGGAGCGAAGTATGCCGACTGGGTGAGCGTCTGTGGAAAAATAGGTCACGGCATGGCTTACTGGCATAGTCGAGCATTCTCGCCAAATATTTCAAATGCCGTTATTGCATTTGTATTGTAGCCACAGAGCACGCCATGGGAATTAAATCGTAACACTCTATTTAACAAAATAACATAATTAAATACCTAAATGTATAATTAAATACCTAATGATCATTTTAACAACAGAAGCGATCGGCCTAGCTTTCTCATTTAAAATAAAAAATGACTTCAAACTAAGGCAAGGTATATTATAATTTCCTACCTAATATTAAATGGGAGATCCACAAACTATTAGCGAAACTTAAAGCCATCGGACCTACTTTTAGAGAGGGAAATTTCAATCACAGACAATCGGTCTTCCGCACTCCACAGCTCCCTGGACCAGATCGGGTGGTCGAATGAGTTGAGCGTCCGTCTCTCATTTTGGTAGATCGTGGGATTTGAACCCACGTGGGATTCGAACCCTGGTCGAGTCAAACCAATGAGGTGAAAATTGATACTTGTCACTTCCTAGCCATGTGCTCAGCATTATTAGGATAGAGCAACGACTGGTTCAGTCAGTGTCAGGATAATCTGACTAAGTGTGATATCAGGTCATGGTGCTTGTAACCTGGTCTCCCAGTGGGGCAGCACTATGAAGTTGCCACGAGTGCGCACTGTCACATTGTTTGTTTGTTTGTTGTTGTTTTACATCCTAGCAACATCTAAGGTCATATCAGGATGGGTACCGACTTGTGACAGTGCGCACTCATGGCGACTTTATAGTGCTGTCCCACTGGGAAACCAGGCCGCCGGCACCATGACCTGATATCCCACTCAGTCACATTATCCTGACACTGAGCACACCAGTCCTTGCCCTATCCTAATAATGCCGAGCGCCTGGCTAGGAAGCGACAAGTATCAATTTTAAAGTCATTGGTTTGACTCGACCGGGACTCGAACCCACGACCCCACGATCTACCAGCACGGGAGACGGACGCTCCAACCCACTCGGCCACCCCGTCTGGTCGCGCACTGTCACAAGTCGGTACCCATCCTCATATGACCTTAGTTGTTGCCTGGAGGTGAAACAAAGCCAAAGATTCTAGTAAGCAGTAGAATAGTAAAGTCTTTGATATTACATGTGTTCCTCAGGTGTTGGGTAAATGTATGTAATCTATTTTTACAGTTGGTACCAGTCGATCACACTGTTGGTACCAGTGTACACACTGGTGTATCGCCAGTCGGGCAGGCAAGCCTTCTGGTGCTGAATAAATCGACGTGGCTCCATCTGGTGTGAGAACTATGAACCATACACACGTCTCCAGAGACAACCAGCGCCCTCCACATACCTGCCAACTTTTGTTAAATGAAAATCCTAATAATAGAAATCCATCCAAGCGAAGCGAGGCACGCAAGCGTTCTAGGGGGGTCCGGGGGCATGCCCCCCCTGACAAATTTGAAAAATACATAAAAAATGGTGCATTCTGGTGCATTTTCAGAGACATTTTAGTCACATTATTAAAGAAATTATTACCAGTTGAAAAAGCAGAATGATATGTTTATAATTCGTAGGGTGGAATGAGAATCAAAAAATCTTAATTATTCCGCCAAAATCGTAATAGTTGGCAGGTATGCCTCCAGCGTCAAGAATGTGCGAACCTGCATTGAGGAGACCAAGAAACCATCACTCTTTTTGAATGCCACTTCTTTAACTAGAAGTCCAAAGTGTGCACTTTGTTCGCTAGTTTTGTTTGCTGAGTAGTGCAATTAATGTACAAGGCTAATACTGTCTACACGGAAAGATTAAAGTTAATTCCCCCTTTAGATACGTTATATGAGCTTCGGAGAAGTGACTGATTCAGTACGCTGTGTTTATACTGTCCATAGCATGTAAGCTCGAGTGCTCCGGCTTGTTTTCAATGCTGGCCAGTTGTAGTGGTGCTTTAATCTTATCACACAGTAGGAGGTGATAAGATGTTTTTGTTTCTCACACAGTAGCAGGTACATGGTGATTATTTAGTATCTGTAGATGTTTGAGCTTGTTTTGTGTTGGGGTTGGCTATCCAATGTCGATCCGAAATAGGGAAGGACTGCTAGGTAGCTGTTCGCAGTTAAGTGTGTTCTTGGCTCGTAGATGTTTGAGCTTGTTTTGTGTTGGGTTTGGCTATCCAAAGTCGATCCGAAACAGGGAAGGACCATTAGATAGCTAATAGTTTTAGTTCTATTATTATTATTACTTTTTAAAATTTATTTGTAACCATATATTCAGTAGCTATCTTTGGATATGTTTAGCACATAGTAATCCTTATGGTTGCTTGTTGGGGTTTTAAGTCCTGAAATCTGGGACAACAATGAACACATCTGGGACAACAATGAACACATCTGGGACAACAATGAACAAATGTGGCGGACCGGCTACTAAACCCGCCGTTTTGGCGCCACCTAGGGCAGTCCCGGCCTCGCAGGCACCGGCCATTGATTGGACAATATCGAGATATCCCTATCGAGCCCAATGCACCCTAATAAATTATTAATCAATTGCTAATAAATTATTAATAGAACCATTTAATTCCGACATTTATATACGCATAATATTTTATACTCCTTATATATGCATACACATGTGTATATATATATAATTATGTATGTACATATATATATATATGTATATATATGTATATATATATGTATATGTATATATATGTGCTATAGGCATAACCGTTTAAATATATATTGGGCCAGTGAGTGAGGGTACAGTGAGTGGCGGTTACAATGTGCAGGGGTGGTGGCAGCAGCCATCAGAGCTGGGGTTGGGGAGGCTGGAGCAGTAGATGACTATGACACACTCCCACAGTCCATGGAGCTGAGTGAGTGATGAGGGAAAGGAGGGATATTCCGGGTTATTATACTCGCATACTTCTTATACACCATAAATATATATTGCAATCTGCACTGACCTCTCAGGCAAGGAGCCAAACAGGCAGGTAGGTGTGGATACGGTGATTGCATCAAGGAGCCTAGATAATGTAATGGTTAGGATGCAAGCCATGGATTGGCAAGAACTGTGGGTTCAAAATCTGCGCCAGGTACAATATTTCCCATTTTCCTCACCCCTTGATTTGTACTCGTGGTAATGGGGCTCTGTCACAATCCATATAGTACGACTTTAATAGTAATACACACGTTGGGATAAAATATTCACCCTCTCACCCCGAACCCACAGTAGTGGTGAATAATGACCCTGCATGCCTAAGCCAAATGGGGCTGTCACACTACGACGTTTCTCATGCCGACATGCCGACGTGTCGCCTTTTTGGGCAAAACGCCGGCACACGTCGGGACGCGTTAGCGGCGCGTTAGTGGCGCGTCGATACACGTTGACTGATAGCAACGTGTGGATGGACACGTCGGCGTGCGTCAGGGCGCGCCGATCGTTTTGTGCTTGCACAAAACTTTCGACGCGCCCCGATGCGCACCAACGGGTTGGAGGGGGCCTTACGGATGCGTTAACAACACGTCAAAACCCGTTGACTGGTTGCAAATATTTTGCGCGTTGCCGGCACGCCGGCGGAAACGTCGTAGTGTGACAGCCCCATTAAGACAAAACTGCTTCAGTAAGAATAAACTACAAACAAGTTGTGGAGGCGCAGGTTCCAGTGTGAAGTGTTTATCTATATTTACATAGAGTTGATTAAATGTGAGAGAATGCTAGGAAACCAAGATGGCGGCCGCTAGATGCCATTGGTTCAACTAGTAAAGTTTATATACATGATTTCATAAATTCTTCACTCCAAAGATATATGCTTATCTATCATAGTGGGCTCTGATAGATAGGCATATATTTGACATATTAGATTGCAAATTCATGTGGTTATAGTCCATAATCCAGCCTTCCATTATTTTTTCTATCAGGTTCTTAATGGGCCTGTCACACTACGACCTATGGCATTAGCGTATGCCGTCATATGAGGTTTTTGACCAATACATCGTTATAGGTTACGCATAAGTTCGGCATATGCCGTATACGCTCTTCATACGCAGTCATACGCCGAGTCGCCGAAAAAGTTGTGTGCATGTTCAAAATTTGCAACCTCTGCCAGCGTATGCCTCATACATTGCTCACATGCTAGACGTATGCTCTGCATACACTGGCATAGGTTACACATAGGTTAGGGGTAGGTTGGCATAGGTTAGACGTATGCTGAACCGACACCCTCCGGGTGTCTCTGGCGTACTCACAACGTTCTGTAATGGGGCTGTTACACTACAACCTATGGCGTTAGCGTATGCCGGCATATGAGGTTTTTGACCAATACACCATCATACGCCATCATAGGTTATGCATAGGTTGGGCATAGGTTGGGCATACACCATATACACTCTTCATACGCTGTCATACGCCGAGCTGCCAAGAAAGTTTTGTGCATGTTCAACATTTTCAGCGTATGCCAGCATATGCCTCATACATTGCTCATACCCTAGATGTATGCTAGGCATTCACTGGCATAGGTTATGCATAGGTTAGGGGTATGTCAGAATAGGTTAGGCATATGCTTGACCTGTCAATCACAACCGTCACGCCACATCACAGAACGGATAGGTCAGGTTATGCTTTGAATATGCCACCATAGGCTAGGGGTAGGTTACGTATAGGTTATGTACAGGTTACGCATAGGCTTCAAAAGCTCCCGCAGTGCAAAAAGGTTGGCTTACGATGACCTATAACGTTTTTCAAATTTTTGCGGTAAGTTATGCATATGCCACCGCCATAGGTCGTAGTGTGACAGCCCTATTAGCAGCACTCTCCTGGAGATGATGCTTCAGGAGTAACCAACTCCATTCATGCTGGAGCCAATGAAAGCCCAGGAGGACGGACCAGATTCTTCCCTAAACATGAATGACTGTGAATGAGGGTACTGGAAACCGGAGTGTGGATTAAATGTGGCAACAAAAAGAAACAAGATTCCATACTGAAACAACTACCACGGCACCATTGTTCTCCATTGTGCCACGTTGGTTGGCTGGTTGTTGGAGTTTTACATCCTGGCAATAGCTAAGGTCATAGCTGGATGGGTACTGATTTGTTACAGTGCACACTCATGATGATTTTATAGTGCTGCCATACTGGGAAATCAGGCCGCCAGCATTATGACCCGATATCCCACTCAGTCACATTATCTTGACACCAACTAAGCAGTCCATGCCTTATCCTATTAATGCTGAGCGTCAAGCTAGGAAGTTACCAGTATAAATTGGATAAGTCATTCGTTTGACTCGACAGGGAATTCCAACTCGTGATCTCCCACACAGGACGCCTGCGGTCTACCGATTCCGCCAAATCACTCGGTCCATTTTGCCATGTTCAGACCGGTCGTGCTGTCCTTCTTAGCCACTGAGCAGGGACATTTACTGGAGGCAGTTAAAAACTCAACTCAGCCTTTTTTGGTTTGTTTACTTGTCGCTGGTTTTAGGTTTCACTCACAAGATCCATGGAGACAGGATTAACAAAAACAACACACCTTGGATTATAAAATAAGAGAGCAGCCATTTGATTTTTGTTTCAAGTGCTCTGGGTATTATACCCCTGTCACACTACAACGTAATGAGCGAACGTGAGCCTAATGTGGTGATATTTCGTCATTACGTTGATGGACGTTGGATTACGTTATGATGACGTCATAATGACGTTAGAGTGACGTCGAGCTACGTCACATTATGTCGTGTAACGTCGATTAACGTCGAGGTTTTGGACATGTTCAAAAGTTTCGACGTAGGACGAACGTAAGGGTTTACGTTCACCGTACGTTCTGTTCACGTTCAGTGAACGTCAATGATGTTAAACAGACGTTATTCCAACGCTCCTCACTACGTTCAACTACGTTCCACTACGTTCCACTACGTTCCACTACGTTCCACTACGTTCCACTACGTTCCACTACGTTCCACTACGTTCCACTATGTTGACCCCCATTAAACCGAGTGCAAATGCCCACGGGGCGTAATGGGAACGTCAGGAGAACGTCAGGACAACGTCAGGAGAACGTCAGGAGAACGTGCATTCAACGTACGTTCAACGTCTCATGACATAGCTAACATCACGTAACGTTCTTCTGGCGATGGAATAATGTTCATAATGTTCCGTGAGCGTCATTACGTTGACCTCTCTCGTTGAATGACGGTATCACTACGCTTTACCGACGTTACGCTCTCGTCCACTACGCTGCATCCACGTTCAACTTCTGCCCAAATTTGCATACTACGCCGAGAAGTTCAACGTTCTTCACGTTCTGCCTACGTCGACGTCGTTACGTCGTAGTGTGACAGGGCCATTAGGCTGCATTTCCATTTGCTTGTGTGTTGGAATTATTGGATATAGCATAGAACAGGTTAAATACTACGTGTACCCTGAGGATATGAGGTAAGGTAAACTGCATAATGTATATCGTGTAATATATGCTGAAAATAATATCTATGCTGTGTGCTATATACTGAAAATAATATATAATTTGTCAAACAGTGCTCGCGCCAGCTTGGCGGCTGCTCACAGTGGGTTTGCCTCACTGCGCGCAAACCAAAGTTGCCCAGGCCGCTGCCATCAGCGGTTCGGGTGATAGTAGTGTTCGCTGGATGAGACGCTACTGGCACTCCATTAATAATGATTAATATTAATATAGCACATTATAAACAACATAATATATACTGTGTGCTATATGCTACAAATAATATATAAGCTGTAATATATACTGCAAATACTGTATTATACACAGCATAATATATACAGTGTAATATATACTCCCTCATACACTTTGTAATATGCACCGCAAATAATGCATAATGTATAAATATATATTGCAAATATTATATAATGTATAATATGCATTCTGTTTAATTACGCATGATTCAGTAGCGATGGCAGGATGAGCCTCCTCCCCCACTCCCCTGCTGCATCTTGGACTCGTCTCCCGGTGGATGGGCGAGTCTATCTCCTCATCCACTTGATTGGCCAGCGGGCTTTCACACCTATTCTGCCATTTCTCACATCTGGCGATCTGACCAGCTTCTTCGACTAGCTGGCTACGCACACTTTTCTGTCCGACCACCCATCTTTACTTAATGCAGGGCTGGGCCCAGATGCTCCAATTCTCTGCTTTTGTGAATAAACCTGTTTACTTGAAATCCTCTTTTTCTGTTATTTAGCCCAATCACATATTAAACCATTGCATATTAAACTACCCAGAACTGTGTATACAAATACACTGTGCTACACAGCACAGTACACTGCAGCACATTTCAGCGCAGTATAGTACATAACAGCACATACCAGCACATTGCGGAACAGCAGAATACACTGCAGCACATTGCAGCACACTACAACACATTGCAGCACAGTACAGTACAGCACATCACATATCAGCACACATCAGCACATAGCGGCACAACAGCACCGTACAACAGAGTACATGCCAGTACAGCACAGTACATCACATTGCAACACATTGCAGCACACTGTTGTGCAATGCAGCACTGTGCATTACAGTGCAGCACATTCCAGCACAACCGACAAATGGAAGCACAGCTCCAGAAGAAAATTGCAACAAGCAAGCATCAGGCATTGCCGGAATGGGCTGAGAGGTAAAGAGAGACTTCTTTTGGAATTAAGTCACTAAAAACAAGGCGAGGTAATTTCACACTGGAAAATTGTGCAGTTTCTTCTTAAATGTTTGGTTATGAATAAAGGAGAACCCCTGGATGTGTATGACCCAGTGGTAACCTCAGTGCATGGCTAATCAGTGTCTTGAATACTGCCACCACTTGGTATCGAGGCTGCTCCAATGTAGTATGCGTCTTCCAAGACACTGACCAGACGGGATGCCTGAATGAGTTGAGCATCCGTCTCCCGTTTTGGTAGATCGAGGGATTCGAACCTATGGGTTTGAACCCTGGTCGAGTCAAAGCAATGATTTAATACATTGATACTTCTCGCTTCCTAGCCAAGCACCCGGCATTATTAGGATATGGCAAGGACTGGTTGGCTCAGTGTCAGGATAATGTGACTGAGTGGCGTATAAGTTCATGGAGCTGGCCACCTGGTCTCCCAGTGGGACAGCACTATACATTTGTCATGAGTGAGCACTGTCACAAGTCGGTATCCATCCTGATATGACCTTTGATGATGCCGGGATGCAAAACTCCAACAACCAAATCCAAGACACTGAAGCCAGTGGTGCCCAGCACACACATAGTGGCCAGTGTGGAGTCGGGCAGAAAAGCCTTCTGGTGCTGAACAAATCGACGTGGCTCCATCTGGTGTGAGAACTCTGAACCATACATACATCTCCAGAGGCAACCAGCGCCCTACAACATCACGATTTGCTTCCATGTCCCTGCCCTGTAACCTAATATTTTCCCCTTACACACAGTTCTAAGTTCTCAGTTCTGTTTTTTTTTTGCATCTTATTCTCTTGTTTGTTGTCAAGCTATAAATGATGTCCTTATAGTCAAAGATGGGCAGGATCGTGGTCTTTTATAGGAGCAGTGCAGTGTTGTTACTAATGTTTTCTCTCATTGATCTGAAGGTAAAGCTGGAGATTTCTATTCCATTTTCTTGTAGCTTTATGCTGGCGTCTGTGGTTTTGGAATTTGAACACTACCCAGAAAGCTTTGCTTACTGAGCCGAACACTAGTATCGTTCTGGTCACAGGTCAAATCACGTGACCAGTGGAACCACAAAGCAGCGGCGACGTTGACTGACGTTGACTGACCTTGACCACGCCGTGGCACTTTAGAAATTGAACCCAATCATGGTTAGTTAGACCCGTTCCCATATCGCAGCCAGTAGTGACTACTGTACCCTAGTTACCATAGCAACCCGACATCGACAAGTATCGACAGGAATCGACAAGTATAAATTTTTAAGTCATTTGTTTGACTCGACATGGGTTCCAAACCGTCGGTTCGAATTCCACGATCTACCAAAACGGGAGACAGACGATCAACTCATTTGACCTTCCCATCTGGTCCCCTGGTTGTGGTGGTAGTTGATGGTCAGTGGGGATGCAACAATTCGTATAGCCCCCATCTCGAGCAGACCTCAGTCAGCAGTGGCTTCAGTATGGCTGTGAGCGCGAGATGTGCGAGATGAGAATGGAAAATGCGCCAATGCATTTCTTTGTCTGCTACATTCGTTGATTAAGTGCAGGAGATTTCAATCACCGACAATTTCTCTTCCTCATTTCACTGCTCCATGTCCTATCCTAATAACGCTGGGAGTTCCAGGCTCGGTAAAGGCAATTATACATTATTGAGTCATTGCTTTGACTTGAATCCCACAACCTGTCTCACAGGAAGCGGAGACTCAACTCATTCAGCAAACTATCAACCCGTCCTGATATGACCTTAGATGTTTCCCGGACGTAAAACCCCAACAACAACCAACTGACAACCAACATCAGGAAGCTGCCAAGTGAAGAGATCACATGACCAAAACCAATATACAGTAGCACCTTTCTTCAACCGACAGGCCTGAAGACTGATGCTACCGTATACCCACCAGTCAGTGTGGGATGGTTGAAATAGAAATGGCAAAGGACTATTTGAAACGATGAGGAAGGGTGATACCAGATTTATTTAAAAACAATTGACACAAGCACTCTTTAAAATTAAATAATGACTAAAGATTTATTTAAAAGAAATTACACAAGAGATATTTAAAAACAAATGACTTAAAAATTGTTACTTGTCGCTTCCTAGCCAGACGCTCGGCCTTACTAGGATAGGTCAAGGAGCAGTGGAATGAGGAAGACCAGTCGCCTGCGACTGAAATTTCCCCTGCTTAATCAACTAATGTGCCAAAAAAAAGAAAAAAAAAGAACAAATATCGATTTAAAAGAAAAGACACGAGAGGTTATTAAAGGAAATGACACAAGAGCTATTTAAAACCCAATTACAAAAAAGCTATTTAACAACACATGACATCAGGGCTATAATTTGTGCTTGCCCTCCAGTTGAAGCTAAACTCTATACGCCATCACTATGCGATTGTCAAAGCCAGTGTGTTTTAACTCTGTTAAAGCTGCATAGTCCGATGAAAGCATCACATTTTCAAAACAAAAACACTGGCATAGATTTGATTCTACATATCCAACATAGATACTAATGCACTTATTAAGCAGGTGTTTCCACATAGAAGGGAATGACAAGTCAATTTAATAGAACCTGGTCCTGCAGAAGTCTATGGTGTCAAAGATTTATTGTGCTTGCCAACATTAATTTGGCATGTTTGTACTTTAAATATCTCAAAAGATAACTATTTAAAATAAAAGTTACTCTAAACAAAGGTAAAATCGATTCTAATGACCAACCTAATATATTTATCTCTGAAAATGATAAGAACTCAAAACCATCAGACGATGCAAATTTAAGCAGCAAATTAAAGGGTCAAACGAAGGAGAAATAAGTACACTATTATCTAAGTCAGATAGTCGGTTAAAATCTAGGTAGTTGTTTTGGTTTTGAAAATAATATGACGTCATCGGATTACGCAACTTCACACATCCCCTTATGAGGGAGGTACTCTCATATCAAATTGACGTGCCTTCATTGCCTGAAGCATACAGGCATCCTACTTAGTCCTGCTCATGTGCAGACCAGTGCTAGAGACGAGAAATCCCCCCCCCCCCCCCCCCCCCCCCCCCCAGGAGATCACACTTGGTGTTGTCATGGTGACGCTGTATTTATCAGCATGCTGGTTTATGGGCTTGCTAAGGTATCAGGGACAGCGAGGGCCGGAGCTGTAACCTGTCTTCATTTGGGGTTGACTGCTTCTTCAGCCCGCATGAATCTCCAGCACCAGCGAATGTTGTCTCTAACTGCTACCCGAGCTGGGAGAACTCCGGCACCAGCGAATGTTGGCTCTAACTGCTTCCCGACCTCCGAGATCTCTGGCACCAGTGAATGTCGGCTCCAACTACATCCCAAGCTCCGAGATCTCTGGCACCAGCGAATGTCAGCTCCAACTGCTACCCAAGCTCCAAGATCTCTGGCACCAGCGAATGTCGGCTCCAACTGCTACCTGAGCTGGGAGATCTTCGGCTCTAGCGTACGTCGGTTCAAACTGCTTCCCAAGCTAGACAATTTCAGGCACCAGCGAATGTCGGCTGAAACTGCATCCCGGGCTGGAAAATCTCCAGCATCAGTGAATGTCAGTTCCAACTTCTTCCGAAGCTGGGAGATTTCCGGCACTGGCAAATGTCGGCTTTAACTGCATCCCGACCTGGGAGATCTCTGGCACCACTGAATATCGGCGCCACCTGCTTCACGTGCTGGGAGATCTCCGGCACCAGTGAATGTCGGCTCAAACTGCATCCTGCATCCGCAGCTGGGAGGGCGTGTCTTATACAAATACCTGCTGTGTCTGGTGCGACTGCTAGGTCGCAGCTTCAGTTCTTCTAGAGGGACCAGCAGAACTCGGAATACCCAAATTTGTCCTTATCCCTTCTCAAAAACGTTTCACCCGTCGAAGGATTTTTCTGAGCAGAATTTGTTTAATATGCATCTTACTGAAATGTCTGCCTGTAGAATAGTCATCAATGTATTTACCAAGATAGCAATGTGCCCATTGAATCTGTTCTAATGATACACACATCTTAATTACTGAATTATTTATTGTATTACGTTCTTTAATTAAAGAGGGAACATTTCAATTACGGACAATTAATCTTCCCAAATTCCATTGTATATTGCCTTATTGTAGTGATCTTGAGTAGTAGAATAAATAGTAACTCGAATAAATGATTAAATCATGATTGGAGTCGCCCGGGGATCGAACCCACGACCTACCAGACGAGAAGCAGCAATATCAACTATAAAGGCATTCCACTGGTCTTCCAATTAAACCGTAAGGTGGCTTTTCGGCACATATCAGGGGCCATTAAATATGTCGTAAAAGGGCAAGAATCTCCGGTGACAACAGCCAGTGGGATTTCAGTAAAAGCCTCCAGGGAATCACAGCGTGGGCGATAATATGACAAACTGCCCATCTGATCTGACATTTTATGACAGTCCAAGTTTGATGACAGCCCTGCAACATTAAAGTCGCGACTCACCCACATAGTGAGAGGGATGGCTTTGTGACGCAGATCGACGGCTCCCTGACCATAAAGCACACCTCACCTTAATGCCTCACTTACCATACAGTCACACCTCACCTTAATGCCTCACTTACCATAAAGCACACCACACTTTGATGGCTCACTTTGTATAAAGTCACACCACACTTTGATGGGTCACTTTCCATACACCACACCACACTTTGATAGCTCACTCACTATACAGTCACACCACACTTTGATGGCTCACTTTCCATACACCACACCACACTTTGATAGCTCACTCACTATACAGTGACACCCCACTTTGATGGCTTACTTACCATACAGTCATACCACAGTTTAATGTCTCACGTACCATACTGTTGCACCCCACTTTGATGGCTCACTCACAATACAGTCACACCACACTTTGATGGCTCTCTCAACATAGAGTCACACCATGCTTTGATGGCTCAATCATCATACAGTCACACCACACTTTGATGGTTCACTAACATACAGTCACACCACACGATGATGGCTCACTTACTGTACAGCCATACCACATTTTAATGGCTCTTTTACCATACACTCACACCACACTTTGATAGTTCACTTACCAGACAGTCATACCACACTTTGATGGTTCACTAACCATACAGTCACACCCCACTTTGATAGCTCACTTACCATACAGTCATACCACATTTTGATAGCTCACTTACCATACAGTCACACCTCACTTTGATGGCTCAATTGCCATACAGTCACACCACACTGTGATGGGTCACTTACCATACAGTCACACCCCACTTTGATAGCTCACTTACCGTACAGTCATACCACACTTTGATGGTTCACTAACCATACAGTCACACCCCACTTTGATAGCTCACTTACCGTACAGTCATACCACACTTTGATGGTTCACTAACATACAGTCACACAACACTTTGATAGCTCACCCACCATACAATCACACAACACTTTGATGGTTCACTTACCATACAGTCACACCCCACTTTGATGCTTCATTGACCATACAATCACACCACACTTTGATGATTCACTAACATCCAGTCACACCACACTCTGATGGCTCAATCATCATACAGTGACTCCATATTTTGATAATTCACTTACCATACAGTCACACCATCCTTTGATGGTTCACTAACATACAGTCACACCCCACTTTGATGGCTCACTTACCATACACTCACACCACACTTTCATGGCTCAATCATCATACAGTCACATCACATTTTGATGGTTCACTTACCATACACTCACATCACATTTTGATGGCTCACTTAAAATGCTATATAGCTACATCAAACTTTGATTTACACAGATCAAGACACTTTTACCAGACTAAAAACCAGGACCGTCAAAAAGGCTAATCAAATCTGAACGCATTATAGACATGAGGCATTGATTCCATTCCAATCTCAAGTACAGTGGATTTGAACTTATCCGCAGATATATTCGCGGCGAGAGAGGATGTGCAAATGAGTCGATTGCTCATCTCCCAAATGTGGCAGGTCGTCTGATTGGAGACCCGAGCACCAAGCCTGGCCGAGTTAAACCAATTACTTAAAAATTGATATGCATCACTAGCCTGGTGCTCAGTTTGGCTAGAATAGGGAAAGGAATGGTGGAATGAGGAATGATGGAATGGTGGAATGAGGAATGGTGGAATGGTGGAATGGTGGAATGAGGAATGGTGGAATGGTGGAATGAGGAATGTTGGAATGTTGGAATGAGGAATGGTGGAATGAGGAATGATGGAATGGTGGAATGAGGAATGTTGGAATGGTGGAATGAGGACTGATGGAATGGTGGAATGAGGACTGATGGAATGGTGGAATGAGGAATGATGGAATGGTGGAATGAGGAATGATGGAATGGTGGAATGAGGAATGATGGAATGGTGGAATGAGGAATGATGGAATGGTGGAATGAGGAATGATGGAATGGTGGAATGAGGAATGATGGAATGGTGGAATGAGGAATGATGGAATGGTGGAATGAGGAATGGTGGAATGAGGAATGATGGAATGGTGGAATGAGGAATGATGGAATGGTGGAATGAGGAATGATGGAATGGTGGAATGAGGAATGATGGAATGGTGGAATGAGGAATGCTGGAATGCTGGAATGAGGAATGAGGGAATGGTGGAATGAGGACTGAGGGAATGGTGGAATGAGGAATGATGGAATGGTGGAATGAGGAATGATGGAATGGTGGAATGAGGAATGATGGAATGGTGGAATGAGGAATGATGGAATGGTGGAATGAGGAATGATGGAATGGTGGAATGAGGAATGATGGAATGGTGGAATGAGGAATGGTGGAATGGTGGAATGAGGAATGATGGAATGGTGGAATGAGGAATGATGGAATGGTGGAATGAGGAATGATGGAATGGTGGAATGAGGAATGATGGAATGGTGGAATGAGGAATGATGGAATGGTGGAATGAGGAATGATGGAATGGTGGAATGAGGAATGATGGAATGGTGGAATGAGGAATGATGGAATGGTGGAATGAGGAATGATGGAATGGTGGAATGAGGAAGGCGAATTGTCTGTGGTTGAAATTGCCTCAGAATTAATCGATGAAGTTTGTTTGAGTTTTGCATCCTGGCAACATCTAAGGTCATATCAGGATGGGTACCGACTTGTGCCAGCATACACTCAGGGTCACTTTATAGTGCTGCCTCACTTAGAGACCAGCCCGCCGGCACCATGACCTCATATCCTACTCAGTCACATTATCCTGACACTCAGATAACTAGTATCAATCAATGAATGATTAATGATCAACAACAAAAACAAAACAAACTGCCAAAAATTGGATCCCTCGAGCCAACCAATTCAACAAGCCCATCCAAATATTCCAGTAATCTGGTTGCTTAGGTGTGTGTATTATGGTAGCATGAGAAATATATGTTGATTGGTTGGTCGTTGGAGTTTTACGTCCTGGCAACAGCCAAGATCATATCAGGACGGGTATTGACTTGAAACAGTGCGCACTCATGGAGACTTTATAGTGCTGTCCCACTGGGAAATCAAGACACCAGCACCATGACCCACTCAGTCTGAATAAAAAAACAAACCATTTTTGCTGTGAATCTGACCCATGTGCCGACGTGGCGTGAAGAAACCACAAATCAATCAATCAATCAATCAATCCCACTCAGTCACATTATCCTGACACTGAGCTAACCAGTCCCCAATAATTGTCTTCTTCTTGCCGTCCTTTAAATCGTCCTATCTCAACACAAGCACCAGCAAAACAACCAGTGCCCAGCACTGGGGCAGTGGGGCCTGGATGCGTCCCATTTTCACATAAACAATGCATGCGCAATGCACCTCACCGTGTTCTTACCAGCTACGACAGACGCGTCTCCCCGGGAATCAGCGTGCGCATCATTCCGGGAACACTAGGGCCGCATTCAAGGTACACCTCAGAGTTGACTCCGAGGCAGCTCCGCGACGTCTTTTTGGCCTGTATACATTCAGGGTGCACCTCGAGATGTCTCAGGTTTTAGATAGGAAGCAAAGAGCGCCTTGAAAATGGCTGCCAAATTCAGTGGTTTCAGCCAATCAGAGCTGTTCTTTTCCTATGGGGGTTGCCATTTTAGAGGCACCCAACAGCTAAAGTCATTTAAACTAGTGTGACCTTCAGGATTTTTCCGAGGCGCTTCCGAGGCATACTTTGAATGCAGTCCTGCAATTCATTCCAAGCCACCAACTCCTCAATGCAGCCGTCACGGATGGAGTGGCTGAATTCGTAAGAGCACTGGCTGGCTTCCTGTGTCGGCGGTCATGAGTCCCCAACTGAGTCAAACCAATGACTTACACAAGTGATACTTGTCGCTACCTAGCCTGGTGTCTGGCATGAACAGGATAGGGCAAGGAGTAGGATATTGGGTTATGGTAAATGGCGGCCTAGTGCAGCAGCACTATTTAGTCAACATGAGTGTGACACTGTCATAAATCAGTACCTGCCATGATTTGACCTTACATGTTGCTAGGATATAAAGCCCAAATAAACAATCCTCAGAACAGCATCATACTCGCTCTATTCAGATAGTGGTGTTTTCTTCACGGCAGACGGGTGACACGTGACATTCGGGATTAGTGTGTTCGAGCATATACACCTGGAGTGAAATAGAGATTACAACTGACAGAAGACAGTATATCAGATTTGGTATTATATTATTCATATAATGGATTGCACATCACATATGTAATGCAGACATACACTTATATAGGTAATATCACGTGACAACAGGACCCAGGGTTAGAAAGACAGTGCACCTTCATTAGTCGAAATAGGTGACTGGAGGTGGAGAGCTACGGTTTATTCTCACCAGGTGGCGCCTCACAAGCGACCATCGCACTATATTTGTTTGTTGGGGTTTTACATCCTGGCAACATTTAAGGTCATATGAGAATGGGTGCCGACTTGTGACAGTGCACACTCATGGCGACTTTATAGTGCTGTCCCACCGGGAGACCACGCCACTGGCAGCATGACCCAATATCCCACACAATCACATTATCCTGATACTGAGCTACCCAGTCCTTGCCCTATCCTAATAATGCCGAGTGCCAGTAGTATTGAGAAGTATCAATTTTGTAAGTCATCGGTTTGACTCAGCCAATATCTTAACTCCCAACTTTCCACATCGGAAGCCTGCGCTCTTACCGATTTGGCAGACGCGTCTGGTATGACATTATGTAGACACTTGATCCAGCCACTGGGCCATCACTCAGCCGACTGTCACTCAGAATTAACCACCCCGCCCTCCCTGAACAATGCCGCCATCCTCTTGAGATGGATGAGTGAAGGTGCCAATGAGACAAGCCCAGATTGTGATTAGTGCTTAATCGATGTGGTGTTATAGGCTTATTCCACTCTCCAAGCAGATACACCACCAGTGGAAATTATCACATTTACTTCTCTCCAGCGAGACACTTTGCAAAGTTATTTATCAGTGTTTCAAGATGTAGTCATTAGATTTTGTATTCTTCCGATGAATATAATTGAAAACAGAATGAGACAGTAGTATAAAGTGGCAATTTTAATTCTTTCTATATTAGCTTGTTACATTACTCTTTCATGATGAGATGACCTTAGATATTTCAAGGATTACAGGCACTTAACCCTATCGATACATCATATTAGTTGGGTGGGTGGGACGGCAAATCTGGCCGGAAGAAGTACGTCCTCTCGGTTTGAAAAGTCTGGTCGAAGTGAATATCTCCAGTGCCACGTCATCGGCTTTGACTGCAAATCACTATAGGTGGCGCATCAATCGGCGGCCATTTTAGTTAGTTCTAAAAGCGAATATAGGTGTTGCCAACCGTCTGATTTTAATCTAACTGCGTAATTAAAGTTAACTGCGCAATAAGAAGTTCAAGGAGTATCATGTAGATGGCGTGTCGAGCGGCGGCCAACAAATATTAGTTCTAAGAATAGAATATAGTCGGTGCCATGGTGCCCTAATCTACTGAGATTCACAGTCTCGTTCATTCAATTACCCATGTTGCGCACATCATGGACAATGTCATTTCTTAAAGTTGCATAGTCCGATGGTTTCGAGTTTCTGCCATTTCCTGAGATAACTACATTAGATTGATTGTTGCAATCTATATTTCTTTAGCTTAAAGTAGCTTTTATTCTAAATGGCTAACTTTTGGGACATATGGAGTGCAAACATGTAATATTAGTTTCGGCATGCATGCCAAAATGCTAAAACTCTGACACCATCCTATTCCTTGCCTTATCCTACACAGGAAACCAGTCGATAGTAATAGGTTCGATTAAATTGACTTAGTATCTCCTATGTGGCAATGTAAGTCGAAGTTAAACGCATTTGTCACATCGGTCCTCACGCGTGGTATCATTCCCCTCCAGTCAAGTCCTGCCCGATTCCCTCCCGGATGGATGCCTCTCCCTACCCCCATCCATACATCATGTACACCCCCCCACTGGACATCCCACTCGCTTTTCAGAAACCACAGGTCGCCAACATATAACTTAGATCAATCAAATTATTAAATCAAATTGTTTTAGTTTTGAAAAATTGATACTTTCATCAGACCATGCAGCTTTAAAAAAATATCTAAATTCTAGAAGTATTGACTGGGACTATGCACATTTGAGATACTTGGTGTAATGACAATGGACATACCTATCATGTTGAAACTATGAATACCCCATTAAGTGATGTCATAACCCCAACTTTTTTAATTTGTTGCAGTTCCTCTGTTATCTCCAGTCAACCATATACAATGACAGAGACAGTCCAGGTAAAAATGTAAAATTTAAGACCTAAATGCACTGGGATTGGTCCCACTGCTTCACTGGTCACAGCTGGTCCAGTGTATTATTAACAACCCCACCCCACCAACATAATTCATAAACTCACATAACTAACTACATTAGAGTTACACTAGAATTTTCTAACAAACCAACATTTATATACCGCTTGCCTAACTGAAACTGAACATTAAAACTTACTACAAGTTTACCAACTGAATACAGAAGATAACTTCTGCTTACATTCTAAATACTATGTAAATACTCACATTGATCTGACTAATATTGATCTGGTTATATGCCACTACTGTACCATATTGTTATGGAACGTATGGGTTTCAGAATTTCATTGTGTTACATGGTGCAATTTGTGTATTCAACAGGTATTGTACACCTTATTCTATATACCTTTTGTGTAAATAACCCTGAATTGAAAAATGGCTGGAAGACCAGTGCTTCGGCACTGACAAAAGACTTATTCAGCAGAATAAACATATTTACCACCAAAAAAATAGAGCGAATCGATAGGTGGAATTACTTAGGTTATAAGGCGTGTAGGCATTTCAAATTCAATATCATTCAAAGGAGACTTTGTGATGGTTTCATTGAGGAACTCAAGCTCAGTAAACAGGGTCTGTATAACCCTTATTTAAAATTAGTAACCCATGAGTGTAATGATGGTTGGTTGATTGTTGGATTTTTACGTCCTGGCAACATCTAAGGTCATATAATGATGGACACTCATGGCAACTTTATAGTGCTGCCCCACTGGGAAATCAGGCTGCCAGCACCATGACGCAATATCCCACCCAGTCACATTATCGAGACACTGAGCTAACCAGTCCTTGCCCTATCCTATTAATGCCAAGCGCCATGCTAGTAGGTGACAAGTATCAATTTGATAAGTCATTCGTTTGACTCAAATGGAAACCAAACTCCCAATCTCCTCCTGCACACGAGGTCTGCGCTTTACTGATTCAGCCACCACGCCCGGTGAGTGTAATTCAATATGGCGAAGATGAGAGTTCATATAATGGATTTATATTAGTTGATCAATGGAGGGGTCAAGGTACAGGTTCAATAGGTCACATGAGGTCAAATCGGGTCAATCAGTTCAGGTGGAGTCAAATCAGGTCAAATCAGGTCTGATCAGGTTGCATCAGGTTGCATCAGGTCAAATCATTTCACCATTCGTTCATCAAATCGAGCGTGTGGAGTGTTGTTCCGATTACACAATAGGGGAATCTCCGGGGATAGAAGCTTGGCCCACGAACAAGGATGCTCAACATTAAAGTTTCATAGTCCGATGGTTTTGAATTTCTGATTTTTTTCTGAGATAAATATATCAGATCGATCACTAGTATCTACTTTACATTGGGGATGTTGATTTCAACATCGGTAATTTAACCCGCAAGAAAAAGTACATACTAAATATGGAGGCGACTACTGGCGCCATCTATAATGTCTTGCTTAATAATAAATGCTCCGATTGTGGCGCCATCTTCTGTAATTTTGCATAACAAGATGCGACCCAGTTTCATTATAGACACTTCGACCAGACCGTTTCTATCGATAGGACGTGTTCTCTCCTTGGATTTGAAAGATTCGACAAAGATTCAAAGATCGAGAGAAAAGACTCCAATAACAAGCCTTAAACCCTAACAAGAAACATTAAGGTAGGACGGGTCACTGGCACTACTCGACGAATTACGACCAAAAAAAAAAAAAAAGAAACAAATGCTCGTTCGTCAAACAAAGGATCGCTGCGAACCACGGGGCACGACAGCGATATCAGCGCACGGACACGGGACATATCGCTACAGAAGTTGGATTAACCATGGCCTGGCCACTTTGCGAAAACGGATGGTCGATGTAAATCACGGGAACGATGCTTGGATTGTTTTGGTTCCAAGCGCTGATTGTCGGGGGTCGAGTTATGCTGCGCCACGTGGAGGCGGCCATGACAGCATGCTCGATGTCTCACGATCAAGATGGCCGTGCCGCGATATGCTACTTCGTTTCGGTGTACTTGCTGCCGTTTCATACAAGTAGCCATGGCCGCGAAAACATATCGATCATACAAAGGTACATTATGACTGATGCGTCAGTCAGGTTTACATCGCCATTGTACCCATAGATACCCACATTATTGACACTCCTATATAGTCCTACTCAGTTACTGAACTGACAAGTAACTATACTAACACTACTATACTTTAATGAGTGCTTGCCCTCATAATAACATTCTCAAGGCCCGCAAATTAAACACTCGTGCTCTTTAGTACAAGGTGACCGCACTGAGAAGATTAATAGCTGTTAGGATGGTTCGACATATGCTCATATCTCCTTTACAATCGCATAGACTGTTGCGGATACAACTAAACAATCCTCCCGTCCGCTGTTTTTGTACTCGTAGATCCAAGTGACACAGGCTTAAGTATACATAGCCACACTAAAGTAACGAGTATAACAACCTCCTACACGGAACCTGAATTCATCTACAGATGATGTTCATATCCAGATTTCTGCTCGCCAGACAAAAGTTATCTAACCAGAGTGCACGTGAACTGCACCCAGATCTTGTCTGGCGGCTGTGATAGTGACCGTCTGGACATTGTCTAGACGCAAAGTCTCACGGACTGCTGACATCACCACGACCTTGAGGTCGGGCAGTGCATGGGATCTGATTACTGACATGAAGCCGCGAAGCATTCTTCATCCGTCTATGACATCATAAATCGTCATTACACCCATAAGGACGATTTTTTCACTGCCTGCATGATTGACACTGCCATATACACCCATACGGACGATGTTCATATCGCTTAAATAGGCCACGATGCCTTATCACCATGTGCTCCTCTAACAACTTAAGGTGCACCCACACTAAGCAGTCATAGATAGGCCCCAACATGGGAAAGCTATCTCATTACTGACACTGCCATATCAGGCCTGCATATCAAAGAGCTTGTGCTTGGGCTGGTCCTACTCAGTCACCAAACGGACAAGTGGCCATAGCCACAACTAAAATCGACCGAGAATAACTGCTTGTGTTGGTTAAATATCTGGCCTTACCATGTCCTAACATCTTGACAATTTTTTCTCAATACTGTGCTTGTCAACACATGGTGGCCATCCATCAAATACCTAGGAACTGGGCCATGAGGCCGCCATCTTCAACTTGGCGATCATATAACAACAAAGGCACATGCCAGCATATCATCGCAAGCATCATCGCATCATCGAGGACCTCGCCGAAGGTCGGGTGGTTCGATACATTGCAAGGTGTATGTGCCCAACTACTAACCACCGTCACCCACAACCACATATTATAACCTGGGATTCGACTGCATTATTTTGCCTCTCTTCCCAGGTTATCCACAAAACCACACCAGTGCCTCCGACACCCCATAGCGGCCGGCCTCCCGACTGTACATGGACAATAAGGTACTGCAGAGCAATCTGTTCACGACATCCGGTGGCCTTCATGGTCACTCAAGTCACGCGAGGATCTGAGGCTAACTCCTGGGCATCAATGCCCGTGTCGTCATTCAAGACACCATTCAACTCATCGTCTCCCAGAGACATCGCGCTCAGCGATTCTGCTTCGCCTTCTGACCAGCACCTGCCTGGGGGCGAGTACGTGTCCGGGACACCACATTGGCACGACGACGGCCTCTTCACTCATGTGGGCACCACTCACATGTTCGTGGATTAATCTCAATCATAACATTAGCCCTACCCGTGGAGGGCCTCCTGGCACCCGGTGCTTTCAATCATAAGACTAGCCCTGTCCCTGGTGGGCCACTTAGCACCCGGTGCTATAACGCTACTCACCATGTCTTCAACTCTCCATACTTCTGCCTCCAAGGCACATCGAGGCGGGACGTAAGACGACTGGTCACGAGGACCTCTGCTGTTGTCAACATGCAGCTTCCACTCTCGGCTTCCAGGCACTTGAGTTATACTTTTTGGCTACGTGCCTGAAATCCTCAAATCTTAATAAATCAAACATCTCATGACTTTAATGTAACAACGGAATAGTAAGAATAAATGCCACCTTATACTGTACTTGTCTTGCGTTGGTTGAATTGGGGATGTTGATTTCAACATCGGTAATTTAACCCGCAAGAAAAAGTACATACTAAATATGGAGGCGACTACTGGCGCCATCTATAACGTCTTGCTTAATAATAAATGCTCCGATTGTGGCGCCATCTTCTGTAATTTTGCATAACAAGATGCGACCCAGTTTCATTATAGACACTTCGACCAGACCGTTTCTATCGATAGGACGTGTTCTCTCCTTGGATTTGCCGTCCCACCCACCCAAGCTACAAGTGACATTTATAGGGCTACGTGCCTGAAATCCTCAAATCTTAATAAATCAAACATCTCATGACTTTAATGTAACAACGGAATAGTAAGAATAAATGCCACCTTATACTGTACTTGTCTTGCGTTGGTTGAATTAGTTCAAAATTACCTTTATTTTAAATGGTAAAGTTTTGAGATATTTTCAGTGCAAACATGGAAAATTAGTTTTGGCAAGCTTGCCAACACTCTGACACCATAGACTTCTGCAGTAACAGGTTT
Organism: Branchipolynoe longqiensis; assembly: GCA_030323885.1. Taxonomy (NCBI): domain Eukaryota; kingdom Metazoa; phylum Annelida; class Polychaeta; order Phyllodocida; family Polynoidae; genus Branchipolynoe; species Branchipolynoe longqiensis. The sequence goes on along the minus strand of CM059199.1, from coordinate 23,415,914 downwards.
TGTTATTGCCTTCTACCTAGACACACATGCTTAATAAGTGCATCAGTATCTAAGTTAGATATGTAAAATCAAATCTAAATAATTCGTTTGGTTTTGAAAATTCGATATTTCATTCGACTAAGCAGCTTTAAATTCCGTGTAGTAAATGGAAATGGAGAAATGCTTGAGACTCTCTAGTACATTTGTTGAAGATTTATACTGCCTATCATGGATAAGCCTGAATAGGCTTGTTTTCACCATTAGACAGTTTGTCGATAGAAAGCCCAAGCCTACACTTTCACCAACCCAAGGGATTTTTAACCTCCCACACCACATAGACATGGCATGAGAGCAACTGGCCTTTGATTACACTGTAAGTTATACACAGCGGTGGAAATCCAAATTGGCAGAGGTGGGGGCACAGGGAATCAAACCACTGACCTTCAGATTAGGAGTCCGACCTAGAAAAATGTCAGACACTCTAACCACTCCGCCAGAAAGAACACCACAAACATATCACTAAGTTGACGAATGTCCTATGAAGAAGTATGTGCAAATAAGGGGGTCAGGATCCGGGACATAGGCAGAGAGTCAAATAGAGATCGCTCACTGACACTGAACTGATACTAAGAGTACCAGAATTTACCAAGCACCACTGTGCACTGGGATTTTGAAGGAGTGTTTCATCTGGCTCTATTTACAGAACCTGAAATGTTTAATCTGGACTGGGCAACTTTACTGCTTCTGCACGAAGAAGGTGACCTGAATGAAGAAATCCTCCTATTTGATTTAATTGGTGAAGAACAAAGACCAACATTTCGCTTTGACGTCGCCAAGTTCAACAATTATGAGTGCAGGGTGATAAGATAACACCACTACAGCCTGCAAGCATTGAAACCAAGCCTGAGTACTCGAGCTTATATGCTATGGACAGTATACATACAGCCTCAATAAATACAAAATAATATATAAAAAATGGTGGCGGCTGTGACCGTTCTGATTAGAAGCCGGGGGTTTTGGTCACTTGACCGTAATGGCGAGAATTCCAAGCGTCTCTGCCTGGAGGAAAATTAACGTTAGTTCTCAGTATTCCGCAAGGTGGCGCCACCGTAGCGCGGTGGCCGCTGATGGTTAATTCGTGTATATTCCGTGTGGGGGCGCCACGAACGTTACTAGCCGCCCCCCCCCCTCGTCGCCGCCACGAATTAATTACCCATGTTAGGAATAACATGCACAATGATGTTTCAGTTATGTTTTAGAAGGAAGCTTACCAAATTGTTATATGTAAACTGCAAACTGTACATTCGAGAAATTCTGGCACAAAACACCATAAATGCTAATCCAACAATTCACATAAACATTGCTATTTTTACATTCCTATTTTTTCGTTCATTGCTCCATAACCATTTAATCACAAGACAAGTAGAATTTTCTTCAGGCAAAAATCTTGTATTTTGATTAAATCTTTGGATTGGCATTTACAAGGTTTGTGGCCAAACTCTTCATATTCCTACATATCACTGAACTCTGCATATAAATAAATAAATAGAAATAAGATAAACAAATATGTCGGTAGACATATTTCCAGACGGAGATGGATGGATATAATTCATCCTATATATAAATCAATCAATCAATCAATACAAATAATAAGTGTATTTGATCGTAATGCTCGCATTGCGGTTGATGCGAGGCGAGGGAGGACCCCCCCCCCCCCTTTCTCCTCCGGCCGTTGGCCATTACATAATCGCCCGCGCTTCCTTCCCTTAAAGCCAGCCCCGAGGCCGCCTCAGGCCACTCGCCCTCCTGCCTCCAGACACTATGCTCCTCCATTCACTTTTTTCCCCACCCACCATCCCTATACACCAACTCTCCATCATAGGGTTGAGGGCTTCTCGGATCCACCTCCCGGGCCCAACTATTAACATTACTCCGATTGACACTGACATATTTCAATCCTGATACCTCATATATCTCATGATGATGCCTCAATAAATTCTACATTATATATCTCTATACTCATGATTGATCACTGCTAAATTACATGTTGATGCCTCATATATCCCATGATATATCTATGATACTCATGCTTGATGAATGTACTTATCCATGTTTATCCCGGCATTTCTAAATAAAATGCCTTTTATCCACTCATGCCTCCTCGTCCTTCCTTGTCGCGCATCAAACATACATGCATTTACACATATTTCCAGACAGAGATCGATGGATATAATTTATCCTATATATCCCTGTGAATTCTCCTCATCAATAAAATCAATCAATATAAATAATAAGTTTAATTAAACATACATGCATGTATACATATTTCCAGACACAGATCGATGGATATAATTTATTCTATATATCACTGTGAACTCTGCATATCAAAAAATCAATCAATCAATACAGATAATAAGTTTATATAAACATACATTTATCTACACATATTTCCAGACAGAGATCGATGGCTATATTTCCCATGATGCTCTTCCCGAGGGGACCAGAAATGTTCGACCTAAGGCAGCTTCGACAGTTCGCCAAGTCAATATGCCTTAAGGGAGGTGGGTGCAGACATCATACATACTGCTTATAAACGATGACAGGGGAGCGCCTTCACCCAGCCTGGCCATATCGACCCCTGCTGGTAGGTTTCCACACTAACAAGCCCACTCTTCCAGAACCAAAAATGCACAAGAGAACTTTCCAATGAAAAAACATCAACTAAAATCACCACTATAAGTTACCACCCAAGAAAATAAAAATAAAATACAGATTTTCCAGCATCCACTGAATCGATTCTCTTACTGGTGTTTGTGTTTCTTGTTCTTACATTCATTGACTAAGCAGAGGAAATTTCAATCAGAGACAATTGGTCTTCCTCATTCTACTGATCCTTGCCTTATCCTAGTAATGCCAAGCACCAGGCTAAGGAGTGACAACTATAGATTTGTAATTCATTGGTTTGACTTGGCAGGGGTTTGAGTCACATTGTAGAAACTACCCACGCGTCGTGTTCACCAGTTTGTAGAATCTAATGCTCGGATCTCTAGCTGTGTACATAGGCTATGAGGAAAACAATACAGACAAAGAGAAAGGAAAAGAGTGAAGTGTAAGAGAGAGAGAGAGTCCAGCCCTCTGGTTTATTGTTAGATAGTTACATGGGTTCATGGTAGAGTATCATACCACCTCCTTCCACCAATGGGAATCGAGCATTCCTGGTCTCACGAATAGTAATACAGCATTCCTGGTCTCTATGGATACCAGTGGTCTGCCCACCACCGGTAGCTGTATGGCCCCTTGGCCACCACCAACCTTAACCTTTTGAGTGTGGTGACCCCTACCCCAGCAGAAGGGCTAGACCCTGAGTGTAATCACACCCAGACCTGCCGGCACCACTATGTCTATTTACATCCCACTCAGGCATCACCAACCCATATATATATGCACCTGGCCAAGTACATCATCATCATCATCATGCTGTCGGTCGTGATGCGACAAAGACTGCTTTCATTACTTGACTGCCGCTCTCCATTTAGCTCTCTGCTGTGAGAGTTGCATCCATGAGTCAGTCTTAATGTCTCTCAGCTTCGGGTTTCTCTTGATGGTATCCTTGAACCAGAGATGAGGGCGCCCTCTCTTTCTGTAACCAGAAGACTGTTGAGAAAAGAGGATCTGCTTTGGTAGCCTGTCCGATGACATCCTCATGAGGTGTCCAGTCCACCGGAGGTTCTTTTTGATCAGAAGATCTTCCATAGCGGGCAGCCCCACCTGGCCAAGTAGACCGATCAGTAATAGAACAATTGCATTCCCCCCTTGCCAAATATCGGAATATTTTACAACGTGACCTTCCATATGGGAAGCAGTAGGCAGCAGGCAGCAGGCAGCAGGCAGTATATATATATATATTAACAGTATCAACAATAACAAATACACAGTTGGCAACAAAATGGTTGACACAAGTAAAGCGAATTAATTTCAGAGTTTTGAGTTTCTGCCCAGTTTGCAAAAATGCAAAATAGTAGACAGGTAGATTGATGATAATAATTTATCTCACCATTAATGACTATTATGAAGTAACTTATTATCGCTGGCAAACATTTGAGACATTTGAAGTGAAAACCTTTTGAAGTGAAAACTTGCATGATTTATTTTGGGGTGCACCCAAAAATCCTGGAGACTATTCTTTACAACTTGCTTACAATAGTTGGTGGATCGCAGAATTTCATTTACCATAAAAAGCTGCATTAAACAGAAGGTTGGTTGGTTGTTGGAATTTCCCATCCTTACAACATCTAAGGTCATATCAGGATGGGTACCGACTTGTGACAGTGTGCAGTCATGGTAACTTTATAGTGCTGCCCCACTGGAAGACCACACCACTAGCACCATGACCCAATATCCCAGTCACTCACATTATCCTGACACTCAGTCAACCAGTCCTTGCCCCATTCTAATAATATAATAATGCCGAGTGACTGGCTAGGTAGAGACTGTCATCAATTTTTAAGTCACTGGTTTGACTCCATCGGGTTTCGAACATGAAACAGGAGAGTCTTGAGGCCAGATCATAATTCATCTAGAGATGTCGCTTTTCTTACCTCCTCTCACAACCTATTCCATAACATGGCACCTGTCGCACACCACCCCCTAAAACAAAGGGACACGACACGTGTCTCAAACCACTTCCCACATCCGCAAATTGTCAGTCTTGGGCAAAATTCCAAAAAGAAAGGGTGCTGTTCTTTAGTCCTGAGTAAGTGCCTGCTTGCACTCACAATGTGTATGTCAAGCCTATTTTGGTTCAATGGTTGTTGGTGTTTGCCGTCCTGGCATTCGCCGCCTCTCAGGCATATTGGTTTTTATCATCGGCGATTGGACATCAAACATATGGTCATTCTGACATATTTCTTTGTAAGAAACCCGCTATGGCCACATAGCCTACTCTTTCCGATAAGCAGCAAGGGTTGTTTTATATGCACTTTCCCACAGACAGGACAGGCAGCACATACCACAACCTTTGATGAACCAGTTGTGGACCACTGGTTGGATCGGAAAATAGCCTGCACTGAAATTGGGTCCATCGATCAGATGACCCACACCTTCACAGGTGGACACTCCACCGCCTGAGCTATATCCCACTCCCGGCGAGCAAGGAAGGCAGGCTTCCAGAACTTAAAACAATCATGAGTAACGAATCAGGCATACAAAGTATAACTTCAACAATAAGTTCGAGCACCAAATTGGATGACAACAAACATCAAGAGTACAATAAATTCAATAACAAAGTAGGAACAACAAATCTGACGGCAACAAGAAGAGACAGTAAGACATCAGCACTCAACCCGAGGGAGGGGTGGTTGGGTGGGTGAAGTAATCAGGTTGAGGAGCAGGCGTGAAGTCAGGATCGGGGCGGGTGGGACACATAACCAGAAATATGTAGGTCAAAGTGCCTCGTGTGTAAATTATTCATGTTAGCATGCCAATACGCGTAATACAGTAAGAGAAGTTTATTGCACCGACCCCAGAGCGAATCACCTCAACTGCTATGTTACAGCGGTGCCATTCTACGACCTTTGTATTTGTGTTACTACTAAAACTCATTAGATTAAAAATATAGATAGTATACTAACATTCACTTTGCAGCTGAAGATATGTTGATTTCGTACGTGAGTGAATATAATTCTTTTTCTACAGGAGGTTCACCCACTAACTAATTATATGTAGGTAATAATGATATCACTTAATACTATTTACTGTTTACGGCCTCATCCTGGACTGACAATTGAGGCAATTTCCAACCAATGAGAGGCTCTTCACTTATGACTAATACTTCATTTTCCATACTAGAATGGAGACATCATCTTGGTTTTCCATCGGTGGCGATGATGACAGCAATTCATCATTTGCTGTGAACTTATCAATGACCGATGAGTCCAATTTGTGCTTGAATGTACGGTGACACTTTGGACATGTGTATGTAGCTGCAGTCAGAGAGTCGGGTGGGTGAAGGAGATGATGTTTTCTCTGCTGATGCGTTTGCTTAGCTTGAGATATATGATCAGTTTCAAACTCTATCGTGCTTTTGTGAATAGAAGCACGCCATGAACTCCTGGCCTTGGCCACTGTTTCCCAGGTTTCAATGTTCAGATTACATTTCTTCAGGTTCCATTTAAAGCAGTCCTTGAACCTTTTTCTCTGACCTTCTTGAATTGGAGATATTAAATATTTTAGCACTACTGCCCAATCTATGTAAACCAATCTGCTCAAACTCATCTTCTTACAAATGCAGGAACCCTGCTCCAATGTGCGTAAATGATACTTTCAAATCTGGTTAAATAAATTTGCCAAATATTAATTAAATAAACATTACAAAAGAAAAAAAAGAAATTGCAATTTGGAAAAATTCTCCCATAAAACAATCCAGGAGGGCTAAATGCAGCGTGGCCTAATGACCTTGAACTCTGTGTATCCTGGGCCGATAATGTGACGGCGTGTTGGGAGCAGTGTAGGGGGTGTCTCAGTAAACTTTGCCCACCCAAAGGAGAAGAGCACCGCGCTTTGAGGCATACAAACTGTGGCAGTCATCCCAGCAATGTAAGTCGAAGCTAAGCGCATTTGTCACATCAGTCCTCACGCGTGGTATCATTCCCCTCCAGTCAAGTCCTGCCCGATTCCCTATCGGATGGAGGCCTCTCCCTACCCCCATCCATACATCATGTACACCCCCCCCCCCCCCCCCCCCCCCCCCCCCCCCCAGGACACCCCCCTCACCTTTCATAAACCACCGGTGGCCAATTGGAGGACAGGTTAAATTTCGCGCTCCAGTTAAAGCTGCATAGTCTCCTGCTTTTGAGTTTCTGTCATTTTTCTGAGATAAATATAATAAATTGATTGATATGATCGACTTTACCTTAGCTTGAAGTAACTTTTATTTCGAATGGCTAACATTTGACATATTTGCAGCGCTAACTTGCTAAATTAATTTGTGAAAAGACACCAAAACTGACACCATAGGTTTATGCAGTAACATATTCTATTAAATTGACTCAGTATCTCCTTCTTTGTGGCAACAAATGCTTAATAAGTGCATCAGTATCTAAGTTAGATATGTAGAATCAAATCTACATTATTGGTTTTGTCTTCAAATGTTGTTGCTTCATGAGACTATGCAGTTTTAAAGTTGCATAGTCCGATGGTTTTGAGTCTCTGTAATTTTTCTGAGATAAATATATTAAATTGATTGTTATAATCTACATTACCTTAGTTCGAAGTAATTTCTATTTCGAACGCTACCTTTTGAGATATTTGAAGTCAAAATGGTGACCAACTTATAACAGTGCACACTCATGGCAACTTTGTATTATATTCTGTTCGAGTCAAACCGATGACTTAAAAATGTATACTTGTCGCTTAGGATAGGACAAGGACTGGTTGGCTCAGTCTCAGGATAATGTGACTAAGTGGGATATCAGATCATGGTACTGGTGGCCTGGTTTTCCAGTGGGGCAACACTATAAAATCGCAATGAGTGTGCACTGTCACAAGTCGGTACCCGTCCTGATATGGCCTTCGATGTTGCTAGGACGTAAAGCAACAACAAAATAAACAAACAAATCGTATTATATTGATGCTGATTGGCAGGCTAGATCATTACAACTATAAATGTTATAAGCCATTAGCCTGACTCAGCTGGGATTCAAACTCCCGACCTTCCGCTTGGGAAGCCAGCACTATTACCAATTCGGCCTAAAATATACCTATTACAGTTAAACTAGTCTTTCCTGTAAGTTGACGTATCACTTAGATTTTTACGAATCTTACAAATACGAAGTCAATGATCACTTCTCATCACCTAAACCCTCCAATTTAACAATATTTCTATCTACCTATTAAAATTTGCCAATTGGGTAGCGGTTTCTTAGTGTCGGGGCCCCAATTGAGGGTGTGTTCCTTTGAGAATGAATCCGAGAGGATGCTGGGGGAAATGCAATAAGTCAGATGGTGTCTTTTCTTCACAGGCCCTATCTAATCGAATTTAGAATTCTGCCTCGTTCTGATGTTATTTTCGCATTTGGGCAGCATCACGACTGAACTTATTGGTAATATAATTTGAAGCGATGCTTATTCTAATTCCCCAAATTGAATAATACTTGGGTTGACACTTTTGATAATTATATTTCGGTGAGTTTAAACTGATCACACTTTGCATCTATTGACACTATTGAATAATATAGTTCTTTTTCGAGACAGTTTATAACATAAGCATTCACAATTGGGTAACTATGTTTCAGTTAGATTAAATAAGTCACACTATGATCCATCAACACATCTTTCATATATTAAAAGAGAATATCTGCTTTCCCCATACATCTAAATTTGTCTTAAATCTAATACCTTTCATATTACCCTGACTCTGAGAATACAATGTTCGTAAATATTTATTCACCTAATTTTAACATGTACTCCTTACATGGGTGTTCTCCATACCATAACAAACTATTAAGGCCCATTTATACTTTTGATGGTGTGTGATGGTGCTAGACGGCGTTAGACGGCACAACACGGCGCAAGCCAATGCTCCCATTTATACTTTATGTCGATGCTTGATGGTGTAAGACGGCGCAATACAGTGCTAGCATTGACCAGAGTTCAACTAGGTTGAACTTTCAAGGTCAGCACTTCCACACGTCGTGCACTCCCCACCGTTTTGCGCCATCACACGGTGCTAACCGGCATCAAGTTGAGGGCGTCACACGCCGTCAAAAGTATAAACGGGCCTGTACTGTTCTGGAAATATAAATTGCATCGCCCTCAGAACTGATAAGAATGGCCATCAACTATTTAGATGACATTACCTTGAAAAGACAAGGCCATACCTACAGGGTTTGAAGCTTAAATAGACCACCTGTGACATCAGTTATGGATTTTAAGGGATAGGTTAAGCTACATAACTTATAGGCATCGTTAAAGGCCTTCAGATTTATTATTAGTTGGTTTTGTTATATTTTCAGTCAGTATTTCTATTGTGGTGAACTGCTCGTGTTTATAACCCTTCTCTATAATCAGTCCCCAAAGAGTCAAATTGCTATTCAGTTATATTTCATTGAGAAACCCGACCCACCTGTGTTAATATTCCCTGACCTACATCACTACAGCTAAGAAGGACCACTAGCGCTGAATGACCCAAATAATCACATCTTGTCTATGGTGACCTCCAGCTTTGATTGACTCCTAAATAACTCCCAGAGAATAGGCTAGCAGATCCACACTTCGAAAATCTGGTTGGTTGTTCGAATGTTACATCCTGGTAACATCTAAGGTCATATCAGGGCAGTTACTGACTTCTGACGGTGCACACTAATGGTGACGTTATAGTGCTGCACCACTGGGAAATCACGCTGCTGGCACCATGACCCGGTCACATTATCCTTACACTAAGCTAACAAGTACTTGCGCTCTCCTATTAATGCTGAGCGCCAAGCTAGGAAGCGACAAGTATCAATTTGATAAGTCATTGGTTTGACTGGACCTCAATGGTGGATTAGTTACTCCTGCATAACTGTCTCTGAGACAGGACTGCTGAACACCCATTAGAACAAGTGTTGAAAGGCTGGGTTAAGGAAATTATCACATCAATTCTTAATTCTAAGAAGCAAAATATATTCTTCAAATACTTTTTTAATATTTACCCACTCCCTTTGAATTCTAGAATAAATTAAATTATGTAGTTTAATAGACTTTAAAACTCTAATCGAGACCATTCTGGGACCGCCATCTTGTTTTTGTTTGCATCCTCTGCCTTTTCACAAACTCAACACCAAAATAGGATATAAAGACTGGATACTGGAACCAGGAAATCCACATCGTGTTTATAGACCAAAGCACCTTTCCCTTGTATTTAGACATGGTTGTCATTTACACTCCTACTTTCGTATTTGTGAATATTTGATCTAATGGAGGATAAGTAAAGTTCTGTCATCATCATCATCATCATCATCATCATCATCATCATCATCATGCTGTCGGTACCGATGCAACAAAGACTGCTTTTCATTACTCTGCTATGAGAGCGATGTCTATGAGTCGGTCTTAATGTCTCTCAGCTTGAGGTTTCTCTTGATGGTACATTTCATGAAAGCTGCCTGCAAAAGTGTTGAAGTGCTGCTGGCTTTTGAAAATTACCAGCGGCACTCTCTCGGGGAGCAAATAGAGGTTTCACACTGGCAAGAACACGTCCAGACATGCGCAAAACTATTTGTCCCTGCAGTGGCTGGTCGGGAGATGTTGGGAGTTCCATACATCAACCGCCCTTGATGCTGCCACAGTGACATGGTTTTCTGTTCAGGGTTTGCTCCCTTAGCCTTCGGTTCTGTCAAGAACCTGCACCACAAGGCAGTGGTTTACAACTCTGCAGGACAGGGGCGTCAAACTCCCTGAGGTCTTGCAATACCCGCATACCACTTGCTTTTAATAGCCTGACAATTATAATTTACTTCATTTAAGTTCAGACTAACTTCACCGATTCGGCCACCTCGCCCGGTCTATGATAACAGCACCCACAGTTCTGTAACTACCCCTTTATTATTCTTCAAAAAGGATAACTATCACTGCACACACAGACATAAGAATGCGTGGTGTTCTCTGTGGAGGAGTGCTTAGAGTATCTGAGTTATTTCTAGGTCAGATTCCTAATCTGAAGGTCGGTGGTTTGAGTACCCATGCTCTCACCTCTGCCAATGTGGATTTCCACCACTGTGTATAACTTACAGCATCATCAAAGGACAGTTGCTGTCATACCATGTCTATGTGGTGTGGGTGGTTAAAAATCCATTGGGTTGGTAAAAGTGTAAGACTCAGACTTTCTATCGACCAACTGTAAAATGGTGAAAACAAGACTATTCAGAATTATCCAGGCAATATAAGTCTTCAAGAAAAAGACAAGGGATAAACATCGAACATCTCAAAAGTCACCCAGCAATTACAGCAATGCAATTATAACAGTAATAGGAGTTTCTACTTGAGGTAGCAAGGATGTATCTATAGCAGTTTCGGCCCGATACAGTACAACATGGCATTATTATGGTATCAATGGCATGAGAACTCTTTATCAAATACTCGAATAGAAAAAATATTAATGTTCAATGTCTGTATTCAAATAAAATTGTTACTTTCGCTTGTACATACTTTGAATCATATATTTCTAACTTAGAAAAAATACGGTACTTATGGTACTTGGCATTGTGTACATATGTACGACACACATGACATTCCTATCTTATTAATATTATGCTACATGAATGTATCGCAGTTAGTCGCAGTGCGTTAGTTGAATTACTTGTCGCGCTCTCATATATCATTCAGCTCATATGCCTTATTGCAACGGACATTTTGGGGAATAGTCTGATCTATATTTGATCCCTGTCTCACCGCACTCATCACTGACGGGCAAGTGATGTCGTTGAGCATGCCATATATGGTCCACCATGAAGCAACAACAAGTTAAAAATGCATGACTGACAAATGCAACTTTTCTTATTCAAAATTAGCATAATCTAATATCGTGTTGTAGCCTGCACTGGCCTCTCAGACGATGAGCCACATAGGCGGGTAAATGTGGATAGGGTGATTGGATCAAGGAGCCTAGGTAGTCGAATGGTTAGCATGCTAGCCCTGGAGTGTCAATAAGTTGGTGTTCGAATCCTACTCTTGGTGTAATATTTCCCATTTTCATCACCCCATGACTGTATGCTTTAGACATTTGGAAACAACCTGTTCTCTGTGAGTTATTTAAGATGGAGGTCTCTGTGGTGGAGGTGACCATTAGGGTCATATCATAGTGACACCAACGACAATGTATGACAACCAGCGGGATGCCCAATGGAAGGTAACCATGCCAAAAGTAGCCAGATAACACACCACACAGGTACGTACAAGCCTATGATATGTAAATAGGAGTAGGCTAGTCTAGTAATAAGAGTAGAAAAAATAAATACATATATACCAAGAAAATCCAAAAAAAACTAACAAAGACTATTAACCATACCAACCAATTATCTATCTGCTACTGAAATGCAGGCAAAGAAATACCTTATCAGCACCCACTGTGTGGTAAGATAACATCGACACTACAACTGGCCAGCATTGAAAACAAGCCTGGGTACCCGGGCTTATATGCTATGGACAGTATAAATACAGCCTCAATAAAATAAAAAAAATAAAAAAAATGACAAGACGCGCCACTCAGCACTTTCAAATAAGAATTTCTGAAATAATCACACAGTGCTGCTATCCCACGGCAAACAATGTGCATTATCTTTGATCAGGTGTAGTAGTAGTTTTCTTACTCAGACATAATCACAAATCTTACTTATGTATGGCATAGATGAAAATGCTTAAATTATGTTTGAATTTACTATACTACAATATTGTTTTCATTAATAATATTAGGAGATAATGCATGATAATTGTGTACATAGTCTTTGATGGTACAGCAGTCAGGGTGGGCTAGGGAACCTGTCCCCTTGTTTCAATAGTCCAGCAGTCAGGCTGGTCTAAGCGACCTGTCCAATTACCTTGTTTGCTGAATTTCACGGAAAAGCGCTGAGTGGTGCGTCTTGTCATACATTGGCTTTGGAAAAGTAGACTTAACTACACAGGTTACTAGGCTTTCTAATTCATATAGAACTGAACCATATTTAGACTCCCGGTGCACTATTAGCATTACAGAGAAAATCTATAAAGAAGCAGGTCACTACAAGTGAGGACCCCAAGAGAGTAGCACAACATTTATTATCACTGACAGTAAGTTTGAACCCATTTGATGATATCCTGTAATTCCATCTCACCCTTCCCTGCATGACGTCACGGAATGGGATACTTGAGCTCCAACCCAGCATGCCTTGATCGAGAAGTATCTAAAAGGACTAGTACACTGAGTATCTAACAGGACTATTACACAGAGTATCTAACATGACTATTATACTGAGTATCTAACAGGACTATTACACAGAGTATCTAACATGACTATTATACTGAGTATCTAACAGGACTATTACACTGAGTAGCTAACATGAATATTACACTGAGTATCTAACATGACTAAAACACAGCATATCTAATATGACTACTACACTGAGTATCTAACAGGACTATTATACTGAATATCTAACAGGACTATTACACTGAGTATCTAACATGACTACTACACTGAGTAGCTAACATGACTATTACACTGAGTAGCTAACATGAATATTACACTGAGTATCTAACATGACTAAAACACGGCATATCTAATATGACTATTACACGGAGTATCTAACATGACTATTATACTGAGTATCTAACAGGACTATTACACAGAGTATCTAACATGACTATTACACTGAGTATCTAACAGGACTATTACACAGAGTATCAAACATGACTATTATACTGAGTATCTAATATGACTATTACACGGAGTATCTAACATGACTATTACACTGAGTATCTAACAGGACTATTATACTGAGTATCTAACATGACTATTATACTGAGTATCTAATATGACTATTATACTGAGTATCTAACATGACTAGTACACTGAGTATCTAACATGACTATTATACTGAGTATCTAACATGACTATTATACTGAGTATCTAACATGACTATTATACTGAGTATCTAACATGACTATTATACTGAGTATCTAACATGACTATTATACTGAGTATCTAACAGGACTATTACACGGAGTATCTAACATGACTATTACACTGAGTAGCTAACATGAATATTACACTGAGTATCTAACATGACTAAAACACGGCATATCTAATATGACTATTACACGGAGTATCTAACATGACTATTATACTGAGTATCTAACATGACTATTATACTGAGTATCTAACATGACTATTACACTGAGTAGCTAACATGAATATTACACTGAGTCTCTAACATGACTAAAACACAACATATCTAATATGACTATTACACAGAGTATCTAACAGGACTATTATACTGAGTATCTAACAGGACTATTACACTGAGTATCTAAGAGGACTATTACACTGAGTATCTAACATTATTAGTATACTGAATATCTAACAGGACTATTGCACTGAATATCTAACATGACTATTATACTGAATATTTAACATGACTATTACACTGAGTATCTAACAGTGTCTAACATGACTCGTACACTTATTATCTAACAGGATTATTACACTAAGTATCTAACATGACTATTGCAGTCAGTATCTAACAGGATTATTACACTGAGTATCTAACAGGACTATTACACTGAGTATCTAACAGGACTATTGTAATAATCACTAATATTGTGGATAGCAGTTTACTGTGGAACATGCTCTGTGCAAACATATCTTATAGAGGATTTGCACCACCAACCTTTGCCTCTGATGGCAGTGGCAATAACCAATATCTTAAATTTCACTTGACTGTGCAAAACGGGCTTATACAGGATTTCCACTCTCAACCTTCCCTCTGATAACTGTAGAAACAACTGATATTTCTCACTACACTTGCATCGTGGGAAAGGTCTATTGGCGGCAGATAACGCCACCTCTCCCCGCCCCCGCTGTGTGATTTTTATGTGGCGGATGGTCTCTGAATGACCCCCGGGCGCAGTATCTGACCCGGCGGGCAGATTGGTGAATCCCCCCTGCCTGTCCATCTATCCACCATTCCACAACTGACCCACACATTTAGCACACACCAGGGCAGGATCATAGTAGTGGTGGTGGTGGTGGGTGGTGGTGGGTGGTGGTGGGTGGTGGTGGGTGGTGGTGGGTGGTGGTGGGTGGTGGTGGGTGGGGGTTGGTGGTGGTTGGTGGGGTGGTGGGTGGTTGTCCATCTATTCACCATTTCACCCTTGGCCAACACATTTAGCCCACATCAGAGCAGGGTCATGGTGATGGTGGTGGTGAGTGGTTGTGGTGGGTGGTGGTGGTGTTGGATGGTGGTCCATCTATCCACCAACAAGTGTAGGCTTGGGCTTTCTATTGACCAACTGTCTAATGGTGAAAACAAGACTATTCAGACTTATCCATGATAGGCAGTATAACTCTTCAAGGAAAAACGCCATAAATAATGTATAAAACTAGCCCAATCCAACCTTCCCTACCATCCAACTCCAACCTTTGCTACCTTCCATACTCATTCAACCTTCCCTACCTTCCCTACTCATCCAACCTTCCCTAACTTCCCTACTCATTCAACCTTCCCTACCTTCCCTACTCATCCAACCTTCCCTACCTTCCCTACTCATCCAACCTTCCCTACCTTCCCTACTCATCCAACCTTCCCTAACTTCCCTACTCATCCAACCTTCCCTACCTTCCTTACTCATCCAGCCTTCCCTACCTTCCCTACTCATCCAATCTTCCCTACCTTCCCTACTCATCCAACCTTCCCTACCTTCCCTACTCATTCAATCTTCCTTACCTTCCCTACTCATCCAACCTTCTCTACCTTCCCTACTCATCCAACCTTCCCTACCTTCCCGACTCATCCAATCTTCCCTAACTTCCCTACTCATCCAACCTTCCCTACTCATCCAACCTTCCCAACCTTCCCTACTCATCCAACCTTTCCAACCTTCCCTACTCATCCAACCTTCCCTACCTTCCCTACTCATCCAACCTTCCCTCTCTACCTCACCTTCCCTACTCATCCAACCTTCCCTACCTTCCCTACTCCATCCAAACCTTCCCTAACCTTCCCTACTCATCCAACCTTCCCTAACTTCCCTACTCATCCAACCTTCCCTACCTTCCCTACTCATCCAACCTTCCCTACCTTCCCTACTCATCCAACCTTCCCTACCTTCCCTACTCATCCAACCTTCCCTCACCATCTTCCCTACTCATCATCAACCTTCCCTACCTTCCCTACTCATCCAATCCTTCCCTAACTTCCCTACTCATCCAACCTTCCCTACCTCCCTACTCCCAACCTTCCTACCTTCCCTACTCATCCAACCTTCCCTACCTTCCCTACTCATCCAACCTATCCCTACCACTTTCCCTACTCATCCAACCTTCCCTACCTTCCCTACTCATCCAACCTTCCCTACCTTCCCTACTCATCCAACCTTCCCTACCTTCCCTACTCATCCAACCTTCCCTACCTTCCCTACTCATCCAACCTTCCCTACCTTCCCTACTCATCCAACCTTCCCTACCTTCCCTACTCATCCAACCTTCCCTACCACCGCCCACACAAATCGTCACATCAGAGAACTAGGTTCAGGTAAACAACATTTACTTCAAAGCATGCGCAATTACTCACATGACCAGTTCTTCGACTGATGTCAATAGGCAGTTTGGCTGTGGAAATCATCTATACAACATTATCCACAGTGCATACTGCGTATTCGGTTGTTATGGTGAACATAATCAGCCGCGGTCCAGTCCTGATATGACCTAAGACGTGAAACTCCAAGAAATAAACAGACAAATCAGCCGCTGATATCATAGGGTGGATTGGTGGTGAAAATCCTCTATTAAACCTTTTCCACAGAGCATGCTGCACAGCGAGTTGCTACCAGCAACATTAGTTCTTCCACTCATGAAGTGGACCGGTGGTGGAAATCCCCTATAAGACCTTTCCCACAGAACATGCTGCACAATCATCTGCATCCCTCAACATTCATTCGTCAACTGACGTCAGCCAGTGGGTTGGTGGTGTAAATCATCTATTTGTGCCAGGTAAGGACGGGTTGTAACGATCAACCCATTGTTTGTTTGTTGTTGTTTTACGTCCTAGCAATACCTATGGTTATATCAGGATGCATCCCAACTTATGACAGTGTCCACTAATGGTGACTTTATAGTGCTGCCCCACTGGGAGATCAGGCCATCAGAACCATGAACTGATACTCCACACAGTCACATTATCTTGATATTGAATTAACCAGTCCTTGCCCTATCCTATTAATGTCAGGCGCCAGGACTAGGTAGTGACAAGTATCACTTTTATACGTCAGCCGTTTGACTAGGCTGGGATTCCAACTCCCGACCTTCCGCACGGGAAGCTTGCGCTCTACCGATTCGGCCACGGCGTCCGGTCAATGCTGTGTATCTCGCTCTTCATATCTGGGTCATGTTCCACTCATTGTCATGTATTAGAAGCACACACAACCCCCACACCCTCCCCCTCTGCACTGGGGGAATCCGCCCGCCCCCCTCACCCCCAAACTCCCCCACCCCCAGCAGCACTATCACCCCCCCCATCCACTACACTAACCATTCAACTGAACGTGATGGACCAATCGATAGCGGGTAGGCTTCCCGTGTGGAAGGTAGGCAGTTCAAAATCAGGCAGAGTCAAACCGATGACTCACTAAAATGATACTTGTCGTTATCGAGCCTGGCGCTCAGCATTAGTAGGATATGGAAAGGACTGGTTAGCTCAGTAACAGGATAATGCGACTGAGTGGGATATCAGGCCATGGTGCCACATACCTAAATTCCTGGTGGGGTGACACTATAGTATAAAGGCACCATGAGTATGAATTGTCATAATTTGGTACCCATCCTGATATGACCTTAAATGTTGCCAGAAGGTAAAACTCCCACAACCAAGCACCCGACCTATATTGGTCATATATATAGCCTCATTTCGGGTCTCGTCGTGGGCGCCACCGAGCAGCTCAATATAACGCGCATCTCCAAGTCTCCAAGCTGATGTTGGGTTTAGTCACTGCCGAATTCGGATGTCGGGCTTGTGTTGGGCGACCGAGGGATTCTCGGCGTGGAGAGTGTAGGCATACTGCATCGAGAACGCCGCCTCGTGATGGCCCACGGTCCGGTTTACTAAAGGGTAATAGGGCGTAAGGGACGGGTTGCACAAAATAATTGCTGAACATTTGAGCTACATTGTATACTATTCGAGAGGAAGTTATGGCAACGTAGTAATATGCGCATGGTAGTAATATGTGCATGGTAGTAATATGTGCATGGTAGTAATATGTGCATGGCAGTGTCGGTTAGTTGGTTGTTGGAGTTTTACGTCCTGGCAACATCTGGGGTCATATCAGGACAGGTGCCGACTTGTGACAGTGCGCACTCATGGCGACTTTATAGTGCTGCTCCACTTGGAAACCAGGCCGCCAGCACCATGACCTGATATCCCACTCAGTCACATTATCCTGACATTGAGCCAACCAGTCCTAGCCCTATCCCAGTAATGCCGAGCTTCAGGAGGGCCAGCTTGAGATTTTGTGTTCAACCAATCAATCTGTTTTTTGTTTTCTTTATGCGGAAGGAGCTAAATAATATTACAGAAAAAGGACCAAAGAAGTATTTTATTCATCATCAGGCTACAACTATATGCAACTTACCATTATGTATAACCAAAATCGTCTCTAGCGTAGCAAACTGTTCCATTCTATAACCAACAAGACATTCATTATCATCATGCTGTCGGTCGCGATGCGACAAAGACTGCTTTCATTACTTGACTGCCGCTCTCCATTTAGCCCAAAATACATTATACAGGTAATAAATAACATTATATTTACTTGAAATAAAATGTATTAATCTGTTGTACATCAATTATTGATAAACATTGAATACCCTTTATTGTACACATCCAATAATTAACTCACTTAAGCCTGGAGAGTTATTCTAGCAAACCCAATCTCAGGAGTTCCTGCCAAGATATCAATGAGTGTATGGCAGGCATTGGGGTGCCTCATGGTTGGTTGTTGGAGTTTTACGTCCTGGCAACATCTAAGGTCATATCAGGATGGATACCAACTTCTGACAGTGCACACTCATGACGACTTTATAGGGCTGCCCCACTCGGAAATCAGGTCAGGGGGGGGGGCAGCATGAACCAATATTCCATTGAGCCACACTTAACCTGACACTGGGCTAACCAGTCCTTGTGCTATCCTATTAATGCCAAGCACCAGGCTAGGAAGCGACAAGTATCAATTTTTATAAATCGTTGGTTTGACTCGACTGGGAACCAAACTCCAGATCTCCCCCACGCGAGGCCCACACTCTACCAAATCGCCATCATAGTGTATATATATATATATATAGCGTGTATATATATAGTGTATATATATATGCACATATATATAAACACTAAGAGCTGGTCATAGAATTTGCTCTAAATGTAAATCTTCCAAATTTCTCAATCGTTCCTTGTTAGTGGTCTGTCTTTTCTTCGAGATAAAAGAGAAACAAGACATTCACATATCAAGTGTGAACAAATGTGACAGTGAGAGCTTGTTGTTCTTTTGTTGGAGCTTTACATTCTAACAACATGTAAGGTCATATCAGGATGGGTGCCGACGTTGCACACTCATATCGACTTAATAATACTAGGAGACCAGATTGCTGGAACCATGCCCTGAAATCCTACTCAGTCACATTATCCTGATACTGAGCTAACCAGTCCTTTCCCTATCCTAGAAATGCTGAACACTAGGCTAGGTAGCAAAAAATGTATATTTGATAAGTCATTTCTTTGACTCAGCTCATCAACTTCTTGAGTGAGTGGTACGAGCATGAGTCAGAGCCAGGACAGCTGAAAAGGCCAGGTGGCAGCACCAGGCGAGGCAGAGGGCCTGACCAGTCGCTTGAGTCATTAGTTGTGTGGTGTCATTTAGGTACCAACTAGAGACACGGTTCATGGGTAATCAGGTTACGGATATTTATACTTGTATAATTTATTAGTTCAACCTAATATATGCTGTATGAGAATTATACGAGTATAATAACCCGGAATTCTATACTTGCTCCTAACACCCACCTACCAGTAATTGGTTATGTGAGCCTCGGACTACTCATCTGCTGCTCAGGCCTACTCACCTCAGCTGCGATGGTGGCACCACCTCTCTCCTACTCATTCTCCTACTCACTTACCGCCAACATCTTTTAATATATTTGTAATGAGCAGAAACGAAAAACCTTCGGGCTATAATATGTAAATATTCCATCATCCCCTGAAACTACTGTTCAGGTCTTCACACCATAAATGCTTCACACCCTGCAGGAAGCTGCACCTACCAGCACTGACTGGAGTTGAAGGAACTTCCTTCTGCTCAGGAAGCCGCGTCACGTGTCTCAAAGAAACCACGTGATATCTCGGGTTCATTCGGTGCTATCGGGAAAGTTGAGACAGGTCAGAATTGCTGATGCAAGCTTAATTGATTGATGAGGATTTCACATCTTTTCCAACTCCATCAGCACCACCTGATGTCATATTAAGACTGCCATCAGCATGCAGAGGTGCACATGCATGGCGGCTTCATATTGCTGCCCTGGTGGGATACCATGACAACGACATTGACTTTATTCTGCTACCGAACCAACCAGTCCTTGCCAATTTAATACGTATACAGTACTTTTTTTTCAAGGCTGAGCTAGTTCTACCCTCACCTCGACCCACCTCAGCTCTCAGCACCCCGTGCGCAGACCGGATGTTGTTCTATATTCCCCCCACCTCCCCTCTGCCCGCCCTGCTCTCACCACCCCATGTGCAGACCGGATGTTGTTCTATATTCCCGCCACCACTCCCCCCTCCCCACCCTCCTCTCACCCCCCCGTCTGCAGACCGGATGTTGTTCTATATTCCCGCCACCGCCCCCTCCCCCCCTCCTCCCCCCCTGTGTGCAGACCGGATGTTGTTCTATATTCCCACCACCGCCCCCTCCACACCCTCCTCTCAACACCCACGTCTGCAGACCGGATGTTGTTCTATATTCCCGCCACCGCCCCTCCCCCCTCCTCCCCCCCCTGTGCGCAGACCGAAGTTGTTCTATATTCCCGCCACCGCCCCCTCCACGCCACCACCCCCGTGCGCAGACCGGAAGTTGTTCTATATTCCCACCACCTTCCCTCTCCCCGCCCTCGTCTCACCACCCCGTGCGCAGACCAGATGTTGCTCTATATTCCTGCCACCTCCTCCCAGCCCTCCTCTCACCACTTGTGCACAGACCGGATGGTGCTCTATATTCCCGCCACCTCCCTCTCCCTGCCTCCTCTCACCACCCCGTGTGCAGACCGAATGGTGTTCTATATTCCCGCCACCTCCCTCTCCATGCCCTCCTCTCACCACTTGTGCACAGACCGAATGGTGCTCTATAATCCCGCCACCTCCCTCTCCCTGCCCTCCTCTCACCACCCCGTGCGCAGACCGGATGTTGTTCTATATTCCCGCAACCTTCCCTCTCCCCCTTCTGCTCTTAGCACCCCATGCGCAGACCAGATGTTGTTCTATATTCCCGCCACCTCCCCCACCCAGCCCTGCATTCACCACCCTGTGTGCAGACCGGATGTTGTTCTATATTCCTGCCACCTCCACTCTGCACTTCCTCTCACCACCCGTGCACATACCGGAAGTTGTTCTATATTCCCACCACCTCCCTCTCCCAGCCCTGCTCTCACCACCCTGTGCGCAGACCGGATGTTGTTCTATATTCCCGCCACCTCCACTCTCCCCCTCCTCTCACCACCCTGTGCGCAGACCGGATGTTGTTCTATATTCCCACCACCTCCCCTCTCCCCCTTCTCCTCTTACCACCCTGTGCGCAGACCGGAAGTTGTTCTATATTCCCACCACCTCCCCTCTCCTCCTCTCACCACCCCTTGGACAGACCGGAAGTTGTTCTATTTTTCCACCACTTCCCCTATCTCCACCCTCCTCTCATCACCCCGTTTTCAGACCGGAAGTTGTTCTATATTCCCCGCCACGCGAAGTTCTTACAAGCAGGAACTATGTCACCCTCAGGCACCCTGGAGCAATTTCCTGGTTCTCCCCACCGCGGCCTGACTATGAATGTGGCCGACTGCACGAGGAGGAGTCACGTGATTGAATAACATTATCTATCTGTGTATGATATATATACTGTAGTGGTCTGCACTGACCTCTCAGTCAAGGAGCCGCATAGACAGGTAGGCATGGGTAGTTGGGTAGTGTTGTGATATCAGGGAGCCTAGGTGGTGTAATGGTTAGCACACAGGCCCAGAATGCAAAGAGATGTGGGTTCGAGTCCCACTCTAGGCGCAATATTTCCCATTTTCATCACCCCCACGACACTGGTTGGCGTGACCATGATCCTGTACAAGCTACATGCCGTCTAGTTGTTGAACCTACCCTGTGTATGTAAATGTGTTGCATTGCCTGTATGTATGTACTTGTAAGCATTAAAAGACTTACAATTCCAGGGGGACGAGTGTAGCGGCCTGGCTATGAATGTGGCCGACTGCACGAGGAGGAGTCACGTGATTGAATAACATTATCTATCTGTGTATGATATATATATATACTGTAGTGGTCTGCACTGACCTCTCAGTCAAGGAGCCGCATATACAGGTAGGCTTGGGTAGTGTGTTGATATCAGGGAGCCTAGGTGGTGTAATGGTTAGCACACAGGCCCAGATGGCAAAGATATGTGAGTTCGAGTCCCGCTGTAGGCGCAATATTTCCCATTTTCATCACCCCCAAGACAATACTATTTATATTCGATAATATTCATTCAATGTGTATATGTGTGTATGACAACTACTGCACAGCAGTGAAAAAAAGTCCATGCGCTTAATCTTCATGAGCAGAATAAACAAACTATTACTAAAAGAAAGTGTTAATATAAATATGCTTCTACTGTATATTAGGCATGTTGTGCATGTGCTATACCAGGTGGTATTGCATGATGAACCGAAGTCTACACGTACCTATTGTGAAAGTTCCACTTTGATGCTATGTAATACTTTATGTATATGTATTATTTACATCTTCCATACAGACAATAAGACAATTATACCCCAGTCACACTAATACTTGCGACCGCTTGTGCTCTCCTTACAAGCATTTTGGTCGCAAGGAGACGAAAAATCTCCTTGTGACCAAAATGGTTGCCCAAAGGTCTGCGGCCGCCACTGTCATCGCTGAGAGGTTGGAGACAATTGCATTGGTCGCCCAGAGGTCCGAAACCATCGGTTTGATTGCAAGGAGGTCACCGGTGACTGCAGGTTCTTAAGTCCAAAGTGGTCGCAAAGTGGTCGCAAGCAGTCACAAGCTGTAGTGTGAATGGGGCTTTTAGACAGTTGGTTGAGAACGACACCTCTGGCTGGCCCCTCATAAAGAACCTACCGCTTTTATCAGTGTTGATAAAAAATCCTGGACATGGTGGAGGACGAGAGCCCATCTCACGCCCCCAGGCGAGCAGCTTGGGAGGGCATGTGCGTTCTTGATGGCAAATACATCTGTCGCGTCGGGATTGGTGGTAATGATAATAATGATAATGATAATGGTGGTGATGATGACGATGATGTTAGATCCGCTAACGACTGTAAAGTAACAAAGTACTATATTTCACCGCTTGGAAAAGCGCTGCTCAGACGTTGACAACATGTATTAGATTAGTTGGTTGTTGGAGTTGGGTGTCCTGGCAACACCTACGGTCATATTAGGGCGGGCACCGACTTGCGACAGTGCAGACTCATGGCGACTTAATAGTGCTGTTCCACTGGGAAATCAGGCTACTGGCATCATTACCTGATATCCCACTCAGTCACATTATCCTGACACTGAGGCACCCAGTCCATTCCCTATCCTAATAATGTTGAGCGCTGGGTAGGAAGCGACAAGTATACATTTTTCAGTCATTGGTTTGAGTCGATATGTGTTTGAACCCATGAGTTCGAATCCCACGATCAACCAAAACGGAGGACGGACACTCAACTCATTCGGCCGTCCAGTCAGGTTTATATAATAACAATGATGACGATGACGATGCTGATGAACTCGCTAATGAGTACTGTAAAAAAACAGCTATATTTCCCAGCTTGGAAACCCACTGCTCAGTCATTGACAAAATGTATTAGGTGAATAAAATTACATTTACTAAACAAATAAGGACTTGTCGCTAGTTACCCTGGCTCTTGACATTACTAGGATAGGGAAAGGACTGGTTAGCTCAGTATCAGGATAATGTAACTGAGTTGGAAATCAGGTTATGGTACCGACGGCCTGATTTCCCAGTGGAGCAGCACTATAAAATTGCCATGAGTTCACGCTGTCACAAGTCGGTACTCATCCTGATATGACCTTAGATGTTGCTAGGATGTAAAATCCAACAAATAAACCAGTGGACCGAAAAGAAGGAAGGAACCCATGCCAGCTGTCACACACACCGCGCTGTGGGGCAGCAAGGCAAGAGGCAGACGGATGGTGCCGGGGTGCCGGCTTTTAGCGATTGGACTGGACAATTATCGGGTTCGCCTGAGATTGTCAGGTTTGATGAAGCGACGGCTGAGGATGGCAGCGGTGATGGGGTCTGACACTCCATCACTCAGCGCTTGTCATGAGGAGAAGGGGGTGGGGGCGGGGTGGGTGAGGGGTGAGTGGGGTGAAGAATAGGGAGAGGATGGGTGAGGGGGGGGGTGATGGCAGAATGTGAGGAGGGGTGGTGGGTAACAGTGGGGGAGGGGTCGGGAGGGGGGCGCAGAAGGGGTCAAGGGTGTGGGGAGGGCGGAGGGGTGGCGGCAAGGGCGTCGGGAGGGGATGGGGGAGGGGTGGATGGGGGAATGGGAAGGGGGAGGGGAGGGGTGATAGGAGGATGTGAGGACGGGTGTGGGGAACGGTGGAGGAGGGGTCTGGAGGGGTGCGGGGAGGGGGGTGAGGGGTGTGGGGAGGGAAGCGGCAGGGGTGGATTGGGAAGGGGAAGGGGGATGGGAGGGGTGAGGGGAGGAGGGGTGTGGGGAACGGTCGGGGAGGGGTAGGGAGGCGTGTGGTGAGGGGGTGGTGAGTGGTGTGGTGAGGGGTGTGCGGAGGGCTATAGGAATGGGATTGGGTGTGGGGAGGGGGAGGAGTTAGGAGGGGTGAGTGGGGAAGGGTGAGGGTGAAGGGAATAGGTTTGTTGTTTGTTGTTGTTTTACGTCCTAGCAACATCTGAGGTTATATCAGGACGGGTACCGACTTGTGACAGTGCACACTCTTGGGCATGTTATAGTGCTGTCCCACTGGAAGGCCGGGCCGCCAGCACCATGACCTGATATCCCACTCAGTCACATTATCCTGACACTGAGCCAACCAGTCCTTGCCCTATCCTAATAATGCCGAGCACCAGGCTAGGAAGCGACACATATCAATTTTTAAGTTATTGGTTTGACTCGACCAGGGTTCGAACCCACGATGCCATGATCTACCAACACGGGAGACGGACCCTCTAACTCATTCGGCCATCCCGTCTGGTCGAGGGGAATAGGTGAAGGGAGGGTGCGAGCAAGGGTGTGGGGGATGGTGGGGGAGGGGTGGGTGAGTGGTGAGAGGGGTGGTGAAGGATGTGGGGAGGGGGAGGGGGTGTCGGAGGGATGTGGGGAAGGGGGAGTGTGGGGAGCGGAGGGAGAGGGGTGTGAGGAGGGGTCATCATCATCATCATGCTGTCAGTCGCAATGCGACAAAGACTGCTTTCATTACTTGACTGCTGCTCTCCATTTAGCTCTCTGCTGTGAGAGTTGCGTCCATGATTCGGTCTTAATGTCTCTCAGCTTCAGTTTTCATTTCATGGAAGCTGCCTGCAAAAGTGTTGAAGTGCTGCTGGCTTTTGCAAGTTCCCAGCGGCACTCTCTTGGGGAGCAAATAGAGGTTTCACACTGGCAAGAACATGTCAAGACAGGCGCAAAACTATTTGTCCCTGCAGTGGCTGGTCGGGAGATGTTGGGATTTCCATACATCAACCACCCTTAATGCTGCCACAGTGACATGGTTTTCTGTTTAGGTGTTGCTCCCTTAGCATTCGGTTCTATCAAGAACCTGTACCACAAGGCAGTGGTTTACAACTCTGCAGGGCAGGGGCGTTAAACTCCCTGAGGTATTGCTATACCTGCAATACCTGCATACTGCCGCTAGTAAGGGTGTGCAGGCAGGAGAAAGCGGCTGACATAGGGTGGGGGTGAGTAGGGTGAGTGGAGAGTGTGTGCGTGTGATTTGGGGTGAGTTATGGTGGGTAGACCGGTGTAGTAAGTTCAAAACACTACCCGACAAAAAAACTACGGTAGTGTTTTCAACCTAGGTTCAAAACACTATCGTAGTGTTTTGAACGTGCTACCCGGGAGGGTGTGATGGCCCAGTTGAAGTGATTAATGGTGGGTGGATGAATGAATGGAGTAGGTGGGTGAGGCCGAGTAGAGTGGGTGAGGCCGAGTAGAGTGGTTAGATAAGTAGATTTGAGTGAGGATTGGTGTGTGCGTGGGGGTTGGTTGGATTGAAGGAGAGTGTGGTTTTCAGTGTGGTTGTTATGGTGCAGTGTGGTTGTTATGGTGCAGTGTGGTTGTTTTGGTGCAGTGTGGTTTTTATGGTGCAGTGGTGTTGTTATGGTGTAGTGTGGTTATGGTGCAGTGTGGTTGTTATGGTGCAGTGTGGTTGCTATGGTGCAGTGTGGTTGTTATGGTGCAGTGCGGTTGTTATGGTGCAGTGTGGTTGGTATGGTACATAATCTGATGAAGCATTAACGTTTCAAACCCGAGGCACTTACCTAGATTTGATTCTTCATATTTAACTTAGATACTAATGCCTTATTGATACACTTATTGGGTATGTATTGCCACATAGAATGGAATACTGAGTCAAGTTAGTAACATTTGGTACTGCCGAACCCTCCGGTCTCAATGTTTTGGCGTGCTTGCCAAAACTAATTCTACATGATAATACTTCAACTATCTCAAGCATTAGCCATCGGCACCATGACCCAATATCCTACTCAGTCACATTATCATGACACTGAGCCAACCAGTCCTTGTCCTATCCTAATAATGACGAGCACCAGGCTAGGAAGTGACAAGTATACATTTTTAAATCATTGGTTTGACTCTACCAGGGTTAGAACCCATGACCCGACGATCTACCAGCACAGGAAGCGGACGTTCTAACTCATTCGGCCATCCCGTCTACCCCATGACAGAGGATGTGTTACAGATATGAGGGTGCCCTTTAATAAATAACCGTAGTGCATGGATATGACGGTAGAGGGCGTGTTTGTCGCACTATCTGGACCCCCCCCCCCCCCGCCCACCCCGAGAGGCACTCATTGTACATGGCGGCTGAGTGCAGCAAGCATGAATAACTGACGGCAGGTCACGTGACACTGGGGACGCTCACCCACAGAGCGGAGCATGCACCCTGAGACAGGACGGACCATGCGCATTGAGACACAGGATGGACCATGCGCATTGACACACAGGATGGAGCATGCGCATTGACACACAAGACAGAGCATGCGCATTGATACACAGGACACACCATGCGCATTGACACACAAGATGGAGCATGTGCATTGACACACAGGACGGACCATGTGCATTGACACATAAGACAGAGCATGCGCATTGACACACAGGATGGACCATGCGCATTGACACATAAGACAGAGCATGTGCATTGACACACAGGACGGACCATGCGCATTGACACACAAGACGGAGCATGTGCATTGACACACAGGATGGACCATGCGCATTGACACATAAGACAGAGCATGCGCATTGACACACAGGATGGACCATGCACATTGACACACAAGATGGAGCATGCGCATTGACACACAGGACGGACCATGCACATTGAGACACAAGACAGAGCATGCACATTGACACACAGGACGGACCATGTGCATTGACACACAAGACGGAGCATGTGCATTGACACACAGGATGGACCATGTGCATTGACACACAAGATGGAGCATGTGCACTGACACACAGGACGGACCATGCGCATTGAGACACAAGACGGAGCATGCACATTGGCACACAGGATGGACCATGTGCATTGACACACAAGACGGAGCATGTGCATTGACACACAGGATGGACCATGTGCATTGACACACAAGATGGAACATGCGCACTGACACACAGGACGGACCATGTGCATTGACACATAGTATGAAATCCCGTATCTGCGGGTCCCCGCATTCTATATATGCGGGCCTTTAAATGCTATTGATGGCGAATCCCGTTAGGCGGTACACATAGGTTATGGTTACTTTCATTATGTTCACTCATGTTAATTTCACATGTTCGCACTTCAAATATCGCAAATGTTAGCCATAGAATAGAAGTTACTTCAAACCAAAGTAAGGTAGATAATAGTGATTAATTCAATATGTTTATTTAAGAAACATGATAGAAATTCAAAACCACCAGACTATGCAACTTGAACTCAAACTCAAACTTTGACTTATGCAGCATCAGTGGCATCCCCTTTGGAGAGGAGGGTTAGATAGTCGGTGACGCAAGGGATGGGATCCTCTCCCACAGGCCTATATGTCATCTGCGTAGATGTACATAGTTGGCTAAGTTATCATATACAGGTTAGGAAAAAACTTGAAAATTAAAAAAAAAACTAATATAGAAACTACTAACACCCAAAACCGCAAAGGTTGGCCCGAGAAAGATCAGGTAAAGACTCCTGAGTACGGGACCAGACCAATCCAGTATCACAGCTGTCCAGCGTTGAAAACAAGCACCCTCACAGGAGCTTATACGTTATGGGCAGAATAAAAAACTTGTCACAAAAAAAAGTCATATATACACAGTATTTCATAACCAATCATGAATACGAAACTACCATATGATAGGTGATAGATATAGAAATATAGAACTCATTCCACATATGCTGGTATTTATATACGCAATACATCAAGCATCACGCATGTACTACTACTAGCATTCCCATAAACAGCTTAGCCGGCCCCCGCCTCCTCACCTGCCAGTCCTCACCTTTTATCCGGTAATGGGCAGATTAGTAAATAGGGATGCCATGGCTAAGTATATTTACAATCTCCACTTATGCAGCATCAGCAGGGGGGCACCCAGGTATTGGCAAATATGAATCGAAACTACCCCTATTTTAGGGTAATTTGTTTCACATGGGTTGGTGGAACGACACCCATTTTAGGGCAATATTTTACATGGTTTTTCTGGTCCAACGACCCACATTTTGGTGCAATTTTTCACATAATCTTAAAATTTAGTGTTCCTTAATAAATTTAATGCAAGAATTTAGGTCTATATGATTCATGAAATTATATTTTGTTTAAAAATACTCTTTTTGGGGGGGGAGGGGGGGGGGGCCGGGCAACCAGGAAACCCCCCTGGGTGCGTCCCTGATCAGTGGCGTCCCCTTTGGAGAGGAGAGTTAGATAGTCGCTGACGCTAGTTGTATATACAGTATTTCGTACCCAATCATGGATACAAAACTACCATGTGATAGGTGATATATATAGAAATATAGCACTCATTCCACATATATATGCTGGTTTTTATATACACACTACATCAGGTAGCACGCATGTGCCTGCATACCCATAAACAACTTAGCCGTGACCCCCCCCCCCCCCCCCCCCCCCCCCCCCCCCCACACACACACACACCCCCACACACACCCGTCAAAGGTTCACACCCCTAACTGCCAACAGACGGGATGGTCGAATGAGTTGAGCCACCGTCTCCCGTTTTGGTAGATCATGGGATTCGACCCCAAACATGGGTTCGAACCCTGGTCAAGTCAAACCAAAGATGTACAAATTGATACTTGTCGCTTTCTAGCACTGGTAGAGTCAAACAAATGACTTAACCATTTATACTTGTCGCTTCCTAGCCAGGCACTCTGCATTATTAGAATAGGGCAAGGATTGCTTGGCTCAGTGTCAGGATAATGTCACTGAGAGGGATATCAGGTCATGGTGCTAGTGGTCTGATCTCCCAGTGTCATTACCTATCAAATCAGCATATGTGTGCACTGTCACAAGTCGGAACCTATCCAAATATGACCTTAGATGTTGCCAGGACGTAAAACTCCAACAACCAACCAACTATGAATTGGCCATGGATGTGCACTGTCGCACATCGGCACCCATCCTGATATGACCTTAGATGTTGCTCGGACGTGACACTCCAACCACCACCCCCCTCCGCCAGTCCTGCCCTTTTATCCGGTGACTGGTCGTGTGTACAGGAGTCACTAATGTGACGCCTGCAGCGTGCTATAAGAAGCAGGGCGCCATCCGGAGACAGAACAGGCTGGGGGAATATATCCCTCACAATAACACATGCCTCTAGGCTATGAAAAGCCCGCCACATAACCAGCGACATTCCAGAGTGAACCTCTCCGAACTAGGAAGTGGCAACCCTTGCTTCAATTCTCAATAGTTTAGTGTTTTGTTGGAGTTTCACGTCCTGGCAATATCTAAGGTTATATCAGGATGGGTACCGACTTGTGACAGTGCACACTTATGGCGAATTTATATAGTGCTGACCCACTGGGAGACCAGGCCGCCAGCGCCATGACCTGATATCCCACTCAGTCACATTATCCTGACACTGAGACAACCAGTCCTTGCCCTATCCTAATAATGCCGAGCGCCTACCGATTTGTTTACATGTGCACTTATTGCCATATTTCTACCCTATTCACACATAGGGGCCCTTGAACAAGGCCTAAGCAGCTGGCTGGGACCCTCTTGGCGTCTTGTCCACCTCAGCCTCCAGACGCCCGTCTGTAAGTGTAACCAACGCCTCAGCGTCCCATCGCCAATTGACCAATGGTTGCCATGCCCTGCATTCACTTCCGACTGGGTCTTTGTCCGACCCAGCTACTTCCAGTTTGATTTATTCTGCCCATCCCCCTCCCTCGCACCCCAAAACGCAAACACCACTGGCAGCCATCTTGGATTCTCTACGAATCGACCACCGACAGATGCGGGTCGATAGGTTCTAAGCAGGGTTGGTTGGTTGGGGGTGGGGGTGGGGGTTGTGGTGGGGGTGGTGGTGGGTCGTTGGATTGCCTTGAATGCTTTAGTAGTTTGCTTAGGTAGGATTTTGTCTGGTCAGATACAAATTTATATCAGACTGGGCCAAGGGTGATATCAGAAATGATACTCGACCTAAATTGTCTGCTCACCGTATATATATATATCTTACTCGATGTACCATTTTTGTGTAAATAATCCTGAAATGAAAAATGAATGGAAGACCAGTGCTTCGGCGCTGACAAAAGAAGTTATTCAGCAGAATAAACATATTTACCCCCCCCCCCTAAAATTAGTTTTTGTTATTTGACTAGTTATTAGGTAGAATGTATTGCCATGCTAATGTGATGAACTACATCGTACTCCGCTGGAGGAATAAAACGTTAACACTGAGATACCTTCACGCCCCAGGCCGCTCCCTGGTTTATTCCGCCAAGGCCAGAATAGGAATGACCTGTCATAGCCTGGCTGGGTATCACATACACTCCCTTGGGAGGTGGCTGCTAACAAAAGTAGGAACAGGCCACCCGAGGGACTGTTCCTGCTAGCGTGTTGCCACTTGTCACTACTTCTCAGCAAACAGAGGTCCGCATTCTCGCCATCATCACCATAGGGTAGTGGGGCTCATTGGAAACTACTACACTAGCTTCCATTGCTAATCTGAGTATCTAAAGTTGGAAAGCATCATGTAATCATAATATTTTCCCAAACCAAGTGGTAACATCATGATGAAGAGTCCTACCCTGGTTTAAGATTGTTAGTGGGTCCAGTAAGTTTGTAGTGTAGTTCAGCTACTAGTCGCTTTATGTTACTAAGTTGTCAAGGTGATGGGGAGGTTTGGGGTGGGAGGGGTTCGAACGAGCAAGCACAAGGAGTTAGCTATTATAAAATTAATGGATATATGCCTTAGCCAGTAGTTTGTTTTATATTTAATGACCTCTAGGGCACATTGATTTGTTTCCTTGGCTATTGGACATCAAACATTTGGTCATTCTGACACATTTCTTTGGAGGAAACCTGCTGCCGCCATATAGGCTACTCTTTCCGATACACAGCAGGGGGTCTTTTATATGCACTTTCCCACATACGTTACATCACCTAACACATCTGTAAAGGACGTCTTAACACCAGTTGTGGACCACTGGTTGGAACGGAAAATAGCCAAAACTGCAAATGTGTCCATTGAATGTGTCTACCGCTTGAGCTATGTCCCGCTACCTTCTTAGCCAGTAAGGACCCATGTACTCGCTACTATCCTGACCACCATCAGCTAGTTCAGTTGTGCGGATAAAAAGTAACACAAACTTAATGAATGATATCAGGCGTGTGTATTCTGCACAAGTCTTTGAAAATATCCTATTTTCAAATCGATTTCTTCAGAGTATTACTTCTATCCTATCCTTCTATCTCGCATTCAAAGAAGCACTTGCAGTCGACGTAAAAAAGGCTCTATTCTCCAAATGTACACGACTGTCAAGAACCTTGATTAATAACTGCATGAAATAAGCATTAAATATGTACCATTGAATAAAGCGCAAATATAAAAAAATTAAAAAGGTTTAAACACAAACAAGGGTCATCAAAACTTTACTATATACAGTAAAACCTCTCTAAATCGACCGACCATTGGATCGATTTTGAATGGTCTATTTAGGGAGGTGGTTGGTTTAGGGAGTTTTTTTCCCCTGTCACAATGGTATTATATGGGCGATCGTTTGGGACCCAAATAAAGCGATCGATATAAGGGAGTGGTCGATATGTGGAGGTGGTCGATTAGAGAGTTTTACTGTATATGATATTGACTAAGCATGGCACATGTTGGTAACTTGGCTCCTATGAACACACGCCGCGCCCCCCCCCCCCCCCCCCCCCCCCCCCACACACACACACTACCTCGCCCCCACACACTGCCCCGCATCATAACCTGTGATAAACTGCTGTCGTTCCTTTCTTGTTGTTGCCATAAACTGCTTCTTCTAGCCAGAATTGTCGTCTGCCTCACATAGACATCTCAACTGCGCAACACACCTAGTTGAAGTGGAATAGACCCTTTTCACACAGCACGGCACGTTCCCTCTTGCTACTGCTATCGGAGGTTGGATTGGTGGTGTAAAACCTCTATAATACCTTTTCCCCTACAGATCACGATGCACAGTGAGTTGTTACCTACATTCGTTCTTGCCACTGTCATCAGAGGGTGGGTTGGTGGTGTAAATCCTCTATAATACCTTTTCCACAGAGCTGTTCCACAATGACCTGTTTACACACATTCATTCTTGCTACTGCCATCAGAGGGCACGTTGGTGGTGGAAATCCTCTATAAGGCCATTTCCCACACAGCCGCTGCACAGTGAAATGCTACCCACATTAGTTCTTCCCACTGCCATCAGAGGGCAGGTTGGTGGTGGAAATCCTCTAGAGGACCTATTCCACCACACGGTAATCTGCAGTGTGAGCTGTTGTCCACAGTAGTTCTTGCCACTGCCATTAGAGGGCACATTGGTGGTGGAAATCCTCTATTGGTTTTGGGTCTAATATGGATATACCCACTCTATTTTCCGTCAGCATGGCAGTAACTCTTTGTAAAGAGCTTTAATTTGACATCTAAGATTATAACCCTACACGGTGAACCAACCCCCTGGACAAACACAGCATATCTTAGGGTATCAACTGAAGTAACACTCTGGTTCAGAGAATCTTTGCTGAGTGCTAAAATAAAGAAAATAGAGTTAAAGAATACCTAAGAATAACAGGTTTAAAGGTGCATAGTCTGATGGTTTTGAGGGTATGTAATTTTTCTGAGATAAATATGTTCAAACGATTGTTATAATCTACCTAACTCTAGTTTGAAGTAACTTTTATTTTAAATGGCTAACTTTTGAAATATTTGAAGTGCAAACATGTCAAATTAATGTTGGCAAGCACTTCTAAACTCTGACACCATAGGAATCTGCAATAACAGGTTCTATCAAATTGATTCAGTGTTCCCTTTTATGTGGCAATTAGATATGAACAGTTCAGGCGCAAAAGCATGTAAACGCCAATCCAAAAATGTAGTTTAAATAAAAGATTTATACCTGATTTACAATTTTTAATTCTCATTAATTCGACTTTTCATATGATCACATGCTTATGGAGCAATGAACATAAAATAAGAAATAAAAAAGCCCAACCTTTTTGAAGGTTTGATTCAAAAGTTTATCTCCATTTTAGGTTTGGCGTTTACATGGTGTTCAGCCTGAAATCGTCATATATAGAATCAAATCTAGATAATTGCTTTGGTTTTGAAAATTTGATGCTTCATCGGACTATGCAGCTTTAAATAGAAAGCATAAGAAATGCCAATCTTCAGCCGCTGCCGAATGGATATTTTACACCTAATCGACTCTTAACGCCTGAGTCGTCTTTCTAGTCGCAGTTTTACACGAAAGATAACATAAATCAGAGAGCGATGATTACTACGACCACTTACGGTAAAAGCTTCTACCATTGACGACATAACTCGAAGGGCCCTTGCCAATGTACCGGTTGGTTGGTGGAATGTTACGTCCTGGCAACATCTAAGGTCATATCAGGATGGGTCCTGACTTGTGACAGTGCACACTCATGCCAATTGTATAGTGCTGCCTGACAGGGAAATCAGGCCGCTGGCACCGTGACTTGATACCCCACTCAGTGACATTATCCTGACACTGAGCTACTAACCAGTCCTTGCCCTATCGTATTAATGCCGAGCGCCTGGCTAGGAAGTGACAATTATAAACTTTAAACTCATTGTTTTGACTTGACTGGGAACCAAACTACCGACCTTCCGCACGCGAGGGCCGCGCTCTACCGATTAGGCCACCACGCCCGGTCCAATGTATTTAAATGCGTCAAATGGAGCAGGGAGCGCAATGATCAGCAACCTAAATGCCGCGCTTAAAAAACAGTGCCGGACCTAAATGTGTCCGATGCTACGGTCCTTGTGCATGTACAGCCGTGGCACTTCAATCAGGCATTGGGTATTGTTATGGACTGGCCGCGGTGGCCAAGTCAGTAGAGCCCAGGCTTCTCGTGCGGAAGGTCGGGAGTTCCATTCTTGGTTGAGTCAAGCCGATGACGTACAAATTGATTCTTGTTGCTTCCTAATCTGGTGCTCGGCATTATTAGGATATGATGAGGACTGGTTGGCTCAGTGTCAGGATAATGTGACTTAGTGGGATATCAGGTCATGGTGCTGGTTCCTAGTGGGGCAGCACTATACAGTCGCCATGAGTGTTCACTGTCACAGGTCGGTATCCATCCTGATCGTACTCTTTCCGATAAGCAGCAAGGAGTCTTTTATATGCACTTTCCCACATACAGGACAGCACATACCACAGCCTTTGATGAACCAGTTGTGGACCACTGGTTGTAACTGAAAATAGCCCAAACTGCAAATGGGTTCCCTGAGCAGGATCGAACGGATGACCCACCGTGTCACAGGTGGACACTCTACCGCCTTAACTACGTCCCGCTCCTGCCATCATGTGGTAGGTGGCCTCATTGTGGACTAGTTTACAAAATGGCCGAATGAGTTGAACATCCACTTCTTGTGTAGGCGGTCGTGGGTTTGAATGCCGGCCAAGTCAAACCAATGACCCACAATTTTATACTTGTTGATACCTAGCCTGGTGTGTGGCATCACGAAGACAGGACAAGGAGCAGTGGAATGAGGAAGACAACTTTGTTGTGATTGAAATCCCCGCTGATTAATCAATGAATGTAACAACAAACACAAAGTACTCTCATCACCAACAATTTAGTCTAACCTACCTCACTGCTTCTAGGTGGGCGACCAGACGGGATGGCCGAATGTGTTGAGCGTCCATTTACCATTTTGGTAGATCATGGGGTTCCCTGGTCGAGTCAAATGAATAACTTAAAGATTGACACATGTCGTCTCCTAGCCAGGCGATTGACATTATTAGGATAGGGCAATGGTTGGTTGGATCAGTGTCAGGAAAATGTGACTGAGTAGGATATAAGGTCATGGTGCTGGCACCCTGTTCTCCCAGTGTGGCGGCACTATAAAGTCATCATGAGTGTGCACTGTCAAAAGTCGGTACCTGTCCTGATATGACCTTAGATGTTGTCAGGACGTAGAAGTCCACCATCCATCCATCTATCTAGGTGGGCGATAATTGGGAGGTGCAGATGGGTAGTCAGTGGTAAAATGGCGGAGACCATCGGCTGTCCTTTTTTTCAGTTGCTGACCTTATAACGCGCCGGGCGACAGCGGAACCCCGAGGCATGCAACCTTCTCATTTGGGAAATAAAAAAACCAGGGTTCCCGAGAAGTCCCGAGCTGTAAAGGAGATGAAGTAGTCGGATTAAAAGGGTAGAAGAGAGCGGGTTGCACTGACACATACACACATGGGCTCACCAATAACCAGCTATACGCACCAGTAACTCACCAATAAAGTTGTGATTCACCAATAACCAGATGTAACCAGCAAAAACTCACCAATAAGCAGTGAGTCACCGATAACCAGCTATAACCAGCAAAAACTCTCCAATAAGCAGTGAGTCACCGATAACCAGCTATAACCAGCAATACCTCACCAATAAGCAGTGTCTTACCAATAACCAGCTATAACCAGCACAAACTCACCAATGAGCAGTGAGTCACCAATAACCAGCTATTACCAGCAAAACCTCACCAATAAGCAGTGAGTCACCGAATACCAGCTATAACCAGCAACAACTCACCAATAAGCAGTGAGTCACCGATAACCAGCAAAAACTCACAATTACACGCTGACTCACCAATAACCAGCTATGACCAGCAAAAACTCACCAATAAGCAGTGAGTCACCGATAACCAGCTATAACCAGCAATAACTCAGCAATAATCTGTGACTCACCAATAACAAATAACTCACCTTTAAGCAGGGACTCATCAATTACCAATAACTCACCAATAACCAGCTAAAGCCACCAGTAACTCACCCGTAACAAGGTACTCATCGATAATCACAAACTTACCGATAACCAGAAATTTATCGTAAACCAATGACTCACCAATAACCAGCTATAACCACCAGTTCCTCACTAATAACCAGTGACTCACTAATAACCAATACCTCACCAAATCCAGTGACTTATCAATAATCAAAACTGACCAATAACCAGCAATTCACCAACAACCAATGACTCACCAATAACCAGCTATATTCATCAACAACTCAACAATAACCAGTCACCAATACAGATAACCAGCAACTGAGTGAAACTCAACGACTCACCAATAATCAGTGACTCACCACGAACCGATAAATACCTAATCATTACTGACTAACAGATAACCAGTGAGCCACCAATAATCAGAAATTCACCGAAAACCAGTGACTCACCAGGAATCAGCAACTTATCAAAAAGGAACACATCAATAACCAGGGACGAACTAGTAATGAGTGACTCACGACTAACTAATGACTCATCAGTATCTAGCAATTTACAAATACCAAGTGACTCACTAATTACCAGCAACTTATCAACAAGGAACCACTAACTAATGACTCATCAGTAACCAGCGATTCACAAATATGCAGTGTGTCAATGATTTAGTAAAACCAGTGTTTTTCTTCACCCGCTAACATGCCCTTTGGCTGTTTTTGTAATCTGCCATGTCATTTACGAATTTTTCATCTCAACACGGAAACACCTCTCCTAAAACGGTTTAGGTGACATTAAAATTGATCAAGCAAAACTAATTATTTGTGGGTAAATAATTAAAAAGTACACCCTGTGTAACAATTCTCAACGTGTTTCTGCTCTACTGAATCTGCTGCTTCTCATGCAACTAATAAATGCATGATATATTATGACCTGTGACGTCATCTATTCAATGTTTTATTTACACAGACGCAGGCCAACTTGCAATGTCGATACTTCAAAACGCATGACACATGACAACTTATGATATCCCATATTTATTGTTTTATTTGCACAGACACATTTTGACTAGAGCCAACTGGCAATATAGATACTTCAAAATGCATGACATATGACAATCTATGACGTCACATATTTCCTGTTTTATTTGCACAGACACAATTTGACTAGAGCCAACTGGAATGTAGATACTTCAAAATACATGATATTTGATAAAATGCATAATATGTGACCACCTATGAGGTAAACTATTCCCTGTTTTATTTACACAGATAAATGCCACGTTTTGACTAGGGCCAACTGGCAATGTTGATACTTCAAGATGTATGACATATGAACATTTATGACGTCACATATTTACTGTTTTATTTGCACAGACACACTCGGACTGGGGCCAACTGGCGATGTTGATACTTCAAAAAGCAGGATATACGACAACCTCTGACTTCCTCTATTCACTGTTTTATTTACATGGACACATGTCTTTTTTTGTGCAAGGATACTATCAATTTCGATCACATTTTAATGGGGTTTTCCCTTTTCTTGAAGGAATTCATTATGTTCTTTTTTCATTAAGACCTTTATGTAGCATTATGAGTATTTCTTGCTTTAATAAATGAATTGTATTCTTAAAAATCATATAAATGACATTTTCCAGCGCCGTAGCACTGATGTTCTGGTCGTACCTGACACATTTACTTACACAACTTTATATTTATTTGTAATGGCTCATTAAAGCACACATGATCCAAATAAGTAAAAAAATATAAAGTATGGTCTTATTAAAATTTGTCAAAATACTCACTTTGCAATTTCAGTGGGAATGACACGTCACCCTCCTCCCCTGCCGGCTGTGCCTTGGACCCGTCTTCGGGTGGATGGACAGGTTTATCTCCTCATCTACCCGATTGCCCAGTGGGCTTTTACACCTTCCCCGCCATTACCAGTAGCCCGCTGACTTCCCATCACTTTCCGCCTAGCCGGCGATGCCCAACTACTTGATGCTCCTGCTTCTTAGGGCTGCACCCGGATGCTACCATGTTGTAAATAAACTTCTTTTTGTCACTGGACTTCCTCTTCAATGGTGTGGAAGATTGGGAGTTCGAATTCATCCCAGCTGAGTCAAACCAATGAATCATAACATTGATACTTGTAACTATTTAGCCTGGCGCTCAGCATTAATAGGATAGGACAAGGACTGGTTAGCACAGTATCAGGATAATGTGATTATGCGGGATATTGGGTCATGGTGGCAGTGACCTGGGCTCCCAGTCGGCCAGCACTATTAAGTCCCCATGAGTGTGCATTGTCACAAGTTGGTATCCATCGTGATATGACCCTATAGTTGATTGGTTGTTGGAGTTTTACATCCTGGCAACATCTAAGGTCATATCAGGGCGGTATGACCATATATGTTGCTAGGCCATAACACAACGACAAACAAACAACACACAACCACACAAACAATCCTCTGCAGAGTGTCTATCGCAACTATATCCATACCTTGAGTGAATTTCTGAGTTGGTAAACTCCCATTCTGTTTCCTGAAGGCACATCTGGGTTTGCTTGAGAAGTAACAGTGCTCTGTACAGAAACTGTTGGTGAAATTGCTCTAAGTGGAGAGACAACCAGAGTGACCTTTCACGCATGCGCCACACGCCATGTCCTATATATGTAGATGGCAAGTATTAAACCAGCCAGCTTCTGCAGTTTAAGGGCAACTCGTGGCACACGAATGCTAGTCAGAACCAATGGGAAAATACATTTTCCGCGGAGCATGCGCCGTGATCTGGTACTGATAATGTTAGTTCTTACCACTGCTCTTAGAGGATGCGTTTTTTTTTGTACATTAGTTCATTAAGGAGGGGAAATTTCAATCATGGACGATTGATACACCTCATTCCACTGCGCCTTGCCCTATCCTAATAATGTCAAGCGCCAGGCTAGGAAGCGACAAATGTCAATTTTTAAGTCATTGGATTGACTCAACCAGGGTTCGAACCCATGAACTCGAGTCCCTCGACCTGCCAAAACGGGTCGGTTGGTTGTTGGAGTTTTTTGTCCTTGCAACATTTGAGGTCATATCAGGACATGTACCAACTTGTGACAGTGCACACTCATGGCAACTTTATAGTGCTGCCCACTGGGAGACCAGGCTGACCAACAACATGACCATGACCTCTTTCACATTATCGTGACACTGAGCCACCAAGTCCTAGCCCTATCCTAATAATGCCAAATGCCTGGCTATGAAGCAACAAGTATCAATTTTTAAGTCATTGGTTTGACTCGACCAGGGTTCGAACCCACGATGGTGGAAATCCTCTATTCAATCTTTTCTACAGGACATGCTAGGTCATGTAATGTTACCCCACAACAGTAGTTCCTGACATTGTCAACAGAGGGTGCAAATTGGCGGTAGAAGTCCTCCAGGAGTTCTTTTCCACAGAGCTACTAGCTACTAAAGCCCGGTACACACCAACCGTTTGTGTGCGCACACCTCCCGTATACGATCGAAAACTGCCCGTTTCGCCCACAAAAATCGCTTGGTGTGCGCTCCCCGCGCACACCTAGCGATTGCGATCCGCGCATAAAACTGAGTTTTTAGAGCTAAAAGCGGCCGTTTACGATTGCGATTCGCGATTCGAAAAACGAATCGGCCCGTTTTCAGTTTTAAGCTGGTCGGGTCGAGTCGCGGGTTTTAGTGCGCGAATCGCATACGGTAGGTGTGCACTAGACATAAGTCAATGACTTAAAAATGCATACTTGTCACTACATAGCCTGGAGCTCAGCACTACTAGGATAGGTCTATGGAACAATGGTATGAGTAAGACAAATTGTCTGTGATTGAAGTTCCCTCTACTTAATCAGCAAATACAACGAAGCAAAATAAACAACCAAAAGTTGAATAGTTTGTGGTAAATCCTTGCGTTAGGCAGGCTGTTTCTGCCTGACATAGGCGAACGACTACCACATCTCCATTGATTCACAGACTCCAATCTGGAAACACAATCAATCACCACATCCTACAAGCAACGTTACAAAATATGAAGCTCATTTCCTTTCGAAAAAAACCCAATAAAGCGAAACCAACCTAAACGACTAAAATATTTGACTAAAGGTCATGCTCCTACGTATAATATAATCCTCCAGGTCAGGTTCAAGGTCATATTCGAGATCACGTTCAAGGTTGTACCTAAAGATCACGTTCAACATCGAGCGAAAGGTCATCTTCATTGCTTTGCTAAAGGTCACTCAAACATTCATTATTTGATAAAGGTCACGTTCAAGGTCGTACTAAAGGTCACTTTCCTTGTATGGTTAAATATCTCTTTCCAGATGGTGCAAATGGTCACAACCACAACATTTCTAAAGGTTAAGCTCAACGTTATATATAATAAGTCAGGTTCAATGTCACACTAAAGGTCACGTTCATGGTCACGCAAGAGGTCGTGCTCAGGTTCATGCCCAAGGTCAAGATGACGTTCAAAATGAAGCTGAAGCTCAAAAGGAGGCTGGAATGGAGGTCCTGCTGCGAGTAGAAGTGACGCCGGCGGCAACAAGTTCAACGTTACCTGGCGGGAAATTCACTCCCTGCTTAAGTTAAAGCTGCATATTCCGATGAAAACATCAAATTTTCAAAACCAAAACAATTATTTAGATTTGACTCTACATATCTAATTTAGATACTGATGCACTTATTAAATATTTGCTGTCACATAGAAGTAAATAATGTGGCTATTCAATAGAACCTGTTACTGCAGAAGCCTATGGTGTCAGAGTTTTGGCGTGCTTCCCAAAATTAATTGCGCATGCTGGCACTTCAAATATGTTTAAAAAAATTAGCCATTTAAAATAAAAGTCACTTCAAATTGAAGTAAGGTAGATTATAACAATCAAATTATTTTTATCTCAGAAAAATTACAGAATCTCAAAACCATCAGACTGTCATGGGGGTGATGAAAATGGGAAATATTGCGCCTAGAGCGGGACTCGAACCCACATCTCTTTGCATTCCGGGCCAGTGTGCTAACCATTACACCACCTAGCTCCCTGATATCAACACACTCCCCACGCCTACCTGTCTATGTGGTTACTTGCCTGAGAGGTCAGTGCAGACCACTACACTCGTCCCCCTGGAATTGTAAGTCTTGTAATGCTTACAATTACATACATACAGGCAATGCACTAACACATACATACACAGGGTAGGTTCAACAACCACACAGCGCAAAGCTTGTACAGGATCCTGATCATGGCAACCAGTGTCGTGGGGGTGATGAAAATGGGAAATACTGCGCCTAGAGCGGGACTCGAACCCACATCTCTTTGCATTCCGGGCCAGTGTGCTAACCATTACACCACCTAGGCTCCCTGATATCAACACACTCCCCACGCCTACCTGTCTATGCGGTTACTTGCCTGAGAGGTCAGTGCAGACCACTACAAGACTATGCAACTTTAACGTAAACCCATGCTGAATGAAGCGCGTCCACTCATGATACAGTGTTAGGGTCTGCTCGCCTTTAACTCAACAGGGCGACTAAATGTCTGCCTCCTAACGCGCTTGTCTTTGACATGCTTGCGCATGTTGACACTGTTGCTGGTGACTTTAGACGAGTTCAGTAGTGAACCGCTGGTATTGCAGGACGGAAGCAGTGTAGTCATTTAACACGGTCAGGTATGTCCGGGGGTGATGGTCACTCAATTTCAGCTGCCTCAGGCGTTCTGGTGTTATTGGATCTCCAAACACACATCTCCAAATCGGTCTCGCTAGAAGCAGGCAACATTTAAACATCCACTGTCACGATTCCTACACATTTTGCTTACTGATGTTATTGGCTCTTAACAAACCGGTCAAACCAGGAACAGCCAACATTCAAACATCCACTGTCATGATTCCTACACAGATGCTCATTTTTCTTACTGATGTTATTGGCTCTCAACAAACTGGTGATACTAGGAGCAGCCAACATTTAAACATCGGCTGTCATGATTCCTACACAGATGCTCAATTTTCTTACTGATGTTATTGGCTCTCAACAAACCGGTGATACTAG
The DNA here is from genome assembly GCA_030323885.1 of Branchipolynoe longqiensis. Lineage (NCBI taxonomy): Eukaryota > Metazoa > Annelida > Polychaeta > Phyllodocida > Polynoidae > Branchipolynoe > Branchipolynoe longqiensis. The sequence continues at coordinate 23,373,177 of CM059199.1, read as the reverse complement.
GAGCAGCCAACATTTAAACATCGGCTGTCATGATTCCTACACAGATGCTCATTTTTCTTACTGATGTTATTGGCTCTCAACAAACTGGTGATACTAGGAGCAGCCAACATTTAAACATCGGCTGTCATGATTTCTACACAGATGCTCATTTTTCTTACTGATGTTATTGGCTCTCAACAAACTGGTGATACTAGGAGCAGCCAACATTTAAACATCCAATGTCATGATTCCTACCAGGATGCTCATTTTGCTGACTGATGTTATTGGCTCTCAACAAACCAGTGATACTAGGAGCAGCAAACATTTAAACATCAGCTGTCATGATTCCTACACAAATTCTCGTTTTGCTTACTGATGTTATTGCATCTCAATAAACCCGTCATGCTAGGAATAGGCAACATTTAAACACCCACTGTCACAATTCCCACACAATTAAATGCTTGCTATTCTTAATGGTGCTATTGGATCTAAACATACATCGATAACCAGGTCAAGTTAGGAGCATGCAAGATTTAAACACCCACTGTGACAATTTCCACACAGAAGAGTGCTATGCTCACTTATATCATTATCAATTAATTCCCATTAGTTAATTGTTCACGGTTTTTTGTTAATTGCAATCTGGCACTGTAATGCAGTGCAGGTTAAGTCTCTGGATATAAAGTAGGCTTCATTGCTTTACTCAAGTATATATCTTACGCATACCATCTAGTTAATATAAAGTTGATTATAAACGTTTCGTTAGGGGTGTTGAATTCAGAAATAGATGTGGAATATAAGTATATCCATGGTCCTTAGTTTATATACATGCTAACATATTTATATTTATAGTTTATTAACTAAAGAATTTTCTAAATGAGTAAATTTGCATAGTCTGATGTCCTTGAGTTTCTGTAATTTCTTTGAGATAAATATATTAGTTTAATTGTTGTAATCTACCGTATTTAAGTTTGAAGTGACTTTTATTTTAAACGCTTAAACTTTGGAGTCATTTGAAGTGCAAACATACAAGTGCAAACATACATTTTGGCAAGCAACTCAAAACTCTGAAACCATGGGCTTTGGCAGTAACATGTTCTATTCAAATGTCTCCGCATTTACTTATACGCAACAACAAATGTTTAATAGATGCACTAGTATCTAAGTTAGATTGTAGAATACTATTTAGATAATTGTTTTGGTTTTGACAATTTGATGCTTTCATCGGACTATGCAGCTTATTTACGCGTGATTCAGAAAGCGGGGCAACTTGTTGTCTGCCCCTACCCGCTCCACTCTGGATGCGTCTTCAGGTGGACGGAAAAAGTCCATCTCCTCAATTATTCACTGGGGTTTCACACCTCAATCGCCATTGCCCGTAACCCGCTGCCTAAGCTGCCACTTTCTGGCTAATGATTGATTGATTGATTGGTGGTTGCTTTGCGCCGTGTCGGCAGCATAGGCCATATTCATGGCGAGAAATGTTTGTTTTTTGTTCAAACCACCGCTTTTACATGTAAAAGCAGACAATCAATTATGTGCCAATAGACACTCATTACGTTAGAAAGCTCACAATCATATATTTGTGGTCAAGGGAAACAAATTCCCATATAAAAAGAAAAGTTTTATTAATAATTGATAGAATCTATTTAGTAAACTATATGAGGTGGTACAATCAACACAACTTAGTCAAATGTGTTAGAGTGTCAGCGGGGACTGACACCCAATACATTCAGGGGGAGGTTCCCCCTTGAGCAGAAAAGCATGTGTAAGCCACGTGTGGCCAATATGGAAGTGGCTAAGGACCACTTGGTCCTGCCGACCTCCCGCATGAGTCTGTGGTGACTTTCCCACAGATGGTTCAATTTCTTGCCAGAAGGCAATTCTTGCCTTCTGGCTAATTGGCAATGCACAAACTTCTCCTCACCCACCCACCATATTATTACTTGTAATTATCTAAGGATTTGGCCTGGGTGCTCCCATTACCTGGTGGCTTAAGACACTCTGTTCACCTGTACTTCTCCGTCCTGCTCTTGCTTTAGTCGGATCAAGGAAAATTACAGAAAGGATATTGCGGACTACTCGTAAAGTTGCATAGTCCGATAAACACATAGCATTTTCAAAAGCAAAACAGTTACCTAGCTTTGAACCATTGTTTGTTTGTTTGATGCCGCCTTACATCCTAGCAACATCTAATGTCATATCAGGATGGGTACAGACTTAATTTAACCTTCACCGATTGCTTGAGTTGCCCCGAGTATACACTTTCTACTTGGTGCTGCTCCCTATTTTTGCATGAACTACAGTGACTGATGCTGTACATTATACAGCAGGAGTCACTTCTCTGGGATCGGTGCTGTAACCAATACAGCGCTGATCAAACTTAGATTATTTAGACTGTCAATTCCAATAGTAAGATGGCCGGAAGACAAGCGCTCCGGCACTGACAAATGCCATACTCAGATGAATAAATACTGTACCAAAAAAAGTGGCAGAGCGCATTCATGTCAGCTTTATAGTGCTGCCTCACTGGGAGAGCAGGCCGCTGGCACCATAGCCTGATATCCCAGTCACATTACCCTGATACTGTGCTAACCAATCCTTTCCCTATCCTATTAATGCCAAGCGCCAAGCTAGGGAGTGACCACATATCAATTTTATAAGTCATTCATTTAACTCGGCTAGGATTCGAACTCGCGACCTTCTGCATGGGAAGCCTGCGCTCTACCGATTCGGCCACCGCGTCCGGTATTGAACCTTCATGTCCAACTTAGATACTGGGCCACTACTTAAACATGTGTCGCTGCATATAATGGCACACCAAGTCAATTTAATAGATTTTGTTTGTTTGTTGTTGGTTTACGTCCTAGCAACATCTAAGGTCATATCAGGATGGGTACCGACTTGTGACAGTGCACACTCATGACAGCTTTATAGTGCTGCCCCACTGGGAGACCAGACCACCAGCACCATAACCTGATACTGTTCTAACCAGTCCCTGCCCTATCCTAATAATGCCAAGCGCCTGGCAAGGAAGCGACAAGTATCAATTTTTAAGTTATCGGTTTGACTCGACCAGGGTTCGAACCCACGATCCCACGCTCTACCAAAATGGGAGGCGGATGCTCTAACTCATTCGACCATCCCGTCTGGTCTAATTTAATAGAACCTGTTACTGCCCATGGAGTTTTGCCAAGCACGCCAACATTAATTTGACAAGTTTACACTTCAAATATCTCATAAGGTAGCCATTATAGATCAATTACTTCAAAGGAAAGCAAGGTAGATTATTAAGATCAACCAGATATACAATTTATCTCAGAAAAATGTCAGGAACTCAAATCCATCACACTATGCAACTTTAACATACACAGCGGGGAGGCGGGCCTGGGAGGCGATGGCTGAACATTCGCAAGCTCAGACCATTGAGCAGAAAGAGACAAATTCATTTTGTGATCCACAGGCAGAGATACATTACTTTGCTAAGAGGATTCCATGCCTGGTACGACGTGCCTCCTGCTATTGGCTCTGACAGCGTCTGCGCGACGTGGTCTCAACGTGGTTAATATGGAGATCGGCAGGGCAGGGGGCGCTGAGCCAAGCACCCCGACCAATCACTATCGATCAATGTCATCACGTGACCTTGGTTTTGATACATCACAAACTGGCATCTACCTAAAGTCACGGCTGTATTGATGACGTCATGTCGTTATGGCAATGACGTAAGTCTGCTATTGGAATGAGCCTGCGACAGTCTGAGGATAAGATTTCTTTCTCCTGTCTCCTTCTCCTCTCTCTTGTTCCTTGTTCCTCTCGTTCTCCTCTCTCTTTCTCCTCTCTCTTTCTCCTCTTTCTCCTCTGTTTCTCCTCTCTCTTCCTCCTCTCTCTTCCTCCTCTGTCTCTCCTCTCTCTCCTCTCTGTTTCTCCTCTCTCTCCTCTCTGTTTCTCCTCTCTCTCCTATCTCTCCTCTCTTTCTCCTCTCTTTCTCCTCTCTTTCTCCTCTCTTTCTCCTCTTTCTCCTCTCTCTTTCTCCTCACTTTCTTCTCTCTTTCTCCTCTCTTTCTCCTCTCTTTCTCCTCTCCCTCTTTCTCCTCTCTCGTTGTTCTCTCTCTTTCTCCTCTCTCTCACTTTCTCCTCTCTCTCTTTCTCCTCTGTCTTTCTCCTCTTTCTCTTTACTCTTTCTCCTCTCTTTCTCCTCTATCGTTTTCATCTCTTTCTCCTCTCTCGTCCTCCTCTCTCCTCTCTCTCGTCTGTCTCCTATCTCTCCTCTCTTTCTCCTATGTCTTTCTCCTCTCTTTTCTCTGCTCTTTCTCTTTATTCTTTCTCCTCTATTTTGTTCATCTTTCGCCTGTCTCACCTCTCTCTCCTTTCTGTTTCTGCTCTCTCCTCTCTTTCTCCTCTTGTTCTCCTCTTTCTCTCCTCTTTCTGCTAACATTCTCCTCTCTTTCTCCTCTCTTTCTCCTGTCTCTTTCTCCTCTGTCTTTCTCCTATCTATTTCTCCTCTTTCTCATATCTTTCTCCTCTTTCTCCTCTATCTCTTTCTCCTCTCTCCCTTTCCCTCTCTTGTTCTCCTCTCTTTCTCCTCTTTCTTTATCATCTCTCTCTTTCTCCTCTGTCTTTCACCTCTTTCTCTTTACTCTTTCTCCTATCTTTCCCCTCTCTTTTACCTCCATTTCTCATATCTCTTCCTCCTCTCTCCTCTTTTTTTTTTTTGGTTCAAGTATTTATTCATCGAATAATATCTTTTGTCAGCGCCAGAGTACTGGTCTTCCGGCCGTACAGTACAATTCTCTCCTCTGTGTTTCTCCTCCATCTTCTATCTATCCTCTCTCTCTTTCTCCTATATTTCTCCCCTCTTTCTCCTCTCTTTCTCTTTACTCTTTCAACTCTTTCAACTCTTTCTCCTCTCGTTTTCCTTCTTCTCCTCTCTCTTGCTCCTGGCTCTCCCCTCTCTCCCCTTTCTCCTCTCTGTTTCTGCTCTCTCCTATCATTCTCCTATGTTTCTCCTCTCTGTTTCTCCTCTCTGTTTCTCCTCTCTGTTTCTCCTCTCTGTTTCTCCTCTCTGTTTCTCCTCTCTGTTTCTCCTCTCTGTTTCTCCTCTCTGTTTCTCCTCTCTGTTTCTCCTCTCTGTTTCTCCTCTCTGTTTCTCCTCTCTGTTTCTCCTCTCTGTTTCTCCTCTCTGTTTCTCCTCTCTGTTTCTCCTCTTTCTACTCTTTCTCCTCCGATTCTCCTGTCCCTTTTCCTTCTCTTTCTCCTCTCTCTTCCTCCTCTCGCTCCTCTCTCTCCTATCTGTTTCTCCTCTCTCCTATCTCTCCTCTCTTTCCCCTCTGTTCCTCTCTTTCTCCTCGTTTTCGCCTCTCTTTCTCCTCTCTTTCTCCTCTATCTTTCTCCTCTCTCCCCTTTCCCCTCTATCTTTCTCCTATCTTGGTCCTCTCTTTCTCCTCTGTCTCTCTTTCGGCTCTCTCTTTCTGCTCTCTCTCCTTCTCCTCTCCCCCTGTCCTCTTTCTCTTTACCCGTTCTCCTTTTTCTCTTTATTCTTTCTCCTCCCTTTCTCCTCTCTTTTTACTCTCTGTCTGTCAATATAGTCATCTCTTTCTCCTCTCTCTTCCTGCTCTCTCTCTCCTCTCTGTCCTCTTTCTCTTTACTCTTTCTCCTCTTTTTTTCCCTCCTTTCTCCTCTCTCTTTCTTCTGTATCTCCTGTCTGTCCTCTTTCTCCTCTCTGTTTCTGGTCTCGCTCCTCTCCTCTTTCTTTCTCCTTCTTTCTTTCACCTCACTTTCTCCTCGGTTTCTCCTCTATCTTTCTCCTCCCCCTCTTTCTCATTTCTCTTTCTCCTCTCTTTCTCCTGTCTCTCTTTCTCCTGTCTCTTTCTCCTCTTTCTCTTTACTCTTTCTCTTCTCTTTCTCCTCTCTCCCTTTCTGCTCTTTCTCCTCTCTCGTCTTCCTCTCTTTCCCCTCTCTCTCCTCTGTCTCCCATCCCTCCTCTCTTTCTCCTCTCTCTTTCTCCTCTATTTCTCTGCTCCTTCTCTTTACTCTCTCTCCTTTCTTTCTCCTCTCTCTTTTTCATCTTTCTCCTCTCTCCTCCTGTCTCACCTCTCTCTCCTCTTTCTCCTCTCTGTTCTGCTCTCCCTCCTCTCTTTCTCCTTTCTTTCTCCTCACTTTGTTTCTGCTCTCTCTTTCTGCTCTGTCTTTCTCCTCTATATTTCTCCTCTTTCTCATCTCTTTCTCCTCTTTTCCTCTCTGTTGCTCTCCTCTCTATCTCCTCACTTTCTCCTCTCTTTCTCCTCTATCCCCCCTCTCTCTTTCTCCTCTATCCCTTTCCCTGTCTCTCTTTCTCCTCTCTCACTTTTCCTCTCTCTCTTTCTCCTCTCTCTTTCTCCACTTTCTCTTTACTCTCTTTCCTCTCTTTCTCATTTCTCTTCCTCCTCTCTCTCCTCTCTCTCCTTTGTGTTTCTCCTCTCCCTTGTATCTATCCTCTCTCTTTCTCCCCTCTTTCTCCTTACTCTTTCTGCTCTATTTCTCCTGTCTCTTTTTCTTCTTTCTCCTCTCTCCTTCTCCTGTTTCTCCTCTCACTCCTCTTTCTCCTCTCTGTTTCTGCTCTCTCTCCTCTCCTTCTCCTCTCCTTCTCCTGTCTCTCCTCTCTATATCTCCTCTTTCTCCTCTCTTTCTCCTATTTTTCCTCTCTCTTTCTCCTCTCTTTCTCCTGTCTCTTTGTCCTGTCTATTTCTCCTCTCTTTCTCCTGTCTTTCTCCTCTCTATCTCGTTCTCCTCTCTCTTTCTCCTGTGTTTGTCCTTTCTATTTCTCCTCTTTCTCCTCACTTTCTCCTCACGTTCTCCTCTCTTTCTCCTCTCTAGTTCTCCTCTTTCTCCTCTCTTTCTCCTCTCTTTCTCATCTCTTTCTCCTTTCTCTTTCTCCTCTTTTTCTCCTCTTTCTCCTCTCTTTTCCCACGCTTTCTCTTTCTCCTGAATATTTGTCCTTTTTGGTTGTCTCACACTACAAGGGAACTTGTCTATCAGACAATGGTGTTCCGTAATTACAATTAGTCAACGCTGCTTTATCCGATGAAAGTATCAAATTTACCAGAGCGAATAGGTAGTAGACTACTAGATTCAGAAAACCCCATCAAACTAGACTGTCTGTTTATTAGTGTTTTACATCGTAGATATTTTAGAAATGACAATAATCGCAGATTTACCAAAGATCGCCGACATCCTCAAAGTCGTGGAGATCTGTCATCCCTATGTCCTTTACGCTGTGCGCTAAACAAACCCTACACATTTGTATTGAGCAGTCTAGATTCAAACAGCCCGGATGGATCCCCTCCTATCTCATAGAGACGTTACCGCCGTGCTCACAATGAGCCGATATGTGGTTGTTTGAGACTAGACTGGAACCTTGTCACTAAGTAGGTACCGGTAGCACTTAGAAAACACTTGAGGGCAAACGTGGAAAATTAGTTTTGACAAGCTTGCCAAAACTCTGACACCATAGGCTTCTGCAGTAACAGGTTCTGTTAAGTTGACTCAATATTGCCTTCTATGCAGAAACAAATGCTTAATAAGTGCATCGGTATCTAAGTTAGATATGTAAAATCAAATATAGATAATTGGTTTGGTTTTGAAAATTTGATATTTCATCGGACTATGCAGCTTTAACTAGCATCGCATCATCATCATCATCATGCTGTCAGTCACGACGCAACAAAGACTGATTTCATTATTTGACTGCTGCTCTCCATTTAGCTCTCTGCTGTGAGAGTGATGTCCGTTTCATTAAAGCTGCCTGCAAAAGTGTTGAAGTGCTGCTGGCTTTTGCAAGTTACCAGCGGCACTCTCTCGGGGAGCAAATAGAGGTTTCACACAGGCAAGAACATGTCCAGACAGGCGCAAAACTATTTTTCCCTGCAGTGGCTCGTCGGGAGATGTGGGGAGTTCCATACATCAACCGCCCTTAATGCTGCCACAGTGACATGGTTTTCTGTTTAGAGTTTGCTCCCTTACCCTTCGGTTCTGTCAAGAACCTGTACCACAAGGCAGTGGTTTACAACTCTGCAGGGCAGGGGTGTCAAACTCCCTGAGGTATTGCAATACCTGCAATACCTGCAATAGCTGCAATACCTGCTAATACTAGCATCGCATAATTAACCTTAATTAACGGCCCAGTTTAAATATGTAAAAAATGACTGCTGGTACCTGACCAAGCCACTCCAAGAATTATGAGAAGTAAAGGTATACAACTTACTGCGACTGTGGCTGTAGAATACTCCAGGCACTTACCTGAAATGGAAAAGGGACATAATGAATTAATAAAACAACCATGTACTATTTTATATCAAAAGAAAAGCAATTAAATGAAATCTCAATGAGTATGATTTCTTCTTTAGGGGTAACAATTTCTTCTAATAAACAATATTCTATCAACGCCGAGGCACTGGTCTTCCAGCGACACATAATGCGATTTATTTATATCTTTTGCACATAACAGTGTTCTCTGTGGTGGAGTGGTTAGAGTGTCTGACTTTTTTTCTAGGTCGGACTCCTAATCTGAAGGTCAGTGGTTCGATTCCCTGTGCCCCCACCTCTGCCAATTTGGATTTCCACCGCTGTGTATAACTTACAGCGACATCAAAGGCCAGTTGCTCTCATACCATGTCTATGTGGTGTTGGAGGTTAAAAATCCCTTGGGTCGGTAAAAGTGTAGGCTCGGGCTTTCTATCGACAAACTGTCTAATGGTGAAAACAAGCCTATTCAGGCTTATCCATGATAGGCAGTATAAATCTTTTAAAAAAAAAAAAAATAAAAAAATAAAAATAGGTATGTTGGGGATGACAATTGAACAAATATCGAATGAATTACACAATGTGTATTGGGAATGGGAATTTAATGATTAGTGGTTTAAATCTGCTATTTGATCAAAACGCTGCGATGCTTCGCTTAGGTTCGGAGACGAGGTGTTATTTAATGTTCAGTTTCAACCTGCATCCATTTCACTGAGGATGCCTAAATAATGAACCTTTCTTAAAGCTCCGGTTTCTTTTGAAGAAGGTTCTTTCAGATCACAGTTTCAATTCTGAGATAGTCTATATTTAGAAAACACTAATTATTTGCCATATATGGCTGAGTGAGTGATCAATTGGGGTTTTACGTCCGAGCAATATGTATAAGACTATATAAACCCTGTCATTGTTCATCAGCATTATTTTGATCTATAAATGATTAGATTCCATATTTATTTTTGGTATATTACTTTGATTCACATGGATGGCATTTCTCATAACCAGAGCAGTGGATTCCTCTCATAAACCCGTCCTGATATGACCTTAGATGTTGCCAAGACGTGAAACTTCAACAACCAACCAACCGACACTCCCCGGCAAATGTCATATAGAGGATTTCCACCGCCAACACTCTGATGTGGACCATAATTGATAGTGTGATGGAAATGATCTAAATGGGAAATATTGTCTTTTAGCAGGCCCCCAACCCATACTGATTGTCATCCCAGGGCTAGCATGTTAACCAATACACCACATCGGCTCTCCGATGTGATCACCCTATTCACGCCCAACCTGACCATGTGGTTCCTTGCCTGAGAGGTATGTGCAGCCTACTTATTACCTGATTACACTATCGTTGAATCAACTACCCTGCCACGATACACACGTTTGCCTGTACTAGTCAATCCCCTCACCGTGTAAGATGAGTGCAAACGCTACATTTATAATGTATTGGGTGGTTGGAGGCAGGCAGAGAACTGAATAGCGTAACTGTGGCAATCTGCAGTGAGTGCAGCCAACTTACTACACTATCGTTGAATCAATTAGCCTCCCAAGAAGCGGTAAGCCATTGATAACTCACACATGTCTGCCTGTACTAGTGGATCCCCTCACTGTGCAAGGTGAGTGAACCCGCTACATTTATAAATGTAGCGAGTGGTGGGAGGCGGGCGGGTGGGGAACCAAATATCATAACTGTGGCAATCTGCAGTGAGTGCAGCCTACTTCCTACACTATCGTTGAATCAACTGGCCTCCCAAGATAGCCATCGATAACCCACACATGTTTGCCTCTACTAGTGGATCCCCTCACTGTGTAAGGTGAGTGAACCCGCTACATTTATAAATGTAGTGAGTGGTGGGAGGCGGGTGGGGAACCAAATAGCACAACTGTTGCAATCTGTAGTGAGTGCAGCCTTTGCACAATCCCACACATAATTCAACCAACGCAAGACAAGTACAGTATAAGGTGGCATTTATTCTTACTATTCCGTTGTTACATTAAAGTCATGAGATGTTTGATTTATTAAGATTTGAGGATTTCAGGCACGTAGCCCGATAAATGTCACTTGTAGCTTGGGTGGTGGGACGGCAAATCTAAGGAGAGAACATGTCCTATCGATAGAAATGGTCTGGGCGAAGTGTCTATAATGAACTGGGTCGCATCTTGTTATGCAAAATTACAGAAGATGGCGCCACAATCGGAGCATTTATTATTAAGCAAGACGTTATAGATGGTGCCAGTAGTCGCCTCCATATTTAGTATGTACTTTTTCTTGCGGGTTAAATTACCGATGTTGAAATAAACATCCACAATGTGACTACTTACCACGCTATCACTGAATCAACTAACCTCCCAAGATAACCATTGATAACCGACACATGTCTGGCTGCCTGTACTAGTTGATCCCCTCACCATGTAAGATGAGTGAAGCGGGTACATTACTAATCTAGCGGCTGGTGCGAAGCGGGCGGGTGCGGAACTGAATAGTGCAATTGTGGCAATCCGCAGTGAGTGCAGCCTTTGCATAATCCCACACATAACACACCTTACTTATCACACAATCGTTGAATCACCTAGTCCACAAGATAGCTCTCGATAACCCAGACGTGTTGAATCACCTAGCCTCCCAAGAAGCAGTAAGCCATCGATAACCTACACATGTCTGCCTGTACTAGTTAATCTCCTCACTGTGTAAGATGACTGAACCCGTTACATTTATAATGTAGCGAGTGGTGGTTGGGTGGGTGGGGAACCGAATAGTGCAAGTGTGGCAATCCGCAGTGAGTAGAGCCTTTGAATAATCCTGCATATAATGTGGCTTACTTACTCCGCTATCATTGAATCAAGTAGCCTCCAGAGATAGTCGTCAATAACCCACACATGTCTGCCTGTACTAGTTGATCCCCTTTCTGTGTAAGATGAGTGTACCCACTACATTTATAATGTCGCGGGTGGTGGGGGGCGGACGAGTGGGGGCCAGGTGGGCGGGGAACCCAATAGTGCAACTGCGGTGAGTGCAGCCTTTGCATAATCCCACACATAACGTGGATTACTTACACGGCTCTGGCCGCCCGCCGCAAGCACCCACACCGGCCTCCCGATTCCTCTAACACTTAATACGCCTCGTGGCATCGCAGAAAGCGGACCCGCCAACACCACAGTCTGAGGTTTCTTCAGAAGGCGACGAGTCACAATCTCACATACACAGCGGCGCTGCTCACTAACAATTCACCGGCCATTCCAACGGAAATTACAAAAAGGGTTTATTTAATTTAAAGACGCCTCTAGCGCAAATTGATTTTTATTATCAGCTATTTGACGTCAACCACGGTAATTAGAGGACACTTTAAGGTTGGTTGTTTGTTTGTTGTTTTAGGTCCTGGCAACATCTAAAGGGCCTGTCACAATACGACGTATAGTCTTAGCGTATGCTGACGTATGTGATTGCTCACCAATACGTCGGCATACGTTGTCATATGTTGTAATACATTATGTATATGTTGCGCGTACATCGGGTACATTCTGGGTACGTCATTATACGTCGTCTTATGTCGCTGTGTGTCAAGGCTCGGACAAATTGTTGTGCATGCTCAAAATTTCCAATGTGTGTCGACGTGTGGCTCGTACATTGAACATACGTTGCGAGTACGTTCAGGATATGTCACCATACATTGGGATAATGTTAGGGATACGTTGGTATATGTTGCTGTGAGCGTTTTGCCAAAGTTTTGCGAGGCACATGAACACTATCATATGCTAGGACTAGGTCAGAGATACGTTCTGCATACATTGTGTGTACATTGTCTGTACATTGTGTGTACGTTGTGTATATACCCATTTTTATCCCCAGCCGCTGAAAAGTTTGATGAATGACGACGTACTGGCAAATTTGCGAATGTTGAGCATGTGCTGACACCATACGTCATAGTGTGACAGGGCCTTCAGGTCATGACAGTGCACACTCATCGTGACTATACAGTGATGCACCACTGGGATACCAGGCTGGTTGGTTGTTGGAGTTTTATGTCCTGGCAACATCAGGACGGGTACTGACTTGTGACAGTGCACACTCATGGTGACTTGAGAGTGCTGCCCCCCTGGGATACCAGCCTGCCAGATTGCGATCTCCTTCTGCCTCTTTCTCTTTCTCTCCTTTTCTCTCTGTATCTCGGTCTTTCCCGTTCTTTCTCTGTTTTTCTCTCTTTCTCTATTTTCTCTCGTTCTCTCTCTATCTTTCTCTCTCTTTCTTTCTCTCTCTTTCTATCTAGTTCTCTCTTTCTCTTTATCTCTCTCTTTCTATATCCCTCTTTCTCTCTTTCGGTATATATGGACCTGATGGGATGGCCGAATCGGTAAGAGCGCTAGCTAGCTTTCCGTGTGTAAGGTTTTGGGTTCAAACACACACTGAGTCAAACCGATTATTTACTAAATTAATAGTTGTCACTACCTAGCCTGGTACTCTGCATTGATAGAATACGGTAAGATATGGCTTGCTCAGTATCAGGATAATGTGACTGTATGGAATAACCGGCAATGTTGCCAGTAGTCCAATCTTCCAGTGAGGCAGCACTATAAAAACACCATGAATGCACACTGTCACAAGTCGGTACCCCTCCTGATATGACATCATATGTAGCGGGACGTAAAACCCCCTAAACATATATATGAATATGACACAGGCAGTATGAGTGGTTAGTGAGGTGGGCGCACAGTGGTGGCGCCACCTGTCGTAGTTGGGAAGAGATGGTACATACAGGATGCAGCAAGACTCCGACAACTTCGGGTATGTATACTCGTATAATTCTCATAATCACACATATGTCAACAACACTATTTATGCTAAATATTAGCAGAGATTCCGTCATCCCCCTCCGCCATGTTGCGGTCGTCGATTTGTTAGTAGCTCTGCGCGTTTGGGCTCATGTTACTTTCGTGGCACGCCACGAAAGATGGGACTAACATACTAATAACTAACCGCTAAATCTCGCCAAATCTACAAACCAAGACCAAATAATCATAAACCACAGCTATCTGTCTGTTTCTATGAAGGTACATATAATGCCCCACTGTAATTATATTGAGTCATTTACTAGGGAGGTGTTTGAGTAAAGTTGAATGACTTGAAATGTCTCAAATTAATTCAGATTTTGGCAGAGGAGACCTCTCTGTAGTTCTGGTAGAAGGAGACGCATGTGTTAGTTCCTTCAGCGCTCGCCAGGTGTCAAATTGACAAATGCGGAGAGTATTGCAGTAGTATTGTGGTCTCCGAAAGACGGTGCTGTGGAGACGATAAGAATTGACCAACTCCCGCAGGAAATCGAGTCCATTGTCATCTTTTCTGGATGAATATCTTTCGACTTCAGTGTAAGAGTTGCAGTTATCTACGAACTAGGCCTGTAGTGTTCGCCGACTGCATTTGGAGATGTGTATGGTATCCATTTGTGGCATTCTCTGTGGCGGAGTGGTTAGAGTGTCTGACTTTTTTCTAGGTCAGACTCCTAATCTGAGGGTCGGCGGTTTGATTCCCCGTGCCTCCAGCTCTGCCAATTTGGATTTCCACCGCTGTGTATAACTTACAGCGTCATAAAAGGCCGGTTGCTCTCATACCATGTCTATGTGGTGTGGGAGGTTAAAAATCCCTTGGGTCAGTAAAAGTGTAGGCTCGGGCTTTCTATCGACCAGCAGTGGAGTGGGGAAGACCAGTCATCTGTGACTGGGATTTCCCCTGCTTGGGACAACTGATGTACCCCCCCCCCCCAACAAAAAAGACAGACACATAAGTGTTCACACTTGCTGTCTACCATTCACTATATCGCATGGAGACAACTGTATCCAAGCAGACTTCCCGTATCCAGGTTAAACCTTCAACCACACACAAGATTCATCCCCAAAATGTCATTTTTTAATAAGTGTTCTCTTTTCAGAAATTACACAGCAGAGGGGATTATAACTCTCACACGAGATCTAGCAGAGGAGATCGAACGAACACATATATACATATATATATATATGGATATATATATATATACATATACGTATATACATATATGTAGTTATTCAGTCATCCTGTCAAGTGAATGTACCTTTACATTACACTACCCTATTTCAAGTACCCTGCTTAGGAAAATGTAAAATTGTGGTGTTCTCCGTGGTGGAGTGGTTAGAGGGTCTGACAATTTTCTAGGCCTGACTCCTAATCTGAAGGTCAGTGGTTCAATTCCCTGTGTCCCACCACCCCAACCAATTTGGATTTCCACCGCTGTGTATAACTTACAACATCATCAAAGGCCAGTTGCTCTCATACCATGTCTGTGTGATGGACGAGGTTAAAAATCCCTTGGATCGGTAAAAGTGTAGGTTTGGGCTTTCTATTGATCAACTGTCTAATAGCGAAACAAGTCTATTCAGACTTATCCATGATAGGCAGTATACATCTTCAAGAATAATATTGCCTAGAACCTCCAATTATACTGAAACTATGAACAATCTACTTTTAGATAAACTGGACGCAGTGGCTGAATCGGTAGAGCGGTGGTCGGGAGTTCAACTCCCGGGAGAATCGAACCAATGACTTACAAAATTGGCAGTTGTCACTACCTAGCCTGGGACTCAGCTTATTAGGGTAGGATAAGGCCTGGTTAGCTCAGTGTCAGGGTAATGTGACAGTGGACCATTGAGCCATGGTGTCGGCAGCCTGATCTCCCAATTGGTTGCTTGTTGGAACTTTACGTCCTGGCAACATCTAAGGTGATATCAGGACAGGTACTGACTTGTGACAGTGTGCACTCATGGTGATTTTATAGTGCTGCCCCACTGGGAAATTATGCCATCAGCACCATAAGCCAATATCTCACTCAGTCCCATTGTCCTGCCACTAAGCTAACCAGTCCTTGCCCTATCCCATTAATGCATAGTGCCAGGCTAGGAAGCAACAAGTATCAATTTGATAAATCATTGATTTGACTCAACCGGGAACCAAACTCCCCATCTCCCTTCCGCATGTGAGGCCCGCATGCTACCGATTCAGCCACCGCACGCGGTCAAACTGAACTAGACTAGCCTGTCCTTCTAAATACGATAAAACCGGGCCAGTCCTCCTGACCCAGATCTAGAAGCGAGTTGGTCCTCTGCTTGCAAACTGCTCAGCGTAGTTGATGGTGACAGCAGCCTGAAAGCTGCACACAGGCGTTAATGTCAACGTCGTTCGTGGCCGGAAAGGAGCCCGTGCTTCACACTGCAGTGATTAAGGGCTCGGAGTGCCCCACAAAGGTCCCTGTGCCCTCAGGTGACTGCCCTAAATGCCCTTTCTGGTGCTAGCAGTATCCTGCACTGCCAGCTGACAGATGTGCGTCCAGAGACAAAGGTGGGAGTAGTTTTTACTGGATATTGAACCTGGCAGAGGAACACCGATTAGGAAACATGACTGGACTGGGTAATGGAACGCCACAGAGAAACATAGATTAAAAAACATGACTGGACTAGATTGAACTAGGTACTGAACCCCACAGAGGAACACAGATTAAAAAACATGGCTGAACTAGACTGAACTAGGTAATGCACTCAAGAAAGGAACACAGATTAAAAAACATGACTGAACTAGATTGAACTAGGTAATGAACTCAAGAAAGGAACACAGATTAAAAAACATGACTGAACTAGGTTGAACTAGGTACTGAACCCCACAGAGGAACTAGATTAGAAAACATGGCTGAACTAGGCTTAAATAACTAGGTTAATGAACCACATAGAGGAATATAGATTAGAAAATAATGATTGGAATAGGCTAATCTAGGTCAGGAACCCCATAGAGGAACACAGATTAGAAAAGATGACTAGGCTGAACTAGGTAATGAAGTCAAGAAAGGAATTTAGATTTAAAAACATAACTGAACTAGGTAATTGAATGCCAGAGTGGAACATATATTAGAAAACTTGACTGAACTAGGCTGAAATAACTAGGTAATGAACCACATAGAGAAATATAGATTAGAAAACATGACTGGACTATGCTAAGTAATGAACTCAAGAAAGAAATGTAGATGAGCAAACAGGATTGAAGTATGCTGAACTACGTAAAGAATTCAAGAAATTAATGTTGATTTAAAAACATGACTAGACTAGGTAGGCCTAATGTAATGCCATGGAGGAATATAGATTAGAAAACATGACTGAATTAGGTTGAGCTACGTAATGGACCCCACAGAGGAATATAGATTAGAAAACATGACTGAATTAGGTTGAGCTACGTAATGGACCCCACAGAGGAATATAGATTAGAAAACATGACTGAATTAGGTTGAGCTACGTAATGGACCCCACAGAGGAATATAGATTAGAAAACATGACTGAATTAGGTTGAGCTACGTAATGAACCCCACAGAGGAACATAGATTAGAAAACATGACTGAATTAGGTTGAGCTACGTAATGGACCCCACAGAGGAATATAGATTAGAAAACATGACTGAATTAGGTTGAACTACGTAATGAACCCGACAGAGGAATATAGATTAGAAAACATGACTGAATTAGGTTGAGCTACGTAATGGACCCCACAGAGGAATATAGATTAGAAAACATGACTGAATTAGGTTGAACTAAGTAATGGACCCGACAGAGGAACCTAGATTAGAAAACATGACTGAATTAGGTTGAGCTACGTAATGAACCCGACAGAGGAACCTAGATTAGAAAACATGACTGAATTAGGTTGAACTAAGTAATGGACCGCACAGAGGAACCTAGATTAGAAAACATGACTGAATTAGGTTGAACTAAGTAATGGACCCAACAGAGGAACCTAGATTAGAAAACATGACTGAATTAGGTTGAGCTACGTAATGAACCCCACAGAGGAATATAGATTAGAAAACATGACTGAATTAGGTTGAACTAAGTAATGGACCCCACAGAGGAACCTAGATTAGAAAACATGACTGAATTAGGTTGAACTAAGTAATGGACCCCACAGAGGAAAATAGATTAGAAAACATGACTGAATTAGGTTGAACTAAGTAATGGACCCCACAGAGGAACCTAGATTAGAAAACATGACTGAATTAGGTTGAACTAAGTAATGGACCCCACAGAGGAACCTAGATTAGAAAACATGACTGAATTAGGTTGAACTAAGTAATGGACCCCACAGAGGAACCTAGATTAGAAAACATGACTGAATTAGGTTGAACTAAGTAATGGACCCCACTGAGGAACCTCGATTAGAAAACATGACTGGACTAGGTTGAACTAAGTAATTGACCCAACAGAGGAACCTAGATTAGAAAACATGACTGAATTAGGTTGAACTAAGTAATGGACCCCACAGAGGAACCTAGATTAGAAAACATGACTGAATTAGGTTGAACTAAGTAATGGACCCCACTGAGGAACCTCGATTAGAAAACATGACTGAATTAGGTTGAACTAAGTAATTGACCCGACAGAGGAACCTCGATTAGAAAACATGACTGAATTAGGTTGAACTAAGTAATGGACCGCGCAGAGGAACCTAGATTAGAAAACATGACTGAATTAGGTTGAACTAAGTAATGGACCGTGCAGAGGAACCTAGATTAGAAAGCATGACTGGACTGGGTTGAACTAAGTAATGGACCCCACAGATGAACCTAGATTAGAAAACATGACTGGACAAAGTAATGGAACGCCACAAAAGAACATATATTAGAAAAGATGATTGAGCTAGGCTGAAATAACTAGGTAGAGGAACATAGATTATTAAACATGACTGGACAAGGTTGAACTAGGTAATGCATCACATAGATGAATACATATTAGAAAACATGACTAGACTAGGTCATGGAACGCCAGAGTGGAACATAGATTAGAAAACATGACTAGGCTGATCTAGGTAATGAACACAAGAAAGGAACTTAGATTAGAAAACATTACTGAACTAGGCTGAACTAGGTAAGGAATTCCTCAGAGGAACATATATTAGAAAACATGATTGAACTAGGCTCAACTAGGTAATGAATCCCTCAGAGGAACATATATTAGAAAACATGATTGAACCCAACTAGCCTTTACTTCCTAAACAGAATATATCCCAATACACATTACAAAACATTCATGCAAATGTGTGGTTCAGAAAACCCCCTTTATACCCCCATCAAACCAAAGTACTTCTTAGTACGTTGTTGAAAATGTTGCTGAATGGGTTCAAACTGTTTGCGCACCTAGTGAACGTAGTAGCAACTTTTAAAACTTTGTATGAACTGCATGGATGGGCAACGACGGAAGGTCAGATCTCCGGCACAAAAAGCAGGCGCTCTAACCACTCAGCCATCCAGCCGGGTTTTGAGTGAGGACAAAAAGAATACACGGTTTCCTCCCCCAACCCGCCCTCTGTCGGCAGTGACAACAACTAATGTTGTCGGTCATTCATATTTCAGAAGTAGTGCATTGATAGGACGCAACAACACGAAGGCGGAACACAATTCTGGGAAACTAGACTAGGAGAACAAGGCACTGTTCTCCACACAGTGTGACCGGACGTGATGGTCCAATCGGTAGAGCGCAGACTTCCCGTACGGAACGTCATCGGGCGTTCGAATCCCAGCCTAGTCAAACCAATGACTTAAACATTGATACTTGTCACTTCCTAGCCAGGCGCTCGGCATTGATAGGATTGGGCAAGGACTGGTTAGCCACAGTATCAGGATAATGTGACGGAGTAGGATGCTGGGTCATGGTTCTGGCAGCCTGATCTCCCAGTGGGACAGCACTATAAAGTTGCCATGATTGTGCACTGTCACAAGTTGGTACCCATCCTGATATGACCATAGATGTTGCTAGGATGTAAAACACAAACAAACAAATATTCATACAATACCAGGTTAATAAATAAGTTACTGCGCGGAAAGAAAAGTTCCTTTCGACACATTTGACAAATCTGATGTCTGCATTTACAGCTGGAAAAACTTAAATTGGAGTTCCCTTGATGGGGATTATTGTCTTATATTATTCACATGTCCGTGACTTCTTATGGCTCGTCGTAGGCACAGAGACTGGGTGGGAGCCAGCAGTCATTGTATGCAAGCCTCTGAAGTAAGTTCTAGTTAAGAAAATTGACATTCTCTGCATTTAAAGAGCTCATCCATGCTTTGGAAAAGAGCTGTCCATATATATATATATATATATATAAATAGCTCTCCATATATGTACATATAATGAAGAGCTCTTCCCCAAGGCATGATGTATGAGCTTGCCATTGGCATTGCAAGCTCATGTTTTGGATCGTCGTTTATTTTGTGTGTGTGCATTACTTGTTTAAGCAGGGGAAATTTCAGTAGCAGATGACTGGTCTTCCTCATTCCACTGCTCCTTGCCCTATCCTAATAATGACAAGCATCTGGCTAGGAAGTAACAAGTATAAATTGCTAAGTCATTCGTTTGACTCGACCAGGATTCGAACCCATGACCCCACGATCTATCAACACAGGAGACGCATGCTCGAACTCATTCGGCCATCCCGTCTGATATTGCGTCTTGGAAAAGAGCTTTTCATTTAGTTTCTAGATAATTATAGACGCAGATAAATATAGATTAGCAGCTAAACATAAGAAAAATGACTAATTTAGGTATAAGTCGCTTACCCGCCAAGATATCACCTTAGATGCTATCAGGACGTAAAACGCCAACAACCAACCTCAGTGAATCCATCCCGACAGAACGTTGCTTTTAGTTACAGCAGATGACACCCACAGAAGACAGCCGAGAAGTCAGGCCAACACAAACACCGCCACCGGTTCTAATTATACGGACATTTTTGTTTAATTATTTGCTAGAATTGAGATAATTTACGCCACCGGCGGTAATGGACATTGCGTGTGAGGCAGATGAGTCCGTGAGGGCCAGGCCTGCAACTCAAAGACACGGGTAATAAACATGGTGCTGTTGGTTGTTGGGAGTTTTATGTCCTGGCAACATCTACCTGTCTACAGTCATATCAGGACGGGTACTGACTTATGACAGTTTGCACTCATGGTGACTTTATAGTGCTACCCCACTGGGAAATCAACCCACTTGCACCATGACCCGATATCCCACTAGGTCATATTATCCTGACATTGAGCTGACCGTTCCTTTCCCTATCATATTAATGCCGAGCACCAGGCTAGGAAGCAACAAGTATCAATTGTGTAAGTCATTGGTTTGACTCGACCGGGAACCAAACTCCCGATTTCCTGCATGGGAGGCCTGCGCTGAGCGGATTCGGTCACCGCGCCCGGTACGTCACGTTGTGCTTGGCGCGTCCCCCCCCCCTATCCCCCATATCCCCCCCTATCACACCCCCCATCACCCCGTATCACCCCCTATCACCCCCATACCCCACATTATCACCCCTATCACAGACACCCATCACCCCCTAGCAGCCCCCTATCACCCCGGCCATATCACCCCATATCACCC
Source organism: Branchipolynoe longqiensis (assembly GCA_030323885.1). Lineage (NCBI taxonomy): Eukaryota > Metazoa > Annelida > Polychaeta > Phyllodocida > Polynoidae > Branchipolynoe > Branchipolynoe longqiensis. Next base: position 23,352,490 of record CM059199.1, on the reverse strand, counting down.
CGCTATCACACACCCATCACCCCATATCAGCCCCCTGTCACACACACCGATCACCCCATATCAGCCTCCTATTACCCCCCCCCCCCATATCAGGCCCTTATCACACACACCCATCAGCCCATATCAGCCCCCTATCACACCCCTATCAGCCCACATCAGCCCCCTATCACACACACCCATCACCCCATATCAGCCCCCCTATCACACACCCCTATCAGCCCATATCAGCCCCCTATAACACCCCTATCAGCCCATATCAGCCCCCTATAACACCCCTATCAGCCCATATCAGACCCGTATCACACACACCCGTCATCCATATCAGCCCCCTATTACTCCCCCCATCACCCCATATCAGCCCCCTATCACACACGCCCATCACCCCATATCAGCCCCCTATCACACACGCCCATCACCCCATATCAGCCCCTATCACACCCCTATCAGCCCATATCAGCCCCCTATCACACTCCCCCATCACCCCATATCCCCCCTGCCCATCACCCCTTATCAGCCCCCTATCACACACCCCCATCACCCCATATCAGCCCCATATCACACACCCCCAACACCCCATATCAGCTCCCTATCACACACTCCCATCACCCCATATCAGCCCCCTATCACACACGCCCATCACCCCATATCAGCCCCCTATCACCCCCCCCCCCCCATCACCCCATATCGGCCCTCAGATACTCGCTGCTGCTCGGAACCATCCCCCACCCCCCTCCCCGCTCATCACCACCCTCCCCCGATCACCTCCGCCATACACATGCTGCTCTCTACTCAGAGTGCCTCTCTCTCATTCCCACCTCTCATCCATCATTCTCCCCAACACGCGCACACTGCTGCTCGAAACCCCCTTGCCCCTCCCATCACCCCCACTCTCATACACTACTACAAGGGCCCCTTCACCCATACACACCCTGTTTGTCCTGATATTACCTTAGATGTTGCCAGGACGTAAAACCCCAACAAACCAACACACACTCTGCTGCTCGGAGCCCCCCCCCCCCCCCCCTTCCTCCCACAGACAGACATTTCGTCGCCTAGCATGACGACTCACTTTCCCATTAAACAACACCATTACATACATTAAGCCCCGTTTGTCAAGAAACAAATGGACTTCACTTGACTGAAACTAAGCCATATTTATCAAGAAATTAATGCACTTTACATGACTGAATCTAAACCACATTTATCAATTCAATTCAATTCAATTCTTTATTTCAGACTCAGGATTATGGTAGTTACATAATTTGGTCCATAGTAGGTAGATATAAAAAGTAATGTGAATAGGATATAAGTAATAGTATGAATACTACCATACTAACCAATATCAAAATGTTGGTCTACATACAGTAGTTTGTACCAGTGCCTCCATATGGCAGACATACATCTGAGATCACTCTCTTCTATTTGTACAAGTCCCTGTATTATAACATTTTCTGACTTGTCAAGTCTAGTAATAAATTTGAATATTAGATTCCTGATAACAAACAGCCTGGAAGGCTGGCACATCAATATTGGCAAACAACTGACTAGCGCTGTGAAAATGGATTCACTAGAATCGATCAACTGGAACAAGAACCAAATGAACTTTACTTGACTGAAACTAAACCACATCTATCAAGAACCAAATGAACTTTACCTCACTTAGACTAAACCACATTTATCAATAAGAAAACACACTTTACTTGACGGAAACTATGTCGTATTTATTGGGAAGCAAATGCTCATTAATGTACTCAACAATTCTGTTAAAAATGAAGGGGAATTAATGCGAATATAGTTCCATATATTAACTACTATTTTTGCTTATTTTATTTTCGCCACCAAAATATCAACAATGTTATTCATCAAATAAATGTTAGTGACGTTGCTTTGCACCATCCAATGAAACCATTAATTAAGGGAATGGAGACAGAACACCGCACGCAACAAATGTAATAATTAAAAACAAGTCTCGACACATGACGCTTCCGTCGCCACCTAATAATCCACACCAGGAATATTAACTTCAACAATGCCCGCCATACGCACAACGCGAATATGTCGCGACTCTCAATGCTTTTTCTACGGGGATCCAATGTAATAGAGAGGGAATGGTTTTCTTGTTTGTTTTGGGCGGTTTTGTATCCTAGCAATATCTATGGTCATACCAGGATGGGCACTGCCTTGTGACAGTGTGCATTCATGATTACTTAATAGTGCTGCCCCACTGGGAGATCAGCCCTCAAGCACCATAACCCAATATCCCACTCAGTCACATTATCCTGATGCTGAGCTAACCAATCCTTACCCTATCCTAATAATGCCAGGCAGCTGGCTAGGAAGCAACAAGTATACATTTATAAGTCATCGATTTGACATAAAACTCCAACACCATGTGGGAAATCGTGGGAGTTCAAATCCTGGTTGACTCAACTGCTCAAACCAACAACTTAAAAATTGATACAGTATAACCCCGTTAAACCAAACTTGAAGGGACCCTAGACATTTTTTTGATTAACCGATCATTGGTTTAACCGGGCTTTGTGCTTTGACTTTAACTTTGAGTAAGTGTGTATTGCACATGTAATATACAATGTATGTGGACACTTTGATTATTGTTTTTTATGTATGTACAGTATATCCCCATTAAAACAAGCTCGGTTAAACCAAGCGATCAGTTAATCCAAACTTTTTGTCGGCGGCCCGGCAAAATACTACCATTTATCATATAAAAAAGTTGGTGGGGTCTCAGATGACCTGATAACCACATGACAATTTGGTTTAACCATTCCAGAGTGGCCTGGGGTCCGACAATCTTGTTTGGATTAACCGATAATTTGGATTAACCAACTTTGGTTTAACCAACTTTTTTATATGATAAATGGTAGTATTTTGCCGGGCCGCCGAAAAAAGTTTGGATTAACCGATCGTTTGGTTTATCCGAGCTTGGTTTAACGGGGTTGTACTGTATTTGTCACTACCTAGCCTGGTGCTCGGCATTACCAGGATAGGGCAAGGGGAAGTAATTGTTTGCGATTGGAATTTCCCCTGCTTAATCAATGAATGTAACACACACATTTCAATATACCTGTAGCTGAATAGATTTAGTTTATTTCTTGGAGTTTTAAGTCCTGGCAACATCTAAGGTCATATCATGGCGGTACAGCTAAATGGAAGAACATGTCTGCTTGTTGGCGGTGATAACAGAAACAGTAGCTCTAGTGTCTAATCATGAATCACAATCCTTATCCATCCTAGTAGTGTCGTTAATGGATTACTTAATAAATAAATATCTGTCCGTTTTTTCTCTCTGTCGGCATTACTGATTAATTGCTGGACTAGATATGAACCCTCGACGTCAAATTAATCGCCGAGCAGCCTGAGCACTCGCTCATTTCCACCTCTTCCCGCATTTTCTTTTCAGTCTAAATGGCTAATTAATCTTCAACGCGCATACTGATGTGTGCCCGCGGGTGATTCACACTTTTTTACAATTAGGCTATACTTGGCACCCCCTCACGTGCGGGAGATCAGGGGTTTGTGTCAAACCAATGACTTACAAAATTGATACTTGTCACTTCCTAGCTTGGCGCTCGGCAATAATAGGATAGGGCAAGGACTGGTGAGTTCAGTGTCAGGGAGTGGGATATCAGGCCATGGTGCTGGTGGACTGAGTGCCCAGTGGGCCAGCACTATTAAGTCACCATGGTTGTGCACAAGTCGGTACACGTCCTGATATGAGCTTAGATGTTGCCAGGATGTAAAACTCCAACAACAAACAAAACAGACGTAATGCCCTACATTGTCGGCTGGACTGAGTAGCAAGACACGTGTCAAAACATGGATCTAGTTAGGAAAAGCAGTAACAACAGCAAAATGCATAATCTGCCCTCAAGGCCAAATTATTTACGGCTGTTTTAAAGCTGCATAGTCTGATGAAGCATCACATTTTCAAAACCAAAACAATTATTTAGATTTGATTCAATAGATTTGATTCAATATATTTAACTTAGATACTATTGTGCTTTTTAACATGTATTGCCACATATAATGGAATACTGAGTCAATTTAATAGAATCTGTTGTTGCAGAATCCTATGGTGTCAGAGTTTTGGTGATCTTGCCAAAACTTATTTGAAATGTTTACACTTCAATTATCTCATAAGTTAGCCATTTAAAATGAAAGTTACTTCAAACTACAATAAGGTAGGTTATAAAAATCAGTTTAATATATTTATCTCAGAAAAATTACAGGAACTGAAAACCATCGGACTATGCAACTTTAACCAATGTGTACATATGTTATGATATCATGGTTCTATTGTACTGTGCCTTAGACAGTGGTGTTCTCTGTGGCGGAGTGGTTAGACTGTCTGACTTTTTGTCTACTTCGGACTCCTAATCTGAAGGTCAGTGGTTCGATTCCCCATGCCCCCACCTCTGCCAATTTGGATTTCCACCGCTGTGTATAACTTACAGCATCATTAAAGGCCAGTTGCTCTCATACTGTGTCTATCGTGGCGTGGGAGGTAAAAAATCCCACGGGTCGGTAAAAGTGTAGGCTCGGCCTTTTTATCGACAAACTGTCTAATGGTGAAAACAAGCCTATTCAGGCTTATTATCCATGATAGCCAGTAAAAATCTTCAACAACAACAACAAAAAAGACTAACTCCTGCTAGGGAGATACCAAGGGAAGAAAAGAATGCTTGTTTCTTTGTTGGAGTTTTACATCCTGGCAACATCTAAGGTCATATCAGACTAACTCCTGCTAGAGAGATTAACAAGCTACGAAAAGAAGGCTTGTTTGTTTGGTTAATGGAGTGATCCATCCTGGCAATATCTAAGGTCATATCAGACTAACTCCTGCTAGAGAGGTACCAAGGGAAGAAAAGAATGCTTGGTTGTTTGTTCGATGGAGTTCTACGTCCTGGCAACATCTAAGGTCATATCAGACTAACTCCTGTTTGAGAGATTAAAACGCTAAGAAAAGAAGGCTTGTTTGTTTGTTTAATGGAGTGTTCCGTCCTGGCAACATCTAAGGTCATATCAGTTTGGGGAAAAGAAGGCGGATAACAGAAGAGGTGGGAAGATAACATAAAGAAATGGACAGACCTGGAGTTTGGCAAGTCCCATAGGGCAGTGAAGAACAAGGGAAATTGAGAAAACGACCCTCATGGTTAATAAGGGATTGACAATGATAATGATGAGAAAGTGCTGTATTCAATTTATATGATTAATCTCTAACATGGAACAGGCTACAAGAGGAGGTAAGAGAAGCAGCAAATCTTCAAAACTGTCTAATATATCTTCCAGATTGATCTGTTTGTAGTAAGATCTGTTGAGTTGTTTCTAACCAAGTTGTAGATATGTTATGCAGGTATTGCAGGTATTGCAATACTTCAGGGAGTTTGACGCCCTTGCCCTGCAGAGTTGTAAACCACTGCCTTGTGGTACAGGTTTTTGACAGAACAGCAGGCTAAGGGAGCAAACCCTAAACAGAAAACCATGTCACTGTGGCAGCATTAAGGGTGGTTGATGTATGGAACTCCCAACATCTCCCGACCAGCCACTGCAGGGACAAATAGTTTTTCGCCTGTCTTGACATGTTCTTCCCGATGTGAAACCTCTATTTGCTCCCTGAGAGAGTGCCGCAAAAGCCAGCAGCACTTCAACACTTTTGCAGGCAGCTTTCATGAAATGTACAGAAAGAGAGGGTGCCCTCGTCTCCGGTTCAAGGATACCATCAAGAGAAACCTGAAGCTGAGAGACATTAAGACCGACTCATGGACGTCACTCTCACAGGAGAGAGCTAAATGGAGGGCGGCAGTCAAGTAATGAAAGCAGTCTTTGTTGCATCGCGACCGACAGCATGATCATGATGATGAGATATGTTATAATATCATTGTTCTATTGTACAATGCCTTGAAATAGCTCCTGCCAGCAGTTTCAAATAGCGGGAACAGTCTAAGAGGTGAACAGTTAGATGTCTAGATGGCATCTGCCAGTTTATTGTTCTGAGGTTTAACTCGTCACATGCACCTGTGACGTCATGCCACTGGTACCGGCTTGCTCTGTTTACATACATTACAGAGGCCAATGTAGTTGAAAGTAGTTGAATGTAGTTGAACGTAGTTGAACGTAGTTGACCGTAGTTGAACATAGTTGAATGTAGTTGAACATAGTTGAACGTTGTTGAATGTAGCTGAATGTAGTTGAACGTAGTTGAACGTAGCTGAATGTAGTTGAACGAAGTTGAACGTAGTTGAACGTAGTTGAACGTACCAGCATCCATAATTCTTCGGGACGGGATGGCTCAATGAGTTGAGTGTCCATCTCACGTTTTGGTATATCGTGGCTCCAACCCTGGTCGAGTCAAACTAATGACATACAAATGTATACTTGTTACTTCCTAGCCAGGTGCTTGGCATAATTAGGATAGGGCAAGGGCTGGTTGGCTCAGTGTCAGGATAATATGACTGAGTGGGATATCAGATCATGATGCTGGCAGACTGGTCTTCCAGTGGGGCAGCACTATAACATCACCATGAGAGTGCACTGTCACAAGTCGATACCTGTCCTGATATGACCTTAAATGTTGCCAAGACAAAACTCCAATAACTAACCAACCCAGCTACACCTTCCCTCTCCAACATACCCCCAACACTCACTCCGAGCTACGCAACCCCCAAAATCACACCTCACACTCACCCCCCCTCACCTCACCCCACTCACCCCATCCTCACATTTCCATCCATCGCTCCACCTAGCCCCAACACCACCACACCCCGCCCAACATCACCTACACCTCCCGCAACACCATCACAGCTCCAAACCCAGCCATCACCGCTCCTGTCACCCCACCTACACTCCCCACACTCCTCCCCTCACTCCACCTCCCCCTCCCCCGCTACCTACCCCCGCCCCCCTCCCTCCCCGGCCCGGCGGTGTAACACTTACTACCTAAAGAGGCGTGATTTGTTTCCATTAGGGTCCACTCACCGGGCGTTCTGGCCCTGACATCCGGGAGGACAATCCATCAGCAGTCTTTGCCCGCCTCACGCCACCACCCCCGATAGTCCCCCCCCCCCCCCCTCCCCCCCACACACACACCGCACACACCTCACGCCACCAGTCCCCGACACACACGCACACATATACACCGCCCCCTGGGTTCAAACGAGATGGCCGAATAGGTGAGGCGCCTACTTCCAACACTGGAGGTGTGGTGAGTGGTGAGTTCGATCCCCGGCCGAGTTACACCAACAAGCGATGTTTGTCACCACCTAGGCTGCCGCTCGGCATTGGTAGTGCAGGGGGTAAGGAGTGGTTGTTTGCTGGCTGGATAATGGATGGTTGGTTGGTTGGTTGTTGGAGTTTTACATCCTAGTAACATCTAAGGTCATATCAGGACAGGTACAAACTTGTGACAGTGCACACTCATGGCAACTTTATAGTGCTGCCCCACTGGAGACCATGCCACCAGCACCATGACTTGATATCCTACTCAATCATATTTTCCTGACACTCAGTCAACCAGTGCTTGTCCTACCCTAATAATGCCGAGTACCTGGCTAGGGGAGCGACAAGTATACATTTTTAAGTCATCGGTTTGAGTCCATCACAGTTCGAATCCCCCGATCTACCAAAATGGGAGATGCACGCTCGACTCATTCGGCAATCGCGTCTGGGTACTTTAGATGTTGTCAGGATGTAAAACTCCAACAAAGAAGCAACTCTATGTTTTGTGCAGGCTTAGATTGAGGGCCAGGAGTCGGTCTAAGCTGGTGTCTTTGCTGACAAAGTGTCAACGCCAGGTAATGGATGGACACATAAAATCCAGTAGGGCTGCTGAAGTGCAGGTCCATCATGTGTGACGCTAGCATTCGTTACACAGATAACACGCACCAGGGGGGAATTAGCAGCTTAACAACTTTAAATTCATCACTCATTGGAGATAGTTAAGGCTTGGTGTAAGGACAATGTGACTGGGTGAGATATCACGTCATGGTGCTGGTGGCCAGGTCTCCCAGTCGGGCTGCACTATAAAGTCACCATGAGCACGCACTGTCACAAGTCGGTACCCATCCTGATATGACCTTCAACATTGCCCAGGACGTAAAACTCCAACAACCAACCAGCACTACGTTGTGTGCAGGCTTAGACATCAGGCCGCGAGTCGGTCCAGGCTGGTGTCTTTGCCGACAAAGTGTCAACGCCAGGTAACGGATGGACACATAAAACCCAGGATGGCTGCTGAAGTGCAGGTCCATCATGTGTGACGCTAGCATTCGTTGCACAGATAAGAAGCGCCGGGGGTGGAATTAGCAGCTTAACGACTTTAAATTTATCACTCATTGGAGATAGTTAATTGAAAATAAAAAGCCACGAGGTGACAAGGTAATTGATTTAAATGGGCGGGGTGGTGGCGAGGCTGCGTGGGTTGTTTCAGCACATGCATCTCGCCCGCCAACCCGCCTCTCGCTGGTTGCCAGTGTGTGCCTGATGTAAACTATCCTAGAAGGAAGGTGAGGCAACCAGCAGCCTCTTTCCAAGTTATTACCAGCGAAAAAAAGTGCTTATATGTTTCAATTAAGTCATTCGTGATTGATCATGTCCTCCGCTCATCGGCGGTGGGGTAGTCTAGTGGGTACGGCGCCTATTTCCTACGCGGGAGCTCATGCAGAGTCAGCACTTGTTGCTAGTATCCTACCTTGTCTAGCGCTGGGCATTGGTTGGCTTCTCGGTGTCAGAATAATGTGGCAGTGGTCATGTGTCTCCAGGTATTATATTCCCGTATCGGAAGCACTATAAAGCCACCATCAACGCTCCCCTGTCGCAAGTCGGTAGCCGTCCTGATGTGTCCTCAAATGTTGCCAGGATACAAAAGCTCAACCTTTTCTTCTTTTGCTCAATATCAACATCCCCAAACCCACAAGAAACCCCCTCCCCCCCCCAAAAAAAAACAACCAACAACACAATAGCACCATGGCAAAATACCTGTCCGATCATGTAATATCTGATCAAACTAATAATGCATCAAAGCATAGTTGACCAAGAAGCCAAATGTATCCTGCAAACCGTCAGTGAGCGTTATCTCCACAATCCCAAATCCACTATTAACCATAGTACTCAAGTCGTTGACAGAGAATGTCGTTGACAGAGAGTAGTCAGAGAATGTCATCCTCACAGGTATGAGTGGCAAATAAACAATCAATTGTCTATTACATTTACTATATTCCAGTCCACGTGAACAGAGATTGAACCGGGCGTTATTTAGGGTCTATTCAAGACTGGGAGATGCTGTCCTTAGACTATGAAGGCCCGGTCACATACACGTCAGTGAAGTAGTTGAACGTAGTTGAACGTAATTGAATGTAGGATAGATTAACGTAGGTCAACCATGGTGTAAGTACGTTAAGCTACATTGTGAAAAACGTTAAGGGACGGCAGGTTTTGGTGCGGATAAATATGTTACTGCACGAATGCCTGGACATTAAACTACGTTCAACTACGTTCAACTACGTTCAACTACGTTCAACTACGTTCAACTACGTTCAACTACGTTCAACTACGTTCAACTACGTTCAATGTACCTCAGCCTCCACTACGGTCAACTACGTTCAACTACGTCCAAGTACGCTAGAGTGTGCTAGAGTATGCTAGAGTATGCTAGAGTATGCTAGAGTACGCTAGCATCATGGATGCAAATTCAGCCTCTAACGTAGTGCTCTTTTGAACATGTCCAAAAATTGAATCGGAGATCACGGCTCACCCACATTATCACCAAGTTATCATCACAGACAAGTAGGGATACCAGTAAGTTCAACTATGTTCAACTGTGTTCAACTACATTAGCCTCCACTACATTATACCCCTGTCACACTACAACGTAACAGGCCAGCAAGTGGGAAACGTAAAAATCACTTTTTTACATTGACATACAGGACATCAGTGCAACGTTCACAGGTCACAGGTCACTAATAGACAACACCACCTCCCACCACCCGCTACCCTGACACCCCCACCTCCCCACCACACACTTTCCCGCCTGTCCTGTCGCGTTCCCCGGCCGACACTTCCGCCCGCGCCGCTTCCCGCTTCCCGCCTCCTTACTCCTTAATCAAGCTCGTCTCGCAGCGTGACGTTTTAATTTGCCCCCGCTCGGGCCGCCAATAGACCTGACGGTTCGAACTGCGTTATAATGATAAGGAACGAGTGCCCGCAGTTGGAGCCCCCCATGACGAGACGTCCGCCGACATTGCCTGCAGATTACCACACCCCTTGGTGTGAGTTGCTCGCGTTAATCTAGTTCACAGGGGAGCAGCAGCAGTTCTTATACTTATAGTCCCACCACCCCACGCGCTCCTTTTCCTGCTACCAACAAACCAAGTTATCCACCGTACAAATTATTTGCCCAGCAATTTCAGAAAATGTGTATCAGTCTGGTAGCATTGCTAAAAAAACGGGGACCCTGTGATACTGGGACAGCTCACTCCCTATCTCTCCCATGGTAATGTAAATTTCACTGTGCCACCTTGTGGTGGGCTTGATCAACCCAGCTGCTGGTTGGTGTTTCACATGTAAACGCATACAATTATATTATACATGAGACAGGTAAGTATGAAAACACATCAATATGAAATTGCTATGAACAAACACACATCATCAGCATCATCATCATCATCATCATCATCATCATCACAATCATCACATTGCCGTCTTAATATTATAGGGTCTTTGTATAAACGTAGACACTAATAAAGTCTGTACTAGACTACTGAATGACTGAAACGTACAATCTTCCAAGCATTGTTTATCCCATCATTACTAACAACCTACTTACTCAAACTACTTCATGTAGTAAAAAAAAGTAACCATTTAAGCATAACCCTACAAGCTAACCACCCTCTATCTAACAGAATAAACAAACCGTTCTTCTAACACTCCATCTCAAAATGTTAACTCCAACAACATGATCATTTTGCAATTCACATCATAGTAGGCATACAAACCTATGAAGGGAAACTATACTCCTAACTACTCCGTAATGTAAAGGTCTAATCAATACACATGTATGTATCTAAGTGTGTATGAATACAACATATAACAACTATTTTTATATATGAATTGTCAAACTATACCATATGTAAGTCTTTGAATGTTTAATATTGTTATTTCAGCTGATTTGAGCTAGCTGTTGATGACAATATCAGACTACATATAGATATATTGTAAATAACTGTATTGTCACATGGCTGGAAGACCAGTGCCACGGCACTGACAAAAGACTTTATTTAATGAATAAACTATATTTACAACAACAAAAAAAGTCACTGCCACCAACACCGACATGGACAAGAAGCAAGATGACCAGACGGGATGGCCAAATGAGTTGAGCATCCATCTCCCGTTTTGGGATTCGATTCCACGCATTCGAACCCTGGTCGAGTCAAACCAATGACGTTCTCTGTGGCAGAGTGGTTAGAGTCTCTGACTTTTTTTCGAGGTCAGACTCCTAATCTGAAGGTCGGTGGTTCAATTCCCTGTGCCCCCAGCTCTGCCAATTTGGATTTCCACCACTGTGTATAACTTACAGCGTCATCAAAGGCTGGTTGCTCTCATACCATGTCTATGTGGTATGGGAGGTTAAAAATCCTTTGGGTCGGTAAAAGTGTAGGCTCAGGCTTTCTATCAACAAACTGTCGAATGGTGAAAACAACTCTATTCATACTTATCCATGATAGGCAGTACAAATCTTCAAGAAAATGTCATACACATTTATATGCGTTGCTACCTAGCAAGGTGCTCTGCATTATTAGGATAGAGCAAGGACTGGTTGGCTCAGCGTCAGGATAATGTGGCCTGGTCTCCCAGTGGGGCAGCACTATAAAGTTGCTATGAGTGTCACAAGTCGGTACCTATGATGTAGTTGTTGCTAGGACGTAAAACTCCAACAACAAACCAACCAAAGAGGGGTGGGTAAGGGGATGGAGGAGCTGGATACAGGGTGGATGGGGTCGGTAAGGGGCGTTTTATGATTAAAGATCATACCATGTTGGGTGCAGCGTCGACAATCGATTTGGTTGCTAGGGAGTGTCTGTCCTAAGGGTTGGTGGGAGGGAAAGACATACGACGTCAGCGATGAATACGATGACACGGCATTAAGAGAGACGGATGGGTGCAGACGCCAGAGGGCCTCATTATCGGATGTAGCTGGGTTATTTACATACGGGCATGCGCAGACACACGGCCGCCTGGCGGAGGGTTCGGTACTAGTGGAAGTACTCAGGCAAACATTTCTAGGATCTCTGACTTGTCTGGTGAAGATACATAAGCTGTTGGATTTAAAACGCTTTCGTGTCGCTTAGTTTTCATCCCTTCCACCTCCTACCCACTCCTCCTTGTTTTTAAATAATGAGTTGCATAGACTACATCATGGTTCCAGCGGCGCGGTGCATTGTGGGATGCATCAGAGCAAACCCCCCCCCCCCCAGAAACACATGGCACATGCTAATACACTGGGTGCAGCTATGAAATGTGCTAGTTTCAGCTCATCTCAGCTCTTGTTTGAAACATAGAATACCAACTAAAAAAATATATATAATAAATTAAGATATTAATCTTTTATCCCACATTGCATTTACATCAATATAATCAGCACATCTTATGCCATGTGCATTTAGATTTAGACAAATCTGGGCACTCAGACTAGTGTTAGAGCCATAGCCAGAGTCAGTTTTACTTATTTTATTCATGTTTTTATTTATATCCACTCCACCTAGGCACAAACCGCTTGGAACACATATAGAAAACATGTTTAACAAAAAGATTATATTAAAATAATAATGTTAGGGTTTTGGATTTCTATTAATTTGAATAAAACTGACATTTTTCACTGCGCGCATTGGCAAACTCAATGGCCGTACGCCTTTGCTTTGCTCCCAACGCCGTTTTCAGCGCATGCGCAGTCGGTACCGTGATGTAGTCTATCACAGCCATTGATTACAGTTGCATAGTCCGCTAGTTTTGAGTTCCCTGTCATTTTCTGGGATACATATATTAGGTTGAGGGTTGTAATCTACCTTACTTTAGTTTGAAGTAACTTTTAGTTGAAGTGCCTAACTGGAGATATTTGAATTGCAAACATGTAAAGTTAATTTTGGCAAACAAAAAAGGAAAGTTTATTTAATTTAATGACACCTCTAGAGCACATTGATATTCATCATGAACTATTTGATGTCAAACTTATGATCATTCGGTCATATTTCTTTGCAGGAAACCCGCTGCCGCCACATAGGCTACTCTTTCTGATAAGCACTAAGGGGTCTTTCATATGCACTTTCCAACAGACAGGACAGCACATACCGCAACCTTTGATGAACCAGGTGTGGACCACTGGTTCAAATGTTGCCAAACATGTCAAACAATGACACCATATGCTTGTGCAGTAACAGGTTCTATTAAATTGGATCAGTGTGCTCGATGATCAATGTTTGCTAGATGGGAATGTTCTCGGATTGAGACTTTTACCTCTAGACCGGCAGGGTAGGTGGTCCTTTTGGAGATAGAAGGTTCAGTTGCATCCTTCTCTCTGTCTGAGCTGCTCAGAAGCCGAGAGTGGCAGTGGTGAGTAGCTGATTAGGCGCAGTAACAGCACCCACAACACTCCGAAAGTCACGGAGTACTTTATAGGTTGGCGGACATTATCCGACATTATCCGACATTCGCTGATATTATTTAAGTTCTATCATCAGCAACTGCAATGCTTGTCGAGTGAAATATTGGTTGATTGGCGTATAGACCTATTTCATGTGACCTCAGCATGGGTATTTAGGTCAGTGCGCGCAGTGTTTAGCCGTAGGATAACACACTGTCACACTGCAAACTCAATGGCTATGTGCAATCTTCATACAGAAAATGTGAAATATCTCTAAAACCACACCACCTAGACACAAACCGCTTGGAACACATATCGAAAACATATTTAACAAATAGGTTGTATTCAATTTATATGGGTAGGCTTCTGCATTTCTATTAATTTTGAATAAAATAAACGTTTTACACTGCGCATACAGGCAAACTCAGTGGCAGTGTGCATTCGTTCTGCAGCCAAGCTGCGCGCGCATACACAATGTTTACAAACATTGAAAGGGGTCTATAGGTTGTTTATTTTATGTTTTGGGTTATATCAGGACACATCTATGCATACTATCTCTTTATGCAGGTGTAATAGTGCTGCCCCACTGATACACAATTGGTGCATACAACTTCTCACCCAGTCACATTATCTCGCTTCGGGCTGGTTGTATAGTGTTGCCCCACTGAGGCACAATTGGTGCATACAACTTCTCACCCAGTCACATTATCTCGCTTCGGGCTGGTTGTATAGTGTTGCCCCACTGAGGCACAATTGGTGCATACAACTTCTCACCCAGTCACATTATCTCGCTTCGGGCTGGTTGTATAGTGCTGCCCCACTGAGACACAATTGGTGCATACAACTTCAAAGTTGCATGATCTCGCTTCATGCTGGTTTTATAGTGCTGCTCCATTGAGCCACCCTGGTGCCTGTACCATAATATAACTTCACAGCCAGTCACATTATCTCACTTCATACTGGGTTTATGGTGCTGCCCTATTGAGACACCGTGATACATGCACCATAATGCAACTTATTACCCAGTCTTATCTCATGTCATGTTGGCTTTATAGTACTGCTCGATTGAGATACCATGGCGCATGAACGAGAATGCACCTTCCCATCCGGTCATTTTATCTCGCTTCATGCTGGTTTTATAGTGCTGCCACATCGCTGCGAAATCGCTGAGTTCTCTCATCCCTGTATAATACTCCACTAAGATGGTTTAGTATATTTAAATTGTATTGTTGAATTGTTGATGTTAGAATCTGTCAGCCCTTGCTTTATCTGGTCCTCATCCAACATTAGCCAAGCACTTCCGGAATTGATCAGTTTGGATAACTGATTGTTTAGCTTAACGATAGTTTATGTTGAGATCAACGTCACCTTTGACAAAGATTAGTGAACGCTGCACTTGACAGCACTTTTGGTGCCGCCATTTTGAATAATCCTACCGGTGATTCTTTAAAGTCGGTAAAGGATTGGTTGACTCGGTGTCAGGATAATGTGAATGATTGCGATATCAGGTCATGGTGCTGGCGGCCTGGTCCCAGGGGTCAGCACTATAAAGTCGCCATGAGTGCGCACTGTCACAAGTCAGTACCGGTGTCGCGGTTTCAGTTCTCCACCAGTTTCAGTTCTCCACATCGCTTCTGCGCATGCGTCAAAATCGAACAGCATCATCTGCGCATTGTCAATGGTCGTGAGCAGTCTTCATACAGAAAAAGTGAAATATCTTTAAAACCACACCACCTAGAAACAAACCGCTTGGTATACATATAGAAAACATGTTTAGCAAAAAGATTATATTAAATTGATATGGTTAGGGTTCTGGATTTCTATTAATTTTGAATAATGTTTTGCACTGCGCGTACCGGCAAACTCAAGGCATTGTCAATGGTCATGAGCAATCTTCATACAGAAAAAGTGAAATATCTCTAAAACCACACCAGCTAGAAACAAATAGCTTGGTACACATATAGAAAACATGTTTACCGAAAAGATTATATTAAATATATAAGATTAGTGACACTGACACTATGGTGACAGTATGAGGCAGCGATTTGCGGTGATCGGCGACGGTTTGAATCTGGCTCAATGTTGACAATGCGCAGACGATGCTGTTCGATTTTGCCGCATGCGCAGAAGCGATGTGGAGAACTGAAACTGGTGGAGAACTGAAACCGCGACACCGGTCCTGATATTACCTTAGATGAAGGATGGCTGATTGAGATGAGCACCCATTTTGGTAGGTCATTGGATTTGAGTCTGCTCGAGTCAAACCGATGACCTACAAATTAATACTTGCCGTTACCTAGCTAGACGTTTGGCATTACTACGATAGGCGAAGAATAGTGCAATGAGGAAGACCAATTATTGATGATTGATGATTGAACATTCCTCTGCTTAATCAACTAATGTACTCCCCTTAAACATTATTTTAATATCGACCCACTAAGTAGGTGGCGTCTAAGATACCCAAACCACTGTCCGCCCAGCTTCAGTGATGCATCTGGCTCTACTAGGGCAGAAGTGAATGAAGCACACTGCAGTAATCTACAAACAGTTACAAGCCATAAACAAGAAGCAAGGCAACTTAAATTATTAGTAAACCTAAATTCAAAAGATTTGAATCAAATTGGACTAGTGCTGCCGAGCGGGGAAAACTAGTGTTAATACACTTATCCGTTATGAGCAGGGTAAATAAATTCATCGCATTTAAAAAAAGAAATTGATGCAATGTGCATCAAGGGTAGCTGTTGACCATGTACATGTATGTACGCCTACCTCTCCTGTCCACTCCACTCAGGCCAGACATAAGGGGTTGGTTGTTGGAATTTAACGTTCTGGCAACATCTAAGGTCATACCAAGACGGGTACAGACTTGACACAGAGCACATTCATGGCAACTTTATAGTGCTGCCCCAGTGGGAGACCACACTGACAGTACCATGACCTGATATCCCACTCAGTCACATTATCCTGACACTGAACCAACCAGTCCTTGCCGTATCCTAATAATGCTAAGCACCTGGCTAGGAGGCAACAAATATAATTTTTAAGTCATTGTTTTGACTCGACCAGTGTTTAAATCTGTGGTTTCAAATCCCATGATCTCCCAAAAGGGGAGGCGGATGCTCAACTCATTCGGTCATCCTGTCTGGTCATATATAATGGGGGGGGGGCATAATGAGTGGACTGGGAGTGGAGTGAGGACGGTGCACTTGTCAGAGAACTACAGATTCAGATATCTTTCACCCTGTTTCTCTTGAGGAATACAGCTTCTTTAATCAACCAATCAAAAAGTCGCATCCTCATCGCACCCACATTCAGTATTCACCGCGAAGTGGGGCTACATCTACCTTAATAAATGACCAGACGCAGTGGCCGAGTCGGTAGAGCGCAGGCTTCCCGTGCGGGAGGTCGGGAGTGCGAATCCCAGCTGAGTCAAACCAATGACTTATACAATTGATACTTATTGCCACATAGCCTGGTGATTGGTATTAATAGGATAGGACAAGGACTGTTTAGCACAGCATCAGGATAATGTGACTGTGTGGGATATTGAGTCATGGTGCCAGCAATCTGGTCTCCCAGTGGGGCAGCACTATAAAATCACCATCGGTGCGTACTGACTGTTACAAGTGAGTACCTGTCCTGATATGATATTAGATGTTGCTAGGATGTAAAACAACAACAAACAAACAAAACTGTCATAGCATGTGCTTGGAAGGTTGGTTGTTGCAGTTTTGGCAACATCTAAGGTCATATCAGGACGGGCACCGACTTGTGACAGTGCCCTCTCATGGCGACACGAGATTAGATGTTGCTAGGATATAAAACAATAACAAACAACAAACAATCCATTTAAAGCCTGTGCTTGGAGAGTGAGACCAGCATTAAGTGTGGATATTTGCGGAATCTGTCCTGAGAGCGGGCTCAGTTAGCTTGTTCCTAAAATAGCTCACCTGCTGTCACTGCTAATGCTCCGCCGTAAGTAACATTCATTAAAATATCAGTTGTCGCTGCCATAGTCACTAAATCCCACTCTGAGTGAATCTCAGACCAGAAGAAGAGTCCCAGGCAAAAGTTGCACCCAAAGAAACAGAAGGACAATTACTGAGTCGTCTACTCCCTCCGACTAGCACTGTAGCAGGAAGTTAGTTAACAGCCGTAGCAACTGCAGATGGTATTTAGCGACAGCAGACAATATTTAGAGGTAGCAGACGAGATTTAGCGACAGTAAACGGCTTTCAGCGGTAGCAGACAACATTTAGTAGCAGCAGACGACATTTAGTAGCAGCAGATGACATTTAGTAGCAGCAGATGACACTTAGTAACAGCAGATGACACTTAGTCGCAGCAGACAAACTTCAGTAGCACTAGCAGCATACGACACTTAGTACCAGCAGATGACATTTAGTAGCAGCAGGTGACACTAAGTAGCAGCAGACGAACTTCAGTAGCAGCAGACGACACTTAGTAGTGGTAGCAGACAACATTTCAAGGCAGCAAACGACAATTAGCTGCAGCAGACGACATTTAAGGGGGGGCAATCGACATTTAGTTGCAGCAGACGACACTAACTGGCACATTTACTGGCAATATACGACATTTAGCTGAAACGGAGGACATTTAGCTACAACAGGCGACATTTTGTGACATCAAACAACATTTAGGGGTAGCAGACGACATTTAGCTGCATAAGACGACAGTTAACTGCAGCAAATGACATTTAGCGTCAAAATACGACATTTAGAGGGAACAAACAACATTTTGTGGCAGTAGACGACATTTAGATGCAGCAGATTACATTTAGCTGCAACATACAAGATTTAGAGGGACCAAACAACATTTTGTGGCAGTGGATGACATTTAGATGCAGCAGATTACATTTAGCTGCAAAATACGAGATTTAGAGGGAACAAACAACATTTTGTGGCAGTAGATGACATTTAGATGCAGCAGATTACATTTAGCTGCAGCAGATGACGTTGCATGACCGATCCGCCAGCACTGACTACAACTGAATGCCCCGACACCTACACCCACACCATTTCCTTGACACTTTCTCGTGGGTGTTCTCGCTGTATAGCACAATACTCACCACACTGTCTAGTAACCAACAATGGATTCTGACACCTACAATATGTTTTACTCTTCCTTCCCAGCTGTCATCCGTTATATCCGCCTCTTTACTGACATCACTTCCGTATACGGAGAGGTATCACAGTACTCACCACTCCTTTTGTTGTTGGACACTGTACTGGAAACAGTACATAAATCCAATCTTGTCCCCCCCCCCCCCCCCCCCCCCCCCCCCACAGGGTCTGGCGTTATCCTGATACTGAGCTAACCAGTCCTTGTCCTATCCTGTTAATTGAGTGAGCAGGGACCATTTAATTCTCTGACAATTGGCATTCCTCATTCCACTGCTTCTTGCCATATCCTAGTAATGCCATATCCTTGCCATATCCTAGTAATGCCGAACGCCAGTTACTTGAATATTCCACACCTCATAATGTGTTTATTTTCTAAACGTGTCTCATGGTTATTTAGAAAGCCTCCCTTGCGGTGGTTTGAGTGAGCATCATTACCTTGACACCTGCTACTTTCAGGCAGTGGTGAATCTCAGGTCTGTGTGACACACCCAACTTAGCAGGCTTTGGAGCAAATGTTCATTTCTAAACAAATTGCTAACGCCAACTTGTTATCTTATTGTAGAAAGTACAGTACCACCTGGGTCCAGCCCTATGACGAAACTAAAGAGAAAGTAGAAAATAGTAGGGTGGATGGGTGGACAAGTTTGTACATTGCTGTCTGACCAAAACGTGAAGAGAAAGGTGTGAGTATGGCAAATGGCAGACGAGGTGTGACAGTTCACTGGCGAATTGGGTGAATGGAGAGATAAACGCGTTCATCGACCCGAAGATGAGTCCAAGTTGCAACAGGCACATATGGGGGAAGGAGGCGCGTTGTGTCATTACTACTGAATCAAAGCGCAATGCGAGCATTGTAACTAATGCTCCAAATAAAGAATAACAAAACCCAACTGATTCAACAGCATTGCAATCTGATATTGGAACTACAGTAACACCTCTCTAACAACCACTCCCTTATATTGATAACTTTATTTGTGTCCCAAACGATCACCCATACAATACCTTTGTAGCAATACAAAAAACTCCCAACTGACCACCTCCCTTAAATGGACCATTAACAGTTGATCCCATGGTCGGTCGGAGGTTTTACTCTATTTACATCCGAAGCAGTATCTTGTGTTGGGAAAGGTAGATGGCAAGAACTCCTATCATGCCAAACCTGGCTTCTTTGAGCCACCATTTATTTGCAAGCTGAAGTAATTAGTGGACGTGCGCGTTCTCTCTGTGCGTTCACTGCTGATCGCTCATTGGTCCAGCTCCTTTTTGTTCGATAAGGATGAAAAGGAATTCCAGTAGAGGGAGACATCTCATTATGCCACTATTGAGTAATTTCTCAATGATGTAAACACTACTCTGTAATTAATTGAATGCCAATCTGCTTATCTGCATTTGTTGGGGTGGGGGCCGGGGGGGGTTTGGGGGAGGGGAGAGATACCTGAAAGAGAAATGTGAAAACCAGGACTGCTCATCATTAGCTTATAGTTATTCTTGCAAGCATAACCCATGTTCCACTCAATTGGCACATCATTTCCAAATTTATGGTTGAATCGGGGAGGGAAGCCAATTAACCATCAGGTCACCAAGCGGACAAGTCAAACGCCAATCAAGGACGCTAATCCCCTACCTCTGTATGGCCTACATACTCTAGGGCAGAGACTTAAGGGGCTGTCACACTATGACCTATGGCGTTAGTGTATGCCAACGTATGCGCTTTTTGACGAACACATCGGCATAGGCCATCATAGGTAATGCATAGGTTGGGCATACATGATATACACTTTTCATATGTCGTCATAGGTTGGCGTAGGTCGAGCCGCCACAAATTGTTGTGCATATTCAACATTTAAAACCTATGCTGGCGTGTGGTTCATATGTTTCTCATACGCTGGCCGTATGCTGGATGTACAGTGGCATAGGTTACGCATAAGTTAGGGGTAGGTCAGCATAGGTTAGCCGTACATTGAACCTGCATCCTACACGTATCTCTGGGGTATATAGAGTATGCCTAGCTTATGTCTAACATGCCTCTAGCGTGTGCTGGCATAGCCCTAGCGTATTGCGAGCATACGGCGAGCGTATGCCCGGTGTGTTGGCTGTCTGTCACACTACGACGCATGGCCTTAGCGTATGCTGACCTATGCAAATTTTGACCAACACGTTGGCATACGGCATCATAGGTTACGTATAGGTTGGGCATAGGTCGAGTATGCTTGGCATAGGTCGGCATAGGTCAGCATAGATCAATGTATCTCGACCTATTTTTATTTTCAAATTATTTCGACACATTATGCACACGCTGCCGCCATGCATCATAGTGTGACAGGGCCTACACTTTCACAGGTCGGCTCAGGGATCATCCTCGTCGTGCGGCCAGGTCCTCTAAGTCTAATCCCCCTTGGCAGAGAAGACATTGCCCGATGTGTGTGCATTTAAATACTGAAATAAAGCTACTGTCCTCCACCTTTGTGTCTGGCTCCCTCTCCTCTGAATCATCAGGGGAACCAGCTATATTAAAGCTGCACAGTGCACTCAAAGTGTAGTAGTCTGCACTGACCTCTCGGGCAAGGAGTCACATTCACAGGGAGGTGTGGACAGGGTGATCGAATCAGAGAACCTAGGTAGTTTAATCGATAAAATGCTAGCCCTGGAATGGCAAGAAGTGTGGGTTGGAAATATGCTGTAAGGGGACTATTTGTCATTTTCATCCCCCTTACAACAACAACGCTAACATTTTGAAACCAAAACACTTATCTAGACTTTATTCTGGATATCCACCTTCGGTACTGATGCACTTATTAAGCATTTGTTGTTGCATGGAAGAGACATGATGTCAATTTATTATAACCAGTTACTGGTCAAGCTTATGATGTCAGAATGTTGACAAGCACACCAAAAGTATATGTGTCCCACTGGAGCAGCAGGATGACGCTCACAGAGTCATATATGGGTATTCATCCTGATATGACCATATATGTTGCGAGGACGTAAAACTCCAACAACCAACCAAAATACAGGGATCATCTGATTGCCATAGTGCCAGACATAAAACTCCAACAACCAACCAACATTTCTTTGTTTGTTGTTGGTTTATGTCCTAGTAACATCTAAGGTCATATCAGGACGGTCACCGACTTGTGACAATGCACACTCATGGCGACTTTATTGTGCTGCGCGACTGGGAGACCAGGCCGCCAGCACCATGACCTGATATCCCACTCAGTCACATTATCCTGACACTAAGCCAACCAGTCCTAGTCCTATCCTAATAATGTTGAGCACTTGCCTAGGAAGCTACAAGTATTAATATTTAAGTCATTGATTTGACTCTACCAGGGTTCGAACCCACGATCCCATGGTCTACCAACACCGGAGATGGACGCTCTAACTCATTAGGCCATCCCCTCTAGTTGCCAAATAACATATATGGGTATTCATCCTGATATGACCGTAGATATTGCCAGGACGTAAAACTCCAACAACGAACCAACATATATGGGTACTCAACCTCATATGACCGTAGATGTTGCCAGGACGTAAAACTCCAACAACAAACCAATATATATGGGTACTCAACCTCATATGACCGTAGATGTTGCCAGGACGTAAAACTCCAACAACAAACCAATATACATGGGTCTTCATCCTGATATGACTGTAGATGTTGCCAGGACGTAAAACTCCAACAACCAACATATATGGGTATTCATCCTGATTTGACCATAGATGTTGCCAGGACGTAAAACTCCAACAACCAACATATATGGGTATTCATCCTGATTTGACCATATATGTTGCCAGGACGTAAAACTCCAACAACCAACATATATGGGTATTCATCCTGATATGACCATATATGTTGCCAGGACGTAAAACTCCAACAATCAACCAACATATATGGCTACTCAGCCTGATATGACCGTAGATATTGCCAGGATGTAAAACTCCAACAACCAACCAATATACATGGGTCTTCATCCTGATATGACCATAGATGTTGCCAGGACGTAAAACTCCAAAAACGAACCAACATATATGGGTATTCATCAGTTCATCTTGATATTAATTATTTCAGATGTTTCTAGGATGTAAAAACCCCTAGACACACCCGCTGTGTATAATAGTAGGTACCCCAAAGTAATTTTTTATTTTAATGTTTCAATGTTTAAAATTATATAGGTGTATATATGTTTGACATTCGATTCCATTGATATAAAATGTATATAGATCTCTTGAAAAGTTCAGAAATTATGAGGTTATAAAGATTCTTTTTGTTGACCTTATTTGTACACATTTACAAATTAGGGACATCTAGGCTTTTAAGGCCCCAACACAACAGCTATGTTGCATATAATTTGTCCAATATTAAAGAATCTCACTCTCTATAGTACAAATAACAGGCTCCATTTTTGTCCAGACTATTAGCTTTGTTATTCTTTCAGATATTTCATGCTAAACTTGCTAAATTCTACTGAATATCATCAAGGTTAATGATAAATTCTTTGAAACATCATAACGTCTGTTCTACTTACACTATCACTTTATTTTTTATTTCAAAATAATCTGAATCAAAAGCTCTATATGATCATACATGTTTTCAATTAATATGAGGCAACAACTGAAAGTTCACTTTTATATGCATGGCTAGCTGAACACAAGTCTAGGTCGCAAAGATATTAACCTTATTAATATGATTAAACAGATTCCCTCAGGTGACAATAGGCTTCAGAAATATCTTCAATGTCTGGCACCTTCGTACTCTAAAGTCATTGTTGATGTGTGCAATATCAAGTGGCTCACCGTGAGCTTTTTCTGCTGAGACAGAACCTTCAATCAATGCCACGTTTGTTGCTCTGGTGTGGGAAACAGGAAGACATGGTCACTTCTCAGATCAACCTTGCCAAGTCTGATATAAATCTCAACCAAATATTGTTTCACTTAGGTAGAGGAAAACTTGAGCTTTCTGACCATATCATTTTCAAGACGATGCTGATTAATTTTCAACGAGAATGAATGTCTTAATGTTTTCACTCATGCTGTTCAATAAAATTTCCCACTCAGAGACAGCCACGCTTGATAAGCTAATGAAGCCCAGTTTCTTCTCCATCTTTGATTGGTGGTTATTCGTAGCTCAGATGACCATACTCACCAAGGTAACAATTTCAGGGAAGGGAGTGGCTAAGACTGGATGGAAACAGACTATGGTGAACATGCAGCAAGCTTCTGATGGTACAGCCAAACAAGTTTCCATTGACGCTAATTTATTTCATCACATTAATTAACCATCACACCCCTAAAATGACAAAAGAACAGGCATTCATATGAGATAATGTGTGTTTCAATCAAACCAGAATTAGTGGAGGTATTAGTGGTGTTAGAATGGTTAAATTATGTCAGATTTTGCGATACGGACAGCTTATCCGCACACTTTGGAGTACCTACTAATAGAGAGGCGACACAAACAGACCACACACATCTTCTCTGAATATTAATACAACAGAGCCACTGGCGTTACATCGGTTAATTCAATTAATTCCATGTATTTATTGAATAATTATTTCTCCAAAGATTGACGGTTTTATTACCCTGCCCTTTGAAGTGATATCTCGAGCGTCTGAAAGGGAACCCAGAAGAAAGGGGCACAGCGAAGAAAGGTGGGTGAGGAGTGAAATGAGCTGCGAAAACGTGATGAATTAGGGGGCATTCGGAAAGCGAAATGATCAGTCTGACCAAAAACCAACTTCTCTGCATTTCTGAGAAATTCCTGTAAGAGTGAACAATATTATTCGAGGCTAAAACACCAAGTCCCAATGACAGCGTTTTCTAATCTCTCCATCCACACAGACACCTGCACACCATGCGCTTGCAAGTCGCGAGTGTCATAGCGGAATATTCCACACCTCATAATGTGTTTATTTTCTAGATGTGTCATGGTTATTTGGAAAGCCTCCCTCGCAGTCGTTTTGATTGACCATCGTTATCTTGAATCCTGTTGATTTCAGGCAGTGGGGATTCCTGGGTGTGTGTCACACAACCAACTAGGCAGGCTTTGGAGCAAATGTCATTTCTAAGCAAATTGCTGATGTAAGCTTTTTATCTTAAAGATCTGCGTACATGGGCTTTTTTTTATCATGTATTCATTTCATGAATATTCGATGAATCTTAATGAAAGATCACATTTGTAATTGGATATTTGAGCTCAACCCCAGTAGATTGGGATCGATCTGCCCAGCACCATTAGACTATAAGCACCTCATGGCTATAATTAGAAGTTAGATGGCATCAGATAGGGAAGGGTTGGTTGGGTGGTTGTTGGAGCTTTATGTCCTGGCAACATCTAAGGTCATATCAGGATGGGTTATTTCAAAACTACACACATTATAAATAGCCATATTTGGACATAATAATTGTGAATTAGTAAAGTTGTGTAGGTCGTGTTACTGCCCCTCTAAAACTATCCTGAATCATATTTGATCACAATAATTGTGAACAAGTAAAGGTGTTTAGGTCATGTTACTGCCCCTTTGAAGTTATACCGAACAATATTTAAGCATAATAATAGTGATTTAGTAGAGTCGTGTTGGTCATGTTACTGCCCCTTTAAAGATGTCGCAAACCATATGTGAGCATAATAATCGTGATTTAGTAAAGTTGCGTTGGTGATGGTAGAACGCCTCTTAATGGCCCTGTCACACTACGACGTGACTACGTCAGCGTAGGCAGAACGTGAAAATAATTATATTATGTCGAAGTTATGGGCGTAATATGCAAATTGTGGACGTGAATGCCACGTAGTTGACGTGAGCGTAACGTGAAAGTAACATCGGCGTAACGACGGCGGGCTAGCGTAACTGAAACGTTGGTCAAACGTCGGTGTAGCGTCGTGACGTTAGCTGTAATGTGACAACGTTAGGGGGAGGGGTAATTGGCGACGTGACCGGTTGTTAGTGTAACGTGAGCGTAACGTCGCTGTAACGCGTACGTAACGCGTGCGACGTGGACGTAACGTGAGCCCGAGAGCGCAAAACACACGTGGCAGGGTAGATGTCTGGGTATATCACATCACGTTACTCACGTTACCAACACGCTACGGGATCGTCAATGATGTGAACTACGTGACGACACATTCGTAACACGTTATAACGACGTTATCGACCCGTCAGCATGTCGTTTGGGCGACGCTCCGTTACGTCCGACCCCCGTTAACTTAGCGCTGCCCACATGTTCCTCCCAGCCGGGCCGTCGGTCTGACGTGACATAACGTGACTCTAACGTCATTTACGCTGCTATAACGATCGCGGAACGTCTACCTAACGTCATTGTCACATCATCCCGACGTAACGGATTCACATCGAGATACATAGAAAGTTTTGAACATGTTCAAAACCTCGACGTGCCCAGACGCAACACGACGTAACATGACGTAGCTCGACGTCACTCTAACGTCATTATGATGTCAGCATAACGTAACCCAACGTACATCAACGTAATGACGAAAAATGACCACGTTAGGCTCACGTTGGCTCGTAACGTCATAGTGTGACAGGGGTATAAAGTAACATAATTTGTTGGCTTAAAACACTTTTCGTGTTTTTGAGGTAGGTACATCAGAGTAGTAAACATAACCATTAAAATCGCTTCCTGCTGACACACCATTAAACATTGAACGGGCGGGGTGGCCGAATTGGTAGAGCGCGGGCCTTGCATGCGGGTGATGGGGAGTTCAGTTCATGGTCGAGTCAAACCGATGCCTTATACAATTTATACTAGTCGCTTCCTAGCAAGGCGCTTGGCATTAATAGGATAGGGCAAGGACTGGTTTAATCAGTGTCAGGATAAAGTGACTGAGTGGGATACTGGTTCATGATGCTGGTGGCCTGATTTCCCAGTGAGGCAGCACTATAAAGTTGCCATGAGTGTGCACTGTCACAAGTCAGTACATGTCCTAATATGACCTCAGATGTTGCCAACAAGAAACCACCCATTAAAGCTTGTGAACAACTAACGGCTTTGCTTGTTCGTTTGTCTGTTGGGGTTTTACCTCCTAGCAACATCTAACGTCAATTGCAGAATGTGCCCAGGATTGAAAAGTTTTTATTTTTTTTTATTTAGTGATGCCTTCAGAGCACATTGCTTTTTATCATCGGCTATTGGACGTCAAACATATGGTCATTCTGACATATTTCTTTGGATGAAATCCGCTGCCACCACATATGCTACTCTTTCCGATAAGCAGCTAAGTCTTTTATATGCATTTTCCCACAGACTGGAACACTGATGCAGGTAGGGGTGGACCAGTTGTGGACCACTGGTTAGAAAGGAAAATAGCCCAAACTGGAAATGGGTCAACTGAGCAGGATCGATCAGATGATCCACACCTTCACAGGAGTACAGTCTACCTACCGCCTGAGCTACGTCCTGCTCCTGAATATTCCGAGGGAGAGTCCCATAGTACAGCTGTAACCGACAGTACAAAGACAGGGGGAAATGTATGAACCTGGGCGGCATTCAGGGTCCGTCTCGGAGGCGCCTCGGCGAGGTCTCGGCGATGTTTTTTGCGCTCTATTTGCATTCAAGGTCCGTCTCGGCGACGTCTCGGCGACGCCTCCCTTTTCAGGCAGGAGACAAAAAGTGCCTCGAAAATGGCCACTGCATGCAGTGGTTTCATCCAATCAGAGCGCAGCATTTCCATTGCAAATGGCCGCCGCCTATGGGGCGGCCATTTTCGAGGCGACCAACTGCTATTGTTGTTCAGACTAGCCTGACGTCACGGGCGCCTCCGAGGCGACTCCGAGACGGACCCTGAACACGGCCCTGGTCGCTAGTAGTACTGATGGCCGGATGGAGAAATGCTGAGTCAGGAAAAACCAGGATACAAAATGGCGCCATAACAGAAACGGGTCAAGGTGTGCAGGGAGTTCTGGGTGTGGTTGGTTTTTGTTTGCTTCATTGTTGTTGTTATATGTCCTAGCAACATCTAAGGTCATATCAGGACGGGTGTCAACTTATGAGCCTGCACACTCAAGGCGACTTCATAGTGCTGCCCCACTGGAAGACCAGGCCACCGACACCATGACCCGATATCCCACACAGTCATATTATCCTGATACTGTTCTATCCTTGTCAGATGCTATTGATGCAGAGTGCCAAGTTAGGTAGCAACATGTATCAATTTTATAAGTAATTAATTTGACTCAGCCAGGGTTCGAATTCACAACCGTCTGCACGGAAAGCTTGAGATTCCGGTGGGTGCGGTTGGGTGATTGATTGATTATCTGTCGTTTTCCTACCTAGCAACGTCTCAGGGAATATATCAGAATATACCCCACCATGTACCAATGGCTAGTGCTTGTAACTTGATAGTGTTGCCCAACTGAATGTGGGGAAGTCGGTAAGTATGACTAAGAACTACTTGAAGTTGGATCTAGGTCGGACAAGGTCGGAATTGGGTCATCCGAGTATTGCTGTAGGTCATGTGAATTCGGATGTAGGTCATGGCTATTCAGATATAAGCCATGATAGGACAGATGTGAGGTCGGATGTGAGTTATGTGAGATCTGATGTTGGTCATGTGAGATATGTTGTAGGTCATGTGAGGGCTCATGTGAGGGCTCATGTGAGGTGCAATGTAGGTCATGTGAGGCTCATGTAGGTCATGTGAGGTACAAGGTAAATCACATGAGGGTTCATGTTAGACATGTGAGGTACAATGTAGGACACAAGGGTTCATATTGTAAAGTCGACGGCTGGCATCTGTGGGTTGTGTAGACAGGTTTGTAAGAAATCAATACAGGCAAGAAGAGAAAGGAACAGAATAAAGAATGAAGGTAGAGTGAGAGCTTGTACCCTCAGGTTTATGATTATATAGTGGTACATGGATCTGATATGGCATACCACCTGACCATTATCTCCAATCAGCAACAAGCATTTCTAGTTCCACCAATGAACAGTAGGCATTCTGGGGTCACCATGGCTACTGTGATCTACCCACCACCACCATGCGGTGTGGCTGCTTGGCCTGCACCTGCCTGCTGTGTGTGTGTGGTGATCCGTGACTAACAGTTGGGGGGGGGGGGGTAGTGAGTAGAGCTCTTGGGGCTCCTTACACACTAACAGTAGTGCCTCATTCACACTATCTACCTAATACACAATGACTATTGACCACAAGTAAAGAGTCACCAGCACTTACATAAATACATTCATGAACCTGGCCCTATACACCATTTACATTAATATACCATTTGTACTCCTTTATAGACCATTTTGCATTCCCCCCAATGCATTTTATCGGAATATTTTACAATATGATAACCGTTATGGTGTAAAGGTTGTCGGTAGTCTCCATCTTGTACCGACTTCTGGGACAATTGCTTTGATCCAATACCACACTGACTTTAATCATCGCCATCTCCTAGTCGGGTAGTCTTTGTCTGGTAGTACCCATTTCCTGGACACTTACTATGGTGTGATAGCTCACTGAGTCCATTCATCACCATCTCCTGGTCGGAAAGTGTCTGTCTAGTCCCCGTTTCTGGGACAATCGCTACAATGTGATAGCTCTCTGAATGTAATCATCACCAGGTAGGGATCAGATGGTGAATAGTGCCCATGTTGTACCAAAGTCTGGGACAATCGCTACAGTGCGATAGCTCTCTGAATGTAATCATCACCATCTCGGGATCAGATGGTGAATAGTGCCCATATAGTACCAATGTCCGGGACAATCGCTACAGTGTGATAGCTCACTGACTGTAATCATTGCCATCTCATTGTCCAGTAGTGTCTGTCTAGTACCCATTTCTGGGATAATCTCTAAGGTGCGATAGCTCACTAAATGTTTTCATCGCTATCTCATGGTCGGGTAGTGTCTGTCTGGTCCCCGTTTCTGGGACAATCGTGACAGTTTGATAGCTCACTGAATGTAATCATCGCCATCTCCGGTTCGGAAATTGTCTGTCTAGTCCCCATTTCTAGGACAATTGTTACAGCGTGATAGTTCACTGACTGTAATCATTGACATCTGCAGGTCTGGTCTGGTCTGGTCTAGTATCTATATTCATTCCTGGGACAATCGCTACGTTATGATAACTCACTGAATGTAATCATCACTATCACAGCACCAGATACTGAATAGTGTATGTCTACTAGTACCCATTTCTGGACAATCGCTGTGGTGTGGGAGCTCACTGAGTTCATTCATCGTCACCCAATGGTCAGGCAGTGTCTACGTATTGGTCATTTCTACAACAATCGCAAGCATAGCAATAAATCGTAATCTCAGAGTCGGGGAGTGTGCTCGTGTTGTCATATGTACAACAATCGCAACACGGGAGATCATTGTTGGAAAAAAGGATAAGAAAAAACCTTTAAAAAACCCACATTAAATAAAATACGCTGGCCATGACTTCCGGTTCCCGCCATGCATTAGTCACGTGATGTATGCGTGAGGACGTGCGCATACATTGTGGGTAGCAGTAAGTGATGTAGGAGGTGAGGCGAGGCCCGGCTGCAGAGACTGATGGAGCATGGGGTGTTGAGTGAGGCGAGGTGGGGGCGCTGATGGGGGTGGGGGTGGAGTGGGGGCACTGATGGGTGAGGTGGACACTGATGGGGGTGGGGGTGGAATGGGGGACACTGATGGGTGAGGTGGGCACTAATGGGGGTGGGGGTGGAGTGGAGGGCACTGATAGGGATGGCGTGGGGTAGGGTGAGGACACTGATGGGTGAGGTGAGCACTGATGGGGGTGGGGGTGGAGTGGGGGACACTGATAGAGATGGGGTAGGGTAGGGTGAGGACACTGATGGGGTGAGGTGGGCACTGATGGGGGTGGGGGTGGAGTGGGGGACACTGATAGGGATGGGGTGGGGCGGGATGGGGGCACTGATGGGGTGAGCATGGAGCATGCGTGCTGATAGGGGTGGGGGTGAAGTGGGGAAACTGATAGGGTGGGTAGGGGGGCTTTGATGGATGTTGGGTGGAGTGTAGGCATTGATAGAGTGGGGCAGGGTGGGGGCAATGATGGGGGTGGGGCGGAGTAGGGCAACATGAGGGGCACTGATGGGGGTGGGGCAGTAGGAGCGGAGTGGGGGGAGCTGGGGGGGGCACTGATTGGGGTTGGGACGGGGTGGGGCGGAGTGGGGCGGGTTTGGAGGGGGCAGTGATGGGGGTTAGGATGGGTTGTGGCAGTGATGGAGGTGGGGCAAGGAGTAGCCAGGGTGGATTGGGAGTAAGCTAGACGTGGGGGGGGGTGCCTCCCAGTGAAGTTGAATGTACCTCAGGGGTCTCCACAACTAAATTAGCCTATTTTGGTGTATGCGAGCAGTTGGCAAGCTGCTCAGCATAAACACAAGTTACTCGCGGACCACCCACCAGGCACCAGCTGAGCCCCCCCCCCCACCCCCACCCGCACATCCCC
This sequence comes from Branchipolynoe longqiensis, assembly GCA_030323885.1. Classification (NCBI taxonomy): domain Eukaryota; kingdom Metazoa; phylum Annelida; class Polychaeta; order Phyllodocida; family Polynoidae; genus Branchipolynoe; species Branchipolynoe longqiensis. The sequence continues at coordinate 23,321,279 of CM059199.1, read as the reverse complement.
CACACTCCTCCACACACATATAGAAAAGCATGAGGTCGTCGCAGCCGGCGGGGATTGTCAATATTCACATCGTATAGTCCTTTATTTGATATTACATCTGAAGAAGGTAAGGTAGATTTTAATTGGGTCATCAAGAGAATTCTATTAGCTTCTTCATATCCACTTTCGTTGTTAGAAATGAAAAGGCCAGGCCTGATTGGAGATCCTGAGAAACTATTAGTCAGACATTGTTGAGTTCTGTTCCACTGCACTGCTTCTTTACTGCATACTGTTGTATTAAAGTTTATTTAGCGATATTGGTATTAGGCACAATAGTGGTATAGCTATGCTGATATCAAAACGAGGATGTGAGTTTTGATATCCACAGCATCTATGCCTCCCCTCTCCACTGAATGCCTCAATCCCATTTTGTGTAATACACAATTGACTATCTGTTTGCATTGTGTCCATGCTGTGTTTGCAGTGTGAATATTATGTTGTATAAAATGTCATTGTTCTATTGCAATGGTGCTTAAACTTGCATAGTCCATTGGTTTTGAGTTTCCGTAATTAAAAGATAAATATATTATATTGTTTGTTTTAATATACTTTATTATCCTGGTCATAGTGTCGTGGGGGTGATGAAAATGGGAAATATTGCGCCTAGAGTATGACTCGAACCCACATCTCTTTGCATTCCGGGCCAGTGTGCTAATCATTACATCACCTAGGCTCCCTGATATCACCACACTACCCACGCCTACCTGTCTATGTGGTTACTTGCCTCAAAGGTCAGTGCAGACCACTACACTCCTCCCCCTGGAATTGTAAGTATTTTAATGCTTACAATTACATACATACAGGCAATGCACTAACACATACATACACAGGGTAGGTTCAACAACCATACAGTGCATAGCTTGCACAGGATCCTGGTCATGGCACCAGTGTTGTGGGGGTGATGAAAATGGGAAATATTGCGCCTAGAGCAGGACTCGAACCCACATCTCTTTGCATACCGGGCCAGTGTGCTAACCATTACACCACCTAGCCTCCCTGATATCACCACACTACCCACACCTACCTGTCTATGTGGTTACTTGCTTGAAAGGTCAGTGCAGACTACTACACTATCATAAATGTATGTTGGTTGATATAATCAACCTTACTTTAGCTTGAAATAATTCTTATTTTAAATGGCTAACTTTGCAGACATTTATACTGCAAACATGCAAAAGTAATGTTGCTGTGCAAATCAATATTTCATAAGCTTAAAGCTGCATAGTCTGATGAAGCATAACATTTTTAAAACTAAAATAATTATCTTGATTTGATTCTACATTTCTAACTTAGATACTGATGCAATTATTAAGCATTTGTCGCATATAGAAGGGAATACTGAGGGAAGGTAATCAAACCTGTTACTACAGAAGCCTATGGTTTCAGAGTTTTGGCGTGCTTGCCAAAATGAATGTTACACATTGGCACATCAAATCCCTCAAAACTTAGCCATTTAAAATAAAAGTTACTTCAAACTAAAGTAAGGTAGACTATAACAATCAATTTAATATCTTTCTCTCAGAAAATCACAGAAACTCAAAACCATCGGACTGCAACTTTAAGCAGTAGTCAGTTCTGTTACAGTTACTTAGTGTCGTTTTCTTTTAGGCACATTGACTGTTTGATAAGGAAGGATCAAAACCAGGTGTTTTGATTTACAGAAAATCTATTTGAATCAAAATGACCTGCCTCTATGCTCCCCTACATATCCAACATATGAGGCTTATTAAAGTTGCATAGTCCGATGGTTTTGAGTTTCCGTCATTTTTCTGAGATAAATATATTAGGTTGATCATTATAATCTACCTTACTTTAGTTTGAAGTAACCTTTGTTTCGAGTGCCTAACTTTTGAGCTATTTGATGTGCAAAGATGTCAATTTAATTTTGGCAAGCATGTCAAAACTCTATCATCATAGGCTTTTGCAGTGTTCTATTAAATTGCCTCAGGTTTCCGGTGTATGTGCCAACACATGATTAATAAGTGCATCAGCATCTAAGTAAAATATGTAGAATGCAATTTAGATAGCAACTTTAAATATCTATTGCATCATAGAAGGACTAATTGGGTATTACTACAAATCATGCAAATCTATGATGTCCTGTGATTTCAATATGGGAAGCACTACTATGTTCTACTGTTTTAATTGAAATAACTCCAGAGGTAGCGATTTTTCATCAGAATCACTGCAAACTAAAGTAATATAAATTATAGCGATGAATCTAATATAGATTATGCAAGTTTAATCTTAAACGCAGTAAACAACTTTAGAGTCATGGCTAGTTTTAAGAGTGCGCCTATTGCATTAACAACTGAGGCGACTTGTGATGTTACTATAAAAAGTTCTATTTGGCAAAGTGACCGAATTGGTGCTATGGATGTACAAATGTTCTATCTACAAAAGGCTATCACGCAGTTACATAACAGTTTCTCAACTGGTAATTTTCACTGAAATATATTAAAAATAATATTGTTCTATCTACTTTGCTATCATGCAGTTAAACAGCTTCAGTCCTCATTATCTCGAAAGGACCATTTTTTCAGATAGAACCTTTTTATAGTAAGGTCGCGAACTGACATGACCTAAATCAAACTTAGGTGTAATACAATAATAAACACAAGTAGTCTGACACGTAATCCAATCCGATTTTCTACAATACATTAAGCCCGCTACACCAATGTCCACACATTCACACTACCCACAACACCGCGTCTCAATGCCTTCCAGTGTTAGTCGGAAATAAAATTCTCTACATTGACACAGCGCATGCGCGGGCCCCAAATTTCATCAGTTGAGCATAAAGGCGCCAAAGGCCAGTAACCAAGCATGGATTTCCACTGGATTTATAAGCAAGCATTCCGATGAGATCACAAGGGTAGGTTGCCATGGATACATTCAGTAACAGAGGGGGCGGGACGTAGCTCAGGCGGTGGAGTGTCCACCTGTGAAGGTGTTGGTCATACGATCGATCCTGCTCAGTGGACCCATTTGCAGTTTGGGCTATTTTCTGTTCCAACCAGTGGTTCACAACTGGTTCATCAAAGGTTGTGGTATGTGCTGTCCTGTCTATGGGAAAGTGCATATAAAAGATCCTTGCTTCTTATTGGAAAGAGTAGCCTATGTGGCGGCAGCAGGTTTCCTCCACAGAAATATGTCAGAATAACCATTTGTTTGACATCCAATAGCTGATGATAATAATCAATGTGCTCTAGAGGGGTCGCTAAATAAAACAAGCTTTACTTTTTTTGTCAGTAACAGACGACATTCAACAGCAGCAGACGATTTACTGTACACGCCTTCAAACAGTTACACCGGGCGCGGTGACCGAATCAGTAGAGTGCGGGCCCCGCGTACGGGAGATCGGGAGTGTGGTTCCTGGTCGAGACAACCCAATGACTTATAAACAGATCAAATTGATAATTGTCGATTTCTCGCCTGGCAATCGGCATTAATAAGATAGGCCAAGGACTGGTTAACTCAGTGTCAGGATAATGTGACTGAGTGGGATATCAGGTCATGGTGCTGGCAGCCTGATTTCCCAGTGGCGCAGCACTATAATGTGGCAGTGCCATGAGTGTGCACTGTCACAAGTCGTTACCCATCCTGGTATGACCTTAGATGTTGCCAGGATGTAAAACTCCAATAACCAACCAACAAACCAATAGAACAGTTTCTGCGTGAGCAGCCTTGAACGCCACCCCGTGTGTTGTATTCTCTCCACAAGGTGGCGCTGCACAGCTGCGACAACATCCGATAACTCGCCGATAATCTGCTTAGTGCGCATGTCTGCCGTCCAGACGACTCAAGCTTTTACGCGCCATTATTAGTGACCAGAGTCAAGTTGACGCTAACTGAAATACACCACCACAACCAACACACCAGCACCAGGCGTGGTGGTCTAATCGGTAGAGCGCGGGCCTCGCGTTCGGAAGGTCAGGAGTTTGGTTCAAACCTATGACTTTAAAATTGATACTTGTCGCTTCCTAGCTTGGCGCTCAGCATTAATAGGATAGGGCAAGGACTGGTTGGCTCAGTGTCACGATAATGTTGGGTCATGGTGCTGGCAGTCTGATTTTCCAGTGGGGCAGCACTATTAAGTCACCATGAGTGTGCACTGTCACAAGTCGGTAACGATCCTGATATGACATTAGATGTCGCTAGAACTTAAAACAACACAATACACCAACCGACCACTCTCCCAGTGAGCGTTCACCACATCCCCCCACTGCCCAGATAGGGTGAGGGTGAGGATGAGGGTGAGGGTGAAGGTGAGGGTGAGGATGAGGATGAGGGTGAGGGTGAGGATGAGGATGAGGATGAGGGTGAGGATGAGGGCGAGGGTGAGGATGAGGGTGAGGGTGAGGGTGAGGGTGAGGGTGAGGGTGAGCATGAGGGTGAGGCTGAGGATGAGGGTGAGGGTGAGGATGAGGATGAGGGTGAGGGTGAGGGTGAGTATGAGGGTGAGGGTGAGGGTGAGGGTGAGGATGAGGGTGAGGTAGTAATCTGCTGACTACAGCTAATATCAACTCAACTTTACTTATTCACACTTATCAACCATTAAAGGGCCACTAACATGACCAACACAACTTTACTTATTCACAATTATCAACCATTAAAGGGCCACTAACATGACCAACACAACTTTACTTATTCACAATTATCAACCATTAAAGGGCCACTAACATGACCAACACAACTTTACTTATTCACAATTATCAACCATTAAAGACGCAGTAACATCACTAACACAACTTTACTTATTCACAATTATCAACCATTTAATGGGCCACTAACATGACCAACACAACTTTACTTATTCACAATTATCAACCATTAAAGGGGCCATAAAATGACCAACACAATGTTACTTATTCACAATTATCAACCATTAAAGGGGCAGTAAAATGACAAAAACAACTTTACTTATTCACAATTATCAACCATCTTATGTAGTAAAAACAAAAAGGTTTGTGTAAAATGTTTGCTAAAAGTGAGCTACCACTTCATTCTACGTCAGTATATGATAACACTTTGTAATATGTCGGGACTCGGCCATCTGAACCCCAAACATTACTAGTCTCCACAGGTTTATTCTGACAACTGTCTGTCAGTTCCCATCCATCGTTACTATCAAACTCATAAGGAATGAAGGAAGACAAGTCCTGCAAGATTGACAGTGAAGACGCTTTATTGGCATCAACCCCTGTTCACCATAAGAGATAGTTGATAATTGTGAATAAGTAAAGTTGTTTTTGTCATTTTACTGCCCCTTTAATGGTTGATAATTGTGAATAAGTAACATTGTGTTGGTCATGTTATGGCCCATTGAATGGTTGATAATTGTGAATAAGTAAAGGTGTGTTGGTCATGTTAGTGGCCCATTAAATGGTTGATAATTGTGAATAAGTAAAGTTGTGTTGGTCATGTTACTGCATCTTTAATGGTTGATAATTGTGAATAAGTAAAGTTGTGTTGGTCATGTTAGTGGCCCTTTAATGGTTGATAATTGTGAATAAGTAACGTTGTGTTGGTCATGTTAGTGGCCCTTTAATGGTTGATAATTGTGCATAAGTAAAGTTGTGTTGGTCATGTTAGTGGCCCTTTAATGGTTGATAAGTGACCTATCACCCTCACTCCTTACCAACTGGCCATACAGATCAGCATGACTCTTGCTTGTATATATCAGAATCAGCGCCTACAGCCCATTGAACCTGGGTCGAATGGTTGTTCCACACATCTCAGTGTCTTTGGAATAGATGTTGCTTGTTTGAGTGTAGAAAGTGGAGTGGTTCCCTTGTGGGGTCTGTGTGTCAGGTATAAGGAATGCAGGTGACTGGGCTCACACAGCCAGCCAATCAGACATGCCCTACAGCCTGGCTGGGTGACGCCCTATTAGGGGGAAGCTGTCACTCAACCCCAGCTGCAGGTGGTGTCCATAATGTATGCAGGATGGCCGGGTGTGCTTGTCCATTGGGCCCGTGGTAACATGTAGTTGCAGACAGTTACAACAAACATATATCAATGCTTCTCTCCCTCAATGCCCTCTTTCTGGTGAATGAAGGGAACGTTTCAATAATTATTAACAGTCTCTTAAGTATGAACATCACATTACAATCTCAGTCGCTATATGTTATCACATTTCCACATAGGCGCTTATGCCACACATGCGCTTATGCTTCTCTGTTACCTAATCTTGGTCCCCACTCCATCACCCGAGAATAATAATGTTCTTGCCAATATATAAATCAAAACCGAAAATCTGTATATTTTTACAACTTGCACACCATTTCAGAACATAAGTCCACACTTATCGGAAGCGATGGCCGAATTGGTAGAACGAATGCTTCCCAACTGAGTCAGACCAATGACTTATAAAATTGACATTTGTCGCTACCTAGCCTGGCACTCGGCATTAATAGTATCGGACAAGGACTGGTTAGCACAGTATCAGGATAATGTGATTGTGTGGGATATCAGGTCATGGTACCGGCAGCCTGGTCTCTCAGTGGGGCAGCCCTATTAAAGTCGCCATAAGTGCACACTGTCACAAGTCGGAACCCATCCTGATATTACCTTACGTGTTATTAGGACATAAAACAACAGCACACAAACAGTTATATTCACCCATTAAAACCGACTATGTACGCTCAAAATATCGGCCATTTCTTAATAAACCATCACCCTCTCCTCCTGCTCTGTAATCACTCCCTATTTGTTTTTGTCACATGACTACCCAAGGATGTCTCACGTGACACGATGCCTACAGAAGATTAAAGGAGCCTGCTGATTGGCTGCTGGAATAAGACACCGGCGACGCATGCGCACCCTGATAAGTGGCAGTCAGCGAGCCGCGTCTATTCACGTCAGGACCGGAGGAGTAAATGACATGATAATAGCAGTCTGAGTGCAGGAGGACTAAGTTTCTAAGGCGTTGGCGCCTACATGAAAGTTGCATAATCTGATGGTTTAGAATTTCTGTCAGTTTCTGAGATAAACGCATGAAGAGCTGTTTTCCAAAACGCGATAAGCGCCATTACAAAAAACGGCTTTGCAATGCCAATACCAAGTTTGTGGATCGTATTTTGGAAAAAGAGCTCCGCATATGTATAAAGATCTCTTCATATATATATATATATATATATATATACATAAAAATCCTCCGGTGCGACTGACACTGGTCTACATCCGGTGGAGGCGAGGAGGGTAGGTGGAGCCACCCGTACAGTGTTTGTCTTACGGAGTATAACAATAAAGTAACAATTAACCCTTACGTATCTTTATACTTGCATAATTCGTTATACATCACATATGAAGAGCTCGTTTCCAAAAAACATGATTTACCAACCTGGCATAGGCATTTCAAACTCATTTTGGATCCGCGCTTAAAAGGATTTGGAAAAGAGCTCTTTATATTAGGTTGAATGTTATGATGTACCTTACTTCAATTTGAAGTAACGTTTATTTTAAATGGTTTTGAATTTCTGTCATTTTCTGCGATAAACATATTAGGTTGATTGTTATGATCTTCCGTGAATTAATTTGAAGTAACTTTTATTTTAAATGGTTAACTGTTGGAGGTATTTGAAGTGTGAGTGTGCGCAATTAATTTAGGCAAGCATGCATCAACTCTGACCTCCCCATAGGCTTCTGTAGTAATAGGTTCTATTAAATTGCTCCAGAAATTCCCTTCTGTGAAAGTACGTCTGAACACTTTGACTTCTGGATACTGAATCTTTATTCACGGCCCAGGGCTCGCTGAACCCACCGGCTAAACTTTCCATGATGTCATCTCATTTACATAATCCTTTGCCCAAACCTTTGCATCTCATTATCATATATTAGCCACATGCCTATACGACTATTACGCATATATCACACCTTCTATGTGGCAACACACATTTACGAAGAGTGTCACTCTCTAAGATAGATACGTATAATCAAATCTAGATAATTGCTTCGGTTAAAACAAATTGATGCTTTCATAGGACTATGCAGTTTTAAGGTAGGTGCGGTCCTAGCAACATCATGGTTCAGTTCAGAACAGGGGGTACAGTGCGAGTGACAGTGCACGTTCATGGTGAATTCATAGTTTTTTCGAGCTGGAATACAGTCCTTACGGCACGATGACCAGGTATCCTACTCAGTCACATTATCCTGATATTAAGCCAAACAGTCCATTGCCTATCAGAGCAAGGCCTAGTTAGGTTTTCTCCCGCTGCACTGTCTCTGTGATAGGACTGCTACTAAACAAGCTATCAGAGAAAGTGTCAGTTATAGATATAGCATTATTTTACAATCTAATATGCTGAATATATTGTTCAAATACTTATCCATCACCTCCCAATACATTTGGGATGAATAATTGATGAAATTATGTAGAGTAGTATACATTAAAAATAAAATTGAGTTTCCTATGGCCGCCATCTTGGTTTTTCATAAGCTTCCAATTTCTCAACTATACGCCAATATAGATAAACACTGATCAAATAAGGTTGTGTTGTGAACAACATGTAATTTGACACCGACACCGCATATGAGTTTAAAGTTGGATTTATTTCTTTTCAAATAACAAGTCTCTAGTAAGCACATGTTGATTTTAGTAAGCACATATTAAGTTTCAATGAGATAAGCACAACAAGATAAGCACAATGAGTTAAGCGCAATGAGGTCAATAAGCTTTAACCCTTAGCCCTAGAGAATATTAGCAGGGGTGGGTGGGATCGCAGTTCAAAGCCAGCTAGTGTCCTCCTGTGGCCGTGTCGAAGTGAGCTCACCGCCGCCAAGTCAGTCCTTATATAGGCACTGGGGCCAGTAGTTTGAGCGGGCGACTGCAGATGGCAGGTCAGTAAGATAGAGTTAGCATTTCGAAGTATTTCGTATTAAAGTATGAATATATAGGCCGCGCTGGCGCACAAGTCATAAAGTAGTTTCGCCATTACTAGATAGGTGGCAGCATAAGTATTATCTTAACGCTATGAGGCTATGGCGGCGACCAAATTCCAAATTACCTGTGTTGCTGAGCATCACAAACAATGCTTGATTCAATCAATCAATCAATATTTCCATCCTCTAGTCGAGGGTTGGATGCAATGGTTCTCCACTTGTCCCGATGGTGTGCTGTTCTGATAGACTGTGAATAATTCAAGCCTGTCCACTGTGATATATTTGTAAACCATGATGTTCTTGGTCTCCCTCTGCTGCCATTCCCCTTCCCTTCCAACAATGTATGGTATATTGAACTCTGACGAATGATGTGGCCAAAATAAATAAGTTTCTTTGTCTGTATAGTGGCAAACAAGCTTTTCTTATTTTAAATTTTTCTAAGAACTTCTTTGTTGGTGATCTTCCATGATATTTTCATCATCCTTCGATAAGTCCACATCTCAAATGCGGCTAAACATTTGTACATTTTCTTAGAGATTGTCCATGTCTCAGCCCCATACATTAGAGTAGACCACACATAACACTGAAGAATACGCTTCCTTGTTTGTATTAATATCTTACTTGATGTTAACACTCTATACATTTTGGAGAATGTTGTTCGGGCTATTGTTATCCTTCTTTTAATTTCTTCCTCACATCTCCCATCATTTGTAATCTTTTGTCTGAGATATATGAATTCAGATACTTGTTAATGCTTGATTAAGACCCACATTATGTCAAGTTGGTGGTTGCCGAGAAAACTGATCGGATGGAACCTAATATCTGTAGCATAGGAATCGGACAATAATATTCCATTCTTAAAGTTATATTATAAAGCACCTAAGTACTCGTAGACAAATAATTTAACTTCCGGGGCATGACATTTCCTTTTGTTTGTAAATAAAACCAAATTTTCATCCCAGTAGTTTTCTTCTCAGTGCATGTGGCACTGGTCTTCCACCCATGTTCAATTGAAGGTATATATATAATTTACTCATAGGCTCTCAAATTAAGTTATTGCAGATTAAAGAACACCGGGCAGGAGATAATACAGAGCGATAACATCTAGGGGTTCACATGGTACCTAGGTAGTCACAGGGCGCGGTGGCCTAATTGGTAGAGCGCTGGCTTCACTTGCAGAAGGTTATGAGTTCTGTTCCCGGTCCAGTCAAACCAATGATTTTAACATTGATACTTGTCGCTTCCTAGCCTGGCACTCGGCATTAATAGGATAGGCAAGAACTGGTTAGCTCAATGTCAAGATAATGTGACTGAATGGGATATCGGTTCATGGTGCTGGTGGCCTGATTTCCCAGTGGGACAGCATTATAAAGTTGCCATGAGTGCACACTGTCACAAGTCGATACTCGATACCAATCCTGATATGACCTTAGATGTTGCCAGAACGTAAAACTCCAACAACCAACGGATCTAGGTGGTCTAAACAATAGTTGCTGGTATCTGTGAAAGTACAACGTCTGAACACTTTGACGGCTGGATACTGAATGCTTTATTCACGTCCAGGGCCCTAGACCGCCGGCACCCTTTCAACTCTGACGTCATCTCATTTACATATTCCTTTGTTCTCCACACGTGCCTGGATGTCTTTTATGCATATATTACAGTATCCATGCAGTGAGTTCAGAGTGATGCAAGCAGGTTAACAACCCTTTCACAGTTCGATAAGGACAACTTTAATAGAGATATCAGTGCATTCTATTTAACCTGCCAAAATGATGTTTCCAAGGTACTACAGAAAGACACGTAGGATCCACAGGGGTTTGAACGGCGGAAATGTTTCTATGGCAAAAACAGGAAAGAGAAAAAAGGATCTCAATTTGCCGGAAGGCTGATGGCTTCTTTACCATTCACAAATGGTTAGGTTTTACTTTCACTCCCAGATATGATTCATTTTGAAGCGATACATCATCAGTTGACAGCAATTTGGCATTTCATAATGTTGGGTTTCAAGCACTTAGAAGTTTTCTCGAATTATTTGTATTACAAATGGATAAAAGTGGCATATGACAGACTAATATTTAAAAATGCAGCCTAATAATGCCAGCCTCACACTCGGCGACAACCTAACCTGATCTCGAATTATTCGTATTATAAATGGATTAAATGGCATATTACCTACCCACATTTAATAATGCAAACTGCATAAAAAAGAAGAAGAAATACTGCCTAATAAGGCCTGGCTCACATTAGACAATAATTTTACATGAAATGGTTTATCGAACATTATTTTAAAGAAAACAAATTAATATGTCTTATTCCGGTTGAAGAAGCGCATGGACTTATTTAATTCTAGGTTCTCAAAAATAAGCAATTAATAGCCTGCACTGGCCTCTCAGCTAAGGAGTCATATAGACATTGAATCCTGCTCTAAATGCAATATTTCCAATTGCCATTATCCTCATGACACTGGGCCCGTGACCAGGATCCTGTACAAGCTACATGCTGCATGGTTGTTGCCTGTATGTAATTATAAGCATTACATTGCTTATGGACGTAAACCATTTAAAAGGCTTACAAGTCAAGGGGGACGGTGAGTCCTGTCGTGCGGACAGATAGGGTGATTGCCTCAGGGAGCCTAGATAGTGTAATGGTTGGCATGCTAGCCCCAGAATTGCAAGAATGGTGTATTCGAATACATGGGTAGATATGGATAGGGTGATTGCATCAGGGAGCCTAGTGGATGTAATGTATGGTGTATTCGAATACATGGGTAGATATGGATAGGGTGATTGCACCAGGCAGTCTAGATAGTGTAATGTATGGTGTATTCGAATACATGGGTAGATATGGATAGGGTGATTGCATCAGGCAGTCTAGATAGTGTAATGGTTAGCATGCTAGCCCCGGAATCGCAAGAATGGTGTATTCAAATACTATGCTAAGCGCAATATTTCCCATTGTCATTCCTCCAAAGACAATAGTTATTAATGTCCAGTGCTGCATGCTATGTTTATCGTGCAACTCACTTGCTTCATCAGTCAATTTGTTGGTAAATCACTCAGATCACATACCTTCTTAGTAGATCATTTTCATTTTGATTGCTCCATCAAAACAATCACAATTTTTCTTGGAATGATTGTAAGACATTAAAATATGACAAATTGTTTGTTTGTTTGGGGTTTACGTCCAGGCAACATCTAAGGTAATATTATGACAATTACTGACTTTTGACAGCGCACACTAATGGTAACGTTCATAGTGCTGTCCCACTGGGATACCAGGTCGCCGGGACCATGACCAAATTTCCCACTCAGTCACATTATCCTGATACTGATCTAACCATTCCTTGTCTTATCATATTAATGCTGAGCGCCAGGCTACGTAGCTAAAAGTATCAATTTTGTAAATCATTTGTTTGACTCGGTCGGGAGTCAAACCGCCGGTCTTCTGCACGGGAAGCATGCGCTCCTGCTGATTGGGCCAAATAGCAAATACATCACTTGATAATGTAATGTATGGTGTATTCGAATACATGGGTAGATATGGATAGGGTGATTGCATCAGGCAGTCTAGATAGTGTAATGTATGGTGTATTCGAATACATGGGTAGATATGGATAGGGTGATTGCATCAGGCAGTCTAGATAGTGTAATGTATGGTGTATTCGAATACATGGGTAGATATGGATAGGGTGATTGCATCAAGGAGCCTAGATAATGTAATATATGGTGTATTCGAATACATGGGTAGATATGGATAGGGTGATTGCACAAGGCAGTCTAGATAGTGTAATGGTTAGCATGCTAGCCCCGGAATCGCAAGAATGGTGTATTCGAATACTATGCTAAGCGCAATATTTTCCATTGTCATTCCAAGGTACAATTCCCTCAAGAAAACCAAGAGTCTTTTTTTTAAGGTTTCGCCATATTATTTTGAAAACTGTATTAGGCTGATCAATATAATCCAGGTTACTTTAGTTTGAAACAACTTTTATTTAAAAGCTTTAACTTCAGGTGAAAACAAACAGGATTAATTGTTGGATCCATGTAAAAATGATGGACACCATAGTTGCATCATTCTATTAAAGCTGCATAGTCCGATGAAACATAATATTTTCAAAACCAAAGCGATATCTAGATTTGTTTCTACATATCTAACGAGATAGGGATGGATATATTAAGCTTGTGTTGTCACATAGAAGGGACTACTGAGCCAATTTAATAGAACATGTTATTGCCGAAGCCTATGTTGTCAGAGTTTCGGTGGTGCTTGCCAAAACTAATTTGCCATGTTTAGACTTCAAATATCTCAAAAGTTAACAATTTTAACTAAATGTCACTTCAAATTAAAGTAAGGTAGAGTTTGACAATCAATTCAATATATTTATCCCAGAAAATGCCAGAAACTCAAAACCATCTGACCACGTGACTTTATATTGACTTTGTATTGCTTATATGCAGCATCTATATTTAAATAAGTGTATGCGTATCTAAGTTGGATATGCGAGATAAAATCTAGGCAAGGGTTTTGGTTTAGAAAACTTAATGGTTTCATTAAGCTAGCATTCCTTACACGTGGTATGCGGCATGCGAATGCGAATGCGAATGCGGCAAAGAATGGAAAAGCATCTAAGTGAATGGGGGTGATTCCATGCCTCCGAATGCGAATGGGAATGGGAATGCGAATGCGGCAACTGAATCGGTCCATGTAGCCATTGGTGTGGCATGCGAATGCTGCTGCGTTTGCCATAGAAAACAGTTGTGAGAAACCTGACACTATGTGTGGGTGTGGGTGTGGGTGTGGGTGTGGGTGTGGGTGTGGGTGTGGGTGTGGGTGTGGGTGTGGGTGTGGGTGAGGGAGGTGTTATGTCAGGGTGGGTGGCATGCCGCTGGACTCTCTCAGCATGCCTGATAAGGTAGGGTGTGGGGTTTCACTTAACGGCGGGGGAGGTTTCCCCTATCACATTGGGTATCTACACCGCATATACGACATTCAGTAATTTGCAAAAAATAGTTTTGAGCTTGATTTAATGGATTTCACCTGTTAGTATATTGAATTTGAAATAAAATGACATGTCATTTGTTAAAATTGCTCTAATATTAAAGAAAATATGGACTTTTTAAAGTTGTTACTGTGTACTAGTCAAACCAAATTGCTGCATGCCGCATGCCGCATGCCGCATGAAAGGAATCAACCCGTTCGCATGCCGCATTCGCATTCACATTCGCATGCTGCATACCGTGTGTAAGGAATGCTAGCTTTAGACTTTGCAGGTTTAAGAGTAGGCTACATGGTTTAAATATGTGTGAATTAGATTTTTGTAAATTGAATGCCACCTGAGGGGGTGTCTCTAGCTCCATTGTAATTGGTTCGGTAGTGATGGCCACTAAGCCGGGGGCAATGCATCATCAATATGAGGAACGGCCGGAAGGATTCTACGAAATAGAACACCCATCAATGTTGTTCACCTTTTTTACTACAATACTAAATTTTATTTATTGTTATAATTTATCACGAGAAGACGTGAAAAGCCCCGGTGAAATATGGGAAATAGAGAAATGTCGTTTCCAAGACCTATATTTATATTATAACATTGAAGGTTTGTGTAATAGTGAATTGAGAACATGTGATATTATATACCTTAATTTGTATTATTGCAATATAGCTCAAATCCGAAGTATAATCAAATATATATGATAGTGAAGTCATAATTAAATCACTTCAAAAGAAACGGAGATTTTTGTTTGTTTTTGGCAAAGTAGTTATTCATCTGAATATGACATTTGTCAGCGCTGGAGCACTGGTCTTCCGGCCATCTTACTATGGAATTGACAGTCATAAGCCGTGTTTACACGGGGAATTGTGAAACGATCTAGACAAAGCGATTTATATGAGGCGTTTTTGAGGCGGGTTTACACAGACAGAGTTTAAAAAGTGTTTTGGCACCGGGAACCAGCAGCCTGTGGTGCGCCTGTAGCCGGTGAGCACTGCTATGTGTTTAGTTTACACTCGTCGATTCGACTCAGATGTAGCTGCTACGTTAATATCGCTTGGAATTTAAGGTTAATTTAATTAAATTTCATTATTTGAGTATGAAATTCTGTTAAATATGATCGCATTCACTAGATTTCGGCTTAATCGGGCCCTAACACTGCCGGGAACCAGCTGAATCGCTTCATCTATACTACCTCGCGAGGTGGTATAGTTGAACCGTTTCATATGAATCGATTCAGCCCTAAAGCGCCTCAGAGTCGCGTTTACACGCCAAATGTGTGTCGATCTAGGCAAGTGGTTTCATATGAAACGTTTTAAATCGCTCGTGTAAACAGGGCTTAAATAATCTAAGTTTGGTCATTGCTGTATTAGTCACATCACTAATCCTGTAGAATTAAGGGAGTGGCTCCTGCTGTATAATGTACAGCACCAGTCACTGTGGTTCATGCAAAAATGGGGAGATTTGAATTGAAAGAATTTGAATGTGGTCTAATATAATAATTTAGGAACATAAGACAACATTTATTCAAAGCTGCAGAGTTTCATGAAAGAACAATGTTTTTGAAACCAAAAATATCACTTAGATTTCATTCTACCTATCCAACACTAGCACACTCAGTAAACAAATATTGCATCAAAGGACTAAGTTAGAGTAATATCAATTTTCATTGGTGAATTCTACAATGGCCAGCATTTTTACGTGCATTCCAACATTTTCACTTCAAATACATCGAGTATCATCCACACGTTTATTACTTACAACATGCACAGGGGAGGGCAGAGGGTGCGACGGCTGCAGGCTCCATATCGGGGCATATTTAAAATATCTTCCTTGCCCACATATCTCGGTAATAGACCCTATACTTGAATTTTAAGGAGCATACAATCAAGCAGTTGGCCCCACGCATCATACAAACTCGGCATGCCACTGTGTAAAATATTTGGGAATTTGGGGGTGATTTTTATTTAGGACTCTGCAACCAAGAGGTGGCGGCTACATTGTTTAGTGCTATGTAGCCAGGCAGGTGACGGCTGCATTGGTACTCTCCAACCAATGGCCTGCCGGGTACCAGTTAGCTGGGTCACCTACTGATACCTGGGCCGCATTCAGGGTCCGTCTCGGAGGCGCCACATAGATGTCTCGGCGATGCTTTTTGGCCTATTTGCGTTCAGGGTACGTCTCGGCGACGTCTCAGAGATGCTTCCCCTTTCAGACTGAAGATGAAAAGCGCCTCGAAAATGCCCACCCTATTCAGTGGTGTCAGCCAATCACAGTGCAGCTTTTCCATTGCAAATGGCCGCCACCTATCGGCGCAGCCATTTTTGAGACAACAAACTGCCTTTGCAGTTCAGACTAGTGTGACATCACGGCCATCTCCGAAGGGCCTCCGAGACAGACTCTGAATGCGGCCCTGGCTGCATTGGTACTCTGCAGCCAATGGGCTGCCAGGTACCAGCTAGGGTCACCTGACCGATACCCGGATAAAAACCTATAAATAAGGGTGCAGGTCACATGCTCTCTCTCTTTCACCACTGCCACCAGCCAGTCCAGACTATGTACATGTACCTGGAACAACTATGTTAGGATTAAAGCAACCATGTGAGTACAATGTAGTCTTCTTGTGGATGTTTCAGACACTGAGCCAACCAGGATGCAGAAGTAGATAAGGGATATAGAAAAAGATACAGATGCTTTTATATATCTGCAACATTAATGGTGAATGCAGGCGGAGGACTGTGGGTATACTTGGTGTGAGTTCTGTTATTGTTGTTGGCATCTTTAATGTGCAAGAATCTTCTGTTTGCTGCTTGCATGAATCTGAACTCACCCGTGCCCACACCTCTGCCACTTTGGATTTCCACTACTGTGTATAACTTACGGCATCATCAAAGGCCAGTTACTCTCATACCATGCCTATGTGGTGTGGGACGTTACAAATCCCTTGGGTCGGTCAAACTGTAGGGTCGGGTTTTGTATCGACCAACTGTCTAATGGTGAAAATAAGTCTATTCAGACTTATCTATGATAGGCAGTATACATCTTCAAGAAAAAATAATTACCTGCATTATGTATAAGTTAGCTGAAAATATCCCCAAACTCTTTGGTTTCCCATGTCTCCATGGATTCTGGGGGCGGTGTTACTGAAACATCACCATCCATTTCGCCACCCTATAATTATGCTAATCAATTTCTCCAACTTGCTCCTCAGTTCCCTTATCTTCCTCCAATCAGTCCTTCAAGTCTTTTTTCATGACACAGATAATTCACAGAATATGGGTGCCAGGGTACAAACTGGGATGCCAATAGACGATATTCTTCGCTTCCTAGCCTGGCGCTTGGCATTATTAGGATAGGGCGAGGACTGGTTGGCTCTCATGTCAAGATAATGTGACTGAGTGGGATATCAGATCATGGTGCGGTCAACCTGGTCTCCCAGTGGGGCAGCACTATAAAGTCACGCATCCGGATATGATCTTAGATGTTGCCAGGACATAAAACTCCAACAACCAACCAATCCATATATTGGTTTGCAAATAGTTAGTGAGACCCCATAGCATTGCCATCTCACTCAAGGCGTGTAGGAATTGATGAAGACGATAATCATAAAAGAGCGGGAAGATTACAGACAGTCCCAAGGGGACCCTGATAAACAGTGTGGCCCTCACCACTACACTACATCCCCGCACTGACCAACCACCGCCACTTCTTATCTGGTCAAAATCACATGCACTGTCATTGCTGTTGTTAGTTGGGGTTTTACTACCTATCAATGTCTAAGGTGATATCAGGACGGGTCTTGATTTATGACAGCGCGTGTTTGTGATACAGGGTTTGGGGAAATTCTACAACCCCGAGTTAGCATTAGGTAACGATCAGGAAGTAGTCAAAGCCAGTCCCTGTCATTGACACAAAGGAAAGTTTGTTTTATTTAACGACACCTCTAGAGCACATTTCTTTTCATCATCAGCTATTGGACATCAAACATATGGTCATTCTGACATATTTCTTTGTAAGAAACCTGCTGCCACCACATATGCTACTCTTTCCAATAAGCAGCAATGGATCTTTTATATGCACTTTCCCACACACAGTACAGCACAGACCACAACCTTTGATGAACTAGTTGTGGACCACTGGTTGGAACAGAAAATACCCCAAACTACAAATGTGTCCAATGAGCAGCATCAATTGGATGACCCAACCTTCACAGGTGGACCCTCCACCGCCTGAGCTACGTCACACTCCCTTGTTATTGACACATGCATGAAAGTGGTCAGAATCTGTTGAGAACAAGTCTCAGCACATGATGAGATGATCGTCACTTTTGTTTATAGTTTGTTTATAGTGCTGCCCATGGGAAGGCCAATTCACCTGCAGCATTACCTGATATCCCAATCAGTGAGATGAGCAAGTTAGGGTATGCAGGTATTGCAAGTATTGCAACACCTCAGGGAGTTTGACGCCCCTGCCCTGCAGAGTTGTAAACCACTACCTTGTGGTACATGTTCTTGACAGAACCGAAGGCTAAGGGAGCAAACCCTAAACAGAAAACCATGTCACTGTGGCAGCATTAAGGGTGGTTGATGTACTGAACTCCCAACATCTCCCGACCAGTCACTGCAGGGACAAATAGTTTTGCGCCTGTCTGGACATGTTCTTGCCGGTATGAAACCTCTATTTGCTCCTTGAGAGAGTACCACTGGTAACTTGCAAAAGCCAGCAGCACTTCAACACTTTTGCAGGCAGTTTGAATGAAATGTTGACCGACTCATGGACATCACTCTCACAGCAGAGAGCTAAATGGAGAGCGGCAATCAAGTAATGAATAGCAGTCTTTGTTGCATCGCGACCGACAGCATGATGATGATGATGACATCCTGCAAGCCGTCCTTGCAATATCGTAATAATGCAGAGTTCCAGGGAAGGTCGTGATAAGTAGCAAGTCATTGATTTGACTCGGCCTGGGTTCGAAACCATCGCATCATAGATTAGATGGGAAACCATCCAGCACACTTACTCATGTTGTCAGTCCATGCTGTCTTATTGCATTGTAAATGTCATTATTAATATAAGAACATAATACAAACACAAATAAGAAGTCCTACAGAGGAAATACCAAAAAATACAAAGCAGGATAGTTTCATAATTAGTAGTATGTGTTACAAAACAGGATAGTTGCACGATTAGTAGTATGTGTTACACAACAGGATAGTTGCACGATTAGTAGTATGTGTTACACAACAGGATAGTTGCATAATTAGTAGTATGTGTTACAATGCAGGATAGTTTCATAATTAGTAGTATGTGTTACACAACAGGATAGTTGCATAATTAGTAATATGCGTATAACATATTGCACATCACATATTTAGGATATTGATGAGTAGATATTATATAGAATTATATTGTCATCATTTCATTGTAGTATTATCAGCTAAACTTTCCTTCATAATATTTATCAATCTCTCTCAGTGTATAGAATCATGGAGGACAAATGTACTTCAACAACAATTCTAATATGTAGCTATCGCATAATAGCATGATATATTCCTGTGCCAAAAATTAACTATAAGTCATGCTGTTATGAAACACAACAATGAAGAGAAAATATACTTCAATAACTGTTCAAATATATAGATATAGCATAATAGCATGAGATATTCGTTTGCCAAAAGATCAACATGAAGTGATTTCAAAATGAAAACACGCTACAGCACCTCTAACCAGAAGCAGACATGAGATTTAATCAGGTTTAACTTTCTGTCTGCTACTTCTAGTCATTGTTATGCACGAAAGCAAAGATACACACTTTTAAAAGTCTCTATGAGTGGTTTTGTGAAATGACAAAGAGGGATCCCTCATTCCAATAATAGGCACGGACAGCCAAGAAGCGCGCAACACACAAGAGTGGGCAATAACACGGGATGGGGCGATAATAAGGAAGGAGGCGATAATAGGGCATTGCCTGATACGTGTGGACTAGGCGATAATAAAGGAGTTTACCCATAGGTCATCAAGGGAATTATGCATTTATTTGTAAAGCCAATGCGAATTCTACTGAAGTGAACGGCCTTTATGGAGAAGGCCCTAATCTGATAAGGTTCCAGATTGAGGTGTAATTGTGGTGTGGCCATTGCGCATGCCCGGACGAGATAAAACTGCGGTACGATTGACTCTCCTGTGGCCTAGCATTATGGCTTCCTGTTTCCGATTGATGATGAGTTAGCGTTTTATGTCCTGGCAACATCTATGGTCATATCAGGACAGGTACCGACATGTGACAGTGTGCACTCATGGCAACTTTCTAGTGCTGCCCCACTGGGAAATTAAGCCACTGGCACCATGATCAGATATCCCACACACTCACATTATCCTGACACTGAGCTAACCAGTCGTTGCTACTGTGGTAGGCCTGATGTCAGCCATTCCACAGTCTTGAACTTCCTGTCATGCGCACACAGAAGAACGCTCTCCAGCTATCCGCTCTCCACAGCGCCAACAGTAAAGTGACCCACCCCCTAAATCACTAGGTCCCACATCGCCTCAATATGTGGGTGGGGGGTGTGCTAGCCACACGCAGTAGAGGGCAGCCCAGTCGGGGCCCTGCCCAGTGGCTAGTGTGCCGCCACCTAGCGCAATGTAACTGCGTAGGTATGTGGTCTGCCACCACCACGTGGTAGTGGAGCTCATGTACAGACTACAACACTACCAGTCTATTAATTTCTAGCACCAGGCTAGGAATCGGGAAGTATAAATTTGATAAGTCATTGGTTTGACTCGACCAGGAACCAAACTCCTAATCTCCTGCACACGAGGACTGCGCTCGACCAATTCGGCCACTGTGCCTAGTCTCCTCTTCCTGATAGTCACCCTGTCGTAAATCTTGTGTTATCCCCAAATCATTGCTTTGTCTTTCGCATAACAAAACTCCCGGATATTTAAGGCACTTATCGGCCTTGTGAAATTCCCGTTTAGGACAACATTTCTGTTGAGGCTTTTTGTAAACTTCAACTCATCATAAAACATATTTGATTTAGGTTAAAACTTCAGGTTTAAGTCTATGATAATTGATTTGTTAAGTATTCTAATTTGTAATTTAGGTATTTGGGTTATTATGAAGTAAAATGTATATTCATTTGATCTCTCTCTCTATATATAAGCAGATAGTATGTTGATCGATACAATCGACAACGTTTTGTCCGATATTGCTTATGGCCCTGTCACACTACGACGTAATGACGTCAGCGTAGGGAGAACGTGAAGAACGTTGAACTTCTGGGCGTAGTATGCAAATTTGGGCAGAAGTTGAACGTGGATGCAGCGTCGTGGACGAGAGCGTAACATCGGTAAAGCGTAGTGATACCGTCATTCAACGAGAGAGGAAAACGTCATTACGCTCACGGAACGTTATGAACGTTATTCCATCGCCAGAAGAACGTTACATGACGTTACCTACGTCATGAGACGTTGACCGTACGTTGAATGCACGTTCTCCTGACGTTCTCCCGACGTTCTCCCGACGTTCTCCCGACGTTCTCCTGACGTTCCCATTACACCACGTAGGCATTTGCACTCGGTTTCATGTGGGTCAACGTAGTGGAACGTAGTTGAACGTAGTGAGCAATGTTGGAAAAACGTCCGTTTAACGTCATTGACGTTCACTGAACGTGAACAGAACGTACGGCAAATGTAAACCCTTACGTTTGAGCTACATCGAAATTTTTGAACATGTCCAAAACCTCGACATAACTCGACGTAACACGACGTAATGTGACGTAGCTCGACGTCATTCTAACGTCATTCTGATGTCATCATGACGTAACCCAACGTAATGACGAAAACTGACCACGTTAGGCTCACGTTGGCTCGTTACGTCGTAGTGTGACAGGGGTATTAGCACCTTTTGAGTTGATTGATTGATTGATTGGTGGTTGCTTTACGCCGTGTCGGCAGCATAGGCCATATTCACGGCGAGGTACCTTTTGAGACAGTCTCATATGTATAGATGTGTATATATAGGCTGTGCCCTTCTTTTGGGATATTTGGAAATGGCTAGACAACATGCACGGCAACAAAAATTGTCCACCTTTTCACTTCAAATATCTCAAGTTAAGCTTTAAACATACAAGTTACCACAGAGTAAAGTAAAGTACAACACACATAATTATCATCTACAAATGTAGGAGAAACTCAAGGCCATCGGACTATGCAAATTTAAGTGAACTGGTACCCTGGTCTCCTAAGCCTGCATTACCATCGCTACCTACCGTGTACCCTGGGTACTAATTATTGTACTGTACACCACTGAATGGAAACTCACCTAGAAATAAGAGAGACATGATTAAGTACATGATAAACAAATAACATGCAAATGTACTGCATTTATTTTAAAATGTAGGTTAGTTGTACCTATTATGTGATTACAATAGGAAGGCAATTGTAATTAAAACCAACCGAAAGTTGACATATATTTAAATGCCGTGTACACGATTTTGCTTTGAATTTGTGAATTCTGTTGGTCAATTAATGAAACTGCTGGTGACAAGGATTGTGATCTGTTGTAGATAGTCACTAATTAAAGTTCGATAATCTAATTATTTTCAGTGTCCACTACATGTGTGGTAGATACATATATTAGGTTTATCAATATAAAGTACTTTACTTCAGCTGGGAATATATTTTATCTTAAAGAAATATCTTCGGAGATATTTGAAGTGAAAATCTGAAAATTAATATTTGCATGCATGTGATATGGTGACAGATTGTCCTTGTTAATGTAACAAGAATAAGTGAAAATAGAAATTCATCTCAACGTTCTGTATTGTAATGTAACCTTACTACTTTGTCTTACTCCTACTTTGTTTCCCTTGACCACAAATACATCATTGTGAGCTTTCTAATTTAATGAGTGTCTGTTGGCACAACATTGATTGTCTGCTTTTACATGTAAAAGCGATGGTTTGAACAAAAAAAAAAAATTTCTCACAGTGAATATGGCCTATGCTGCCGACACGGCGTAAAGCAACCAGCAATCAATCAAACCTACTGGATGTCTTTGATATTGGCGACTTCCAGAGTAACCGTAAAGTACCTGCTGAGTCACCAGGATAATAAACATCACTCAAATCCCCCACTTGTTTGCATAGCCATGGCGTAACCACAGTATCCCTACCTTAACTGGATGCCCCCCCTAGAAACGTACTCTCCTTTCAGCATCTCAGCTAATTTCACCCGCCCACCCTCCCTCTTCTGGTCTATCAATTATTCTGGGTAGAGCTGAGTGCCAGTTATGCTGCTCTGGTGTAGGGTTCGCGAAAGTCTTGAGATATACTGTACATTGTTACTGGTAAGACCAGACACATCATTCCCCAGTTAGGATTGAGTAATCTCCTGTGTAAATAAATGTAACATTTTCCACACGAATGAATTTCTGTTTTCAATTATATTAAATTGACGTAGCATTCCCTTTTATGCAAGATTTGTTTGGTTTTGTTGTGGTTTTACGTCCTAGCAACATCTGAGGTCATATCAGGACGGGTCTATGCAAGAATGGATGTTTAATACATGTACAAATATCTAAGGTGGATATGTAGGATAAAATCTAGGTGAGTGTATTACATGGTTCCCACTCGCTTTTAGGCTTCTTTTTTAATTACTTATTATGTACTTAAGTGGGGAAAGATTCCAATATCATCTGTGTGTGGAAGGCAGCCAAGGTTGGCCCAACATTATTCTATGTCTGCACTAATCCTGAGAAAGTATTTAAAAATAACACCACATGACTTAAAATACAAGACACACATTTTGAAAACATGTTATCCAATATATTGATATTCATAATTCTTTATGATTTATGGTAATTTTGAATAATTTTAGGACTTTTCAGTACTTGATTTTTGCATTTTCAAAAGTTAGTAGTTAATAGTTTTTGTTATGACCAGTCCGAGCACTGTCTTAGTGTAAATAAGTTGATGCCTAGTGCCTGTGACACTATGCCGGATTGAGCAATGGACACAATTGTCTAGTCCGATGTCGTTCGGGCGTGATAAGTATCAAAATGTATTAAAATGTGTCAAAGTGTTGCGATATCTGTAATAACGGACATGAAACGGACATGAAATGGACATGAAACAGACATGAACGGATAGCCAACGAATGAAACAAACTCAAACCGAAAAAGAACCATAGACGTCAATCCAGCATCATCCATTCCTAGTTTTGTGCATGTTCAAAACTTGAACGGACACAAACCAGACTTTGTTCGGTTTCTGTTTGTTTCCCCCAATCCGGTGATGTGTGACAGCCGCTTTAACCACACTTGCTGGTTTCAGACGTAATACTAAGGGTAGTACACTGATCAAATTCCTAGAACATTATAGTTATAAAAAGAGTTATGAGAAGTAACCAAGCCATGAAAATGATTATAGCTGGACATACTAAGGGGAGTTGTCTCCTACACATCTTTGAAATGAAAAATACTATACAGATTAAATCCGGACATTTTCAGGCAGTATTTTTAGTGATACTTATTTGGAGTCCAGCTTAAATACTTGTGCAATTATTAAACATGTTGTGCCGCATAGAAGGGAATAAAGACTAAGTCAATGTAATGGATTATATTGCTGCCAACATCTATGTTATCAACAGTTCAGTGCGCATACCGAATGTAATTGTGCAAGTTTTCACTAAAAGTGTCTCCAAAGTGAGCCATCTAGGCCCTGTCACATTACAACGCATCTCACAAGCGCGCTGCCAACGTGTAAAATCACTATTTTACATCGAGAAGAGTCAAACTGTGGGGGCACAGTTGGACGTATACATACCACATACATAGCGTATGGCCAACGTATGACCAACGTATGGCTAACATACCTCCTAGCGAAAAATGCTTGAATTACGCTCATGGTACGTTCGCAGAAGGCCGGTAAACACTATATACGTTATTCGATTGCCAGAACTATGCCTCATATGTTACATATGTCAAGAGATGCTGGATAAATGCTAAATGTATGCTAGACGTACGTTAGGTGTACATTATCCATATGTTGTCAGTACACCGACTGTATGTTCCGATTGCCTTTAATGTATGTCAAGATAGTTGAACATAGTGAACAACGTTTGTCTAACGTACGTCTAAAGTACATCGACATATGCCTAACGCATACATAATATACTGCGGACATAAAATCCACACATTGTTGAAAATTGTCATATGTCAAAAGTTGTGTGTGTGCACAGAACTTTACCGACCTCCTGATGTGCAACGCTGTATCTAGATGAATGTCCATGTACATTGACATATACCAAAGAACGCCTAACGCATGCGTAACGCATAACGATGTATCCCAACGTAGCAGCCAAAAATCACATATGGCGGCGTATGTCAGCATGATGCGTCGTAATGTGACAGCCCCCTCAGTACCGTATATGTCCTAATAGACGCGCACTGCGCGAGTGCAGACACATGGATGTGCATCTATTTATTTCCCATGGGTTGTGATGTGTGAGAGTAGTGTGGGAGTAGTGAGGGAGTAGTGTGTGGGAGTGGTTCGTGGGTTGTGGGTTTATCCTCTACCCTCCTTTCTCCTCTACACTATCCTCATCCTTTATCCTGCTCTCTTCTACCCTCTTATCCATCAAAGTTAAAGGATTTCATGGATTTGTTTTTGTCATGCCTCTGAAATAAAGTGGGATTGTCTTATTTTATGTGCATTCAGTCTGAATATGATCGTAAATTTGTGTGTGCTTGAAATGGGGTTCTGTGTGTGCTTCTATTGGGTAGCGTGCTTCTATTGTGACATATACGGTAATACAATCTAAAACAAGGTAAATTATGCCCATGAACCTAACACGCTACACGCTGCATCAGAGTTGAACATACACTGTGTATGTATACAAAGGATATGGCAGTAGAAACTCAATAACATCGGAATATACACATTTAGGCTAAGATCAAATTAATGCTTAGAGCTGTCACTGTCTCATTGATAGGCAATTAACCACATGTGTACCTGTAATAAGGACCGTAAAGCCGAATGAGTTAGAGCGTCCATCTCCCATGTTGGTAGATCGTGGGATCGTGGGGTTCGAATCATGGTCGAGTCAAACCAATGACTTAAAAATTGATACTTGTCGCTTCCTAACCAGACCCATGGCATTACTAGGGTATGGCAAGGAGCAGTGGAATGAGGAAGACCAGGCCCATATGTATGAGCCAATTTTTAACCATACCAGGGTTAAAGGAGGGTGCCGGATTATCTAACCACGGGGTTCCAAATGTGTCACAGGGCATGTATGTGACCAAAGCGCGCCCGGGTTAGTTAACTTTTCAGTTATTTATAGATTTGGGGAACCCTTGTGTGCGTGTTTACATTCGTCGATTCGACACTATTAATATCTCCGCCAATGCGGCGGCAGCCTTAATAATGGGTCGAATTTAGGGTTAAATTGATAAAATTTCACTTATTGCGTATCTAATTCTGTTAAATATGGTCGCATTGAATAGATTTGGGCATAATATATTGCCGTTGATTCGGCGGCGACGGCGGCGGCCATGTTTAGTTGATGTTGCACAGTATGGATATCGACGTCGCTGTGGCGGCGGCTATTTGTTTACTTTACATTTGTCGATTCGACACTATTAATATCTCGCTTGGGGTTAGTGCATGCGACTTTACGCTCGCCGAGTTAGTTTAACCCCGACACACTTTTTGCTGCTAACCCGGGAAATCCGCACAACGCAGGTTTACGACCGCTAACCCGGACACATACATATGGGCCCAGTTGTCTGCGACTGAAATTTCCCTGGCTTAAACAACTAATGTGCCCACACACAAAAAAAAAGCACAGGCAGTGGAGAATTCAAAATGTATCTATAAATGAACAGAATCAAGGTGTTCATTTCTAGAACTATCAGCACTTTATGTATTAAATCATATTCCAGAAGTAGGAATTATAATATATGTTTGCCTTCTCTGTCCCTTAGAGTTACATCCAGGATTATTGCGTTAATTGTAGATTAATTGCCTGAACTTATATAGCGAGGTACCAAAGGCTGGGAAGCTTTTAATTAAATACTGTTCTGCCTATATCCTTATAATTATTCGATATACCCCGAAGTGTTTCCAAAGAATCAATACTTAATTACAAGGCAATGAATATATGATATATATGCATATATATGTCCATACATATATATATATACTATGGGGGTAATGAACATGGGAAATATTCCACCTAGAGTGGCAATCGAACCCACATCTCTTGCAATCCGGGTCAGTGTGCTAACCATTACACCAGCTAGGTTCCCTGATGTTACCACTCTATCTATGCCCACCTGTCTATATAGCTCCTTACCTAATAGGTCCGTGTAGACTACTACACTTATCCTCCTGCAATTGTAAGTCTTTTAAAGCTTACAATTACATGCAGTCAATGCATTTAAATATACATACACAGTGTAGATTCAACACTGACACAGCGCGTAGCTTGTACAGGATCCTGGTCACGGCACCAGTGTCATGGGGATGATGAAAATGGGAAAGATTGCGCCTAGAGTGGGAATCGAACCCACATCTCTTGCATTCCGGGCCAGTGTGCTAACTATTACACCACCTAGGCTCCCTGATGTCAACACCCTGTCCACGCCCACCTGTCTATGTGGCTCCTTGCCTGAGAGGTCAGTGCAGACTACTACATGTACATATATGAGTCGAAGGGCTAGTGGCAAGTCAATACCTCACCATAGCCCATGTGGCTCCACTTCCACTTTTGTGTTCCCCACAACTCTGCCTTTGACCTCGTCCCATGTGGGCCACACTGTCCCACTGGGATCAGCCACGTACAGATATCCAATTCTGATTCTCCTGATATTTGACTGCAGATATTGATATTTCACCCGGAAACTAGACAACAATCACCGTCTGCGAAGCAGGACTGAACTGTGTGTGTTTATCACTGGGCAATCAATAAAGTGAGATGACAAAGCACCAACTGAACAGTGTTAAGCAGATGACACACTGTTAAATGAACAGTATTAAGCAGACAAGACACTCCCAATTGAACAGTATTTAGCAGATGACAAACTACCAATTGAACAATATTAAGCATACAATACATAACTAACTGAACAGTATTGGACAGATGATAAGCTGATAACTGAATAGTGTTAAGCAGATGACACACTGATCATGGAACAGTGCTAAGCAGACAGCAAACTGCTAACTAAACACTATTCCGCAGATGACACACTGTTAAATGAACAATATTAAGCAGACACCACACTGCTAACTAAACAGTATTAAGCAGAGAACACACCGCTAATTGAACACTATTTAGCAGATGACAAACTACCAATTGAACAGTATTAAGCAGACAACACATAGCTAACTGAATAGAATTAAGTGCACACCAAACTGCTAACTGAACAGTATTAATCAGATGAAAAACTGCTAACTGAACAGGGGTAAGTATATAATTTATAACTGAATACTGTTAAGCAGATGCCGCCCTGCTAACTGGACAATATTAAGTAGATGATAAACTGCTAACTGAACAGTGTTAGGAAGACAACAAAGTGCTAACTGAAGAGTATTAATCAGAATACATACTGTTAACTGAACACTAACCTGAACAGTGCCAAGCACACAACACACTGCTAACTGAATAGTGTTAAGCAGACGACAAACTGCTAACTAAACAGTATTAAGTAGACAACAAACTCCAAACTGAACATTTTTAAGCAGGCAATAGATTATTTACTGAAGAGTATTAAGCAAACAATATACTTCTAACTAAACGATATTAAGCAAAGACTGTTATTTAGTGTTTACTGTTAACTGAAGGGTTGCACAGCCTACACACTATTAACTGAACAGTATTAAGCAGACGACATACTGCTAATGGAACAGTGTTAAGCATACAGCAAACTGCTAAATAAACGGTATTAAGCAGATGACAAACTGGTAACTAAACAATATTAAGTAGACGACTGACTCCTAACTGAACATTATAAAGCCGCCGACAAACTGTTAACTGAACCAGCTAGATAAGCATCGCTTTTCTGGGATCCTTTCTGTCTGTAAGGAATTTGTATGCATTTATTGTATCACCTCAATTTATTGTAAACATACCTTGCAGAGAGTTAAAATAAAAGAATTGAATTGAATTGAATTGATAACTGAACATTATAAAGCAGACAACAAACTGCTAACTCAACAGTGTTAAGCAAAGACTGTTAACTGTTACACAGACGATGCACTGCTAACTGAAGTGTTAAGCAGACGACACACTGGTAAACAAACACTCTCCAATTACTGCACGAGCTGGCGGCCAAGTGCCTTCTTTATTGAACTAAGCCTCATACAGGAGACACTGAAATAAAATAAAAACCCTGTTCAAATCAGAAATACTATACCGCACAACGCAGTCCCGAAGTCAACTGAAGAAAGCAATTCGTTCTTTTTCAGCTAATACTTTCTCAGTAAGCACTATTTCCGCAGTACTTCCGCCACTCCCACTCCTAGCACCACATTCTTTTCACAGTGATTCGGGTGTTGAAAACGAGGTATAGGTATCGTCAGATTATTTTACTACAAATGTTCAAGTAATTTGTGACATTATTCGGAAAGGAATATGTATTTGGAAATACCCGAACATACATTTTCTTTAATATTCTTTATTTTGTGTAGGGTGCAATTTCATAGTTTTAACGTTCGTTAATAATATCACAATTTATAATAGCATTTTATGATTGATTGAATTCCTGAAAAAGTTTTCCAATTTATACAATCTCCAAGTATTGTGTCTATATAGTTATGGCCTTGATGAACGATTGATATCCGACAGTTTCTGGTTTAAATTAAACTTCCACAATCGATGAATGGTTAACTTGTTAGAAGCGATAGCACTTGCCTAGATTGATCGTACATATCCAATTTAAACACAGACACATTTATTACATATTTATTGTCCCATAAAAGGAATAATAGATCAAGGTAATGGAACCTGTCACATCTGCAAGGCTTACAGACTATGATGTCCAGCATTTCAGTGACACACATTTATTTAACCTATTTTCACTGTAGATTATTCAAAATTTACCCATTTATAATATAGGTTCCTACAAAATAAACTACCTGGATCATATTGTTCACCTTAATATATATATCTTGTTTAATATGGCGTAAACTCAAAATTATCGTAAACATGCCATTTTAAAATGCGATAGTTTTGAGTTTCTGCCAATTCAGAGAAATAAAAATGTGGACACAAACATTTTTTTAAACTCATTTTATATAGATCTGTCATCCAAATATGGAGTCTTAAAAATAACATATATACATATATATAAACATTTATATATAAATATATATATATATAAATATTTAAACATATATATTATATATTTATAGAATATATTATTTATACAATATATTATATATTCATATATAGTATAGTTATACGAGTCTTACCTTGGTACAGATGATGGATAACTGTTGTTTTACCGAGGTATAAGCCTCGGATAGATGTGGGCTAGGGAGAGGTAAGCACGTCCGGTACCAGCAATCTTAACCTACTTATTGAGGATAAAAATGACTTTCAAACAATGGATACTATTACTTTACCGAAAAGGTACACCAACGGAATAGATGTGGCAGGGTGTGGCGGGAGGGCCCTAGCCCACATCTATCCGAGGCTTATACCTCGGTAAAACAACAGTTATCCATCATCTGTACCAAGGTAAGACTCGTATAACTATACTATTTTACCTCGGTAAACAGCCTCAGGCTAGCCTCAGGCTAGGGAGACCTTTACATAATTCATTTTTATCCTTAATATCATTCTTTCTTATTATTATAACATTCTAAATTTTTGTTCTCACCTATTCTTGTTAGTTGGCGAGAAGACGCTTTGCAACGCCGGTAGGCTTTTCTAGTCGTTTATTATAATGTTTTGCAAACGACTTAGCCGTCTTCCAGCCTGCATGCGCTAGTATTCTTTTCACAGAAATACCAAGCACCCGTGCCTTGGAGACCATGGCTCCCCTAGTTGAGTGGGAAGAGTATTTACTCGTATCCACTCCAGCCAATTTCAACACCGTAATTGTCCATCTGGCAAGTGTGTCTCGTGAAATCGCCTTATGTGGCTTTATAAAGCTCACTAATAGTTGTTGTGATGCACGTAAATCCTTTGTCTTGTATATATAAGCCCGTATGGCCGACACAACACATAATTTCCGATCATTCGGAAAACAGTCTAAGTGAACCGTTGATAAAGGGTCACCTAACGTGTTCGATTTAAGCAATTTTTCTAAATCAAACGTAGCTTGCTGCTTGTCTATTTCTAATCCAGTTAAGGATAAAGCAACAATCGTCTGTCCTCTGTGTCCGGTTACTAACAATAACAGGACCGCGACCTTAAAACCTAACTGTTTTATATCTAACCACGAGTTGTGAGGCCAAGCCTGAAACAACTTAAATACTATAGAAACATCCCAAAACCGACTATACTTTGGTTTTGGAGGATTCCTTTGATAAATTGAACGAAGTAAATAACAAATAACATGATGTTTTCCAACTGTTTCGCCATCAATTCTAGGTAATATAATTGATAACGCACACCTCGCCGCATTAATCGATCCAAAGGAAAGTCCTTCATCCTCTAGAGAACGAAGAAACCGAGCTACTTGTGAAATCTTTGGATTTGTTGGCTTAACTTTCATTAACAAACAATGTACACCCCATTTCTTTAAATAGGTTGTATACATTTTGACAGTTCCTGGCCTCCAGGCATCCGATACTATCCTATCCTCAGTAATTCTGTCCAATCCAAATTGCTGTAGCTGCTTCCTTAGAAAAGGAATGCCAATAGGGGCGTCGTTGACACGTCGCCGTGAACCACTAGCGGTCCGTGGTGCGTCAGATTCCCGAGTTTTCTTGGGAATCGTATACGATCTTTTGCCAGTTGTGAAACTGCTGGCAGCCAAGGTTGCGTGTCCCAATCGGGCACCACCAGTATCGCATGTGTCCCTTCCAAGCCGATTTTTCTCACTACTCGGCTGATAATGCTAAATGGTGGGAAAATATAAAAATAATTATTTTCCCAGGTAATAGCAAACGCATCTACTTTCCAAGCATCCGGTTCAGGATGCCAAGAAACATAACAGGGTAACTTGTTATTATTCCGTGATGCAAATAAGTCAACTTCAGGTGTACCCCATTTTTCACAAACGAAGTTAAACAAATGTGTAGAGAGAGACCACTCTAAATGGTCATGGAAATTTCTACTTTTATAATCTGCAAGTGTATTTTGTGACCCTGGAATATGCGCTACAGTCAGCCAGACTTGTTGAGCCTGTGCCCAGTTCCAAATCAGTTTAGATAACTGATTGCAAGACTTTGATTTGGTTCCACCCATGTTACGAATATATGCCATGGCAGTAGTATTATCAGTTAGTATTCTAACCTGTGATTTATTTATCTTTACTAAACTACGTAAGCCCAGATAAATAGCACGCAATTCTAGTGCATTAATATAGTCTGATTTTTCATCATCAAGCCATCTACCTCCTGTTGTGACCCCATCTCGATGAGCTCCCCAACCTTCTAACGAAGCATCAGTAGTAATTACTGTATTAGGTTCCGCCATGCGGATTGGATTTGGTGAACTTGCTATATGTTGCATCCACCATCCAATATCCTGTAACCCTTCTTGCGAAATAAACATCTTTCGCTCAAAATTGCCTTTAGTTCGTGTTAACGCTAAATTTTTATCTATTTCTAGCGACTTAATATGGGCCTTCCCATATAACACAGCAGGTGCATATGAGGTCATTATGCCAATAAGAACAGCAACCTGTCTAATTTTTGGCTTTGATAACTTAATAAGCTGAGTCGCTGTAGTCATAAACTTAATTAGTTTTTGTTCTGTTATCGACACTGTAAGGGACTGTGTATCCAGAATAAACCCTAAACATTTGAGTTGTTTTGTTGGTTTAAACACTGACTTTTGTTGATGTACATAAAACCCCAATTTAGTGAGTAATGCACATAAATCCAAAACTGCATTCACACAACCAATTTGTGTTGATGCTATAATAAAAGAATCATCTATGTATGGAAACATTGTATGACCCTTCCTCGCCATTACCGAGAAAACAGGTTTAAGCAATTTAGTAAATAAATGTGGCGCACAAGCTAAGCCATTCGGCATACAGGTAAACTCATAGAGTTGGTTATCCCAAATAAATCGAAGAAATTTTCGATATTGTTCCATTATGGGAAGCGTATAATATGCATCCTGTAAATCAACACTAGCCATCCACGCATCTGGTGTAATCAGATCCCGTGCCGTATCTAGAGAAAACATTTTAAAATGTCGATATTCCACCCTTTTATTAAGGATTGTTAAATCCAGGATCATTCGAACATCCCCATTAGGCTTCGGTCTCGAGAAAATGTTTGAAATAAACTGTCCTGAACAGTGTGTCACTTTTTGTATAATTCCTTTCTCAAAGAATTTATGTACCTGTTTAGTTAGTGCGTCTCGTTCAACTGGTTGAATGTTATATGGAAAAGGTATTATACTTTGTACAGGAATTTGTGTAAAAGGAATTTGAACACCCCTAACTATTTCTATAATTTCTTGGTCACTAGTAATTTTGTGCCACTCAGAAATATGATTACTAATATTACCAGCCACAAAGTTGCTTACAGTTTGTGTGTTTTTAGAGGCTGCAGGGACTTGTAAAGTTTGTGTTTGGACCTCTACTTGGACCCCCCCCTGGGGAAAGGTCTCGACGAGTTGAACCCTCGACCTATTGGCCGTGCGGTGTTGTCGGTCCAGCCTGGGCGAGCGCCCCGGCCCCGAAACCCTTGACCAAAGTTTGAACTCGGTCTGGTTCCTCTGGTGAACCGTCGTGGACGAAAATCCCCTCGTGACTTTTTGAAACGAGGAACTTCCTGTTTCTTCTTGCCATCCATGTTTTTGCCACTCTTGGCTGCAGTCTCTACCTCTTTATAGAGGTATTGTAGTTGACCGCCAAACATCTTGGTATTATCTAAAGGTTTCCCTTTAATCGGCTCTGGAGCAAGATAGAGCGTAAACTCCTTCCCCTCATTATCGGTAACCTTCTTAGAGCGAGCCACTTCTTTGCCAGCATCTGTGCAAACTGACTTGAAGACATTTTCATATCTTCGAAACGACAGGTAATTACCTGCCGCCGCTAGTACTGCAATGCCTTTGTCCATTGTCTTAGCCAAAGATGAGAACTTATTTTCACTCTGCATCCTATTAGCCACAGGAACAATAGCTGTTAGGGTAGCCAACACTGCCTTATGCACTGTGTGCAACACATCCTCAAACTTCTTACGGTCATCCGTCATATTGACATCCCGATCCATCTCTTTAATGATGG
The DNA here is from genome assembly GCA_030323885.1 of Branchipolynoe longqiensis. NCBI lineage: Eukaryota > Metazoa > Annelida > Polychaeta > Phyllodocida > Polynoidae > Branchipolynoe > Branchipolynoe longqiensis. Next base: position 23,286,945 of record CM059199.1, on the reverse strand, counting down.
AGTTGGGAACACCCTTTATGCCTGTTAACTCATCTCCTAACTTGGAGATAACCTCCGCCGGTTTGAACGTGCGAAAATGACCATTCACGGTCTCGCGCATAAGCGTAGTGGTTTTAACCCGCTTAGCCTTTGGCTTCTCCACCTTCTTAGCCACTTTAGTGCCAATGTCCGCATAGACCCCTTCATATACGGTGTCTGAGTCTGATTCCGTAGAAGTAGACCCAGTGGACGACTCAGAAGAAGAATATTTCCTTTTCCTCTTCTTCTTTTTGGACTTAGTCTTCCGCTTTTTGCGCAAACCAGACTCTGCCCGCTCCTTGGTGAATTCATCACCCGAAGAAATCACCTGTTTCTTCTTCTTCCTCCGTTTAGGAGAAGGAGGAGGAGGAGCCTTAAGCTCCACCGCCGAGTCTGTGTCCAAGAAATCCTCAAATGAATCCTCTTGGACACTCGGCCTACGCCGCTTCCGAGACATAGGCGATTTGGCAGTCAAGATGTGGCTTTCCAATCTTGCAAAGCGAGCCTCCCAATCTGGAGGCGCAGGCACATCAGGCACTGCGTCCTCGTCCGGGTCGGAGAGGATATGCGCCCGGGGCTGTGTCGACGGCCCTGCCGACAACACGGGTGAGGAGTCGTACTCCTCGTCCACTCCACTCGGAACACGCCCCTCGGCTGCTGCTGCACCGCGCTTACTCCGCTTCGTGGCCATCGGGAACTGAAACAAACATTTTTGATCAGTCCCGGTATATATATATGTCACAATATGGTTGTTTCAAACTCATTTGGACATCTATTGGTGTTAAAGAACGTGTTTATACCGTTATAACACAGGCGTAATAAGCTAAATTTGTGCCTGGGTTGTGGGTCAAGCCCAAACCTTACGCGGGGTCGGGACCAGTGTATCGGCCCGCCCATCCCTCTGTTCCGCACACTTCTCCCACCTGTGACTACTACGTCAACAAGTTGGAGAAAATGCTACGAAACTCGGAGAAACGCCTGAAAAAGTTTTGTCTAGGGGAGTCTATAAAAGAAACCCAGGAGCATCTCCAACATTACTCTCTATTAGAGTACGAGAGAATTTCCACATGAGATAGGGCGAAACCCACATCTCTACCCATAGTCACACGGTGACCCGGGTGTTGACATAACCGCTAATGACCGGTTTGGTTCCTTCGCAAAACCCACTCGAGTGTTCTATCCTTGGTTGTTTATAACCAAATAACTCGTCCAAATTGGACCAACGAAAGTCTAAACTTTCCATATTGATGCTCTAATGCATCATAATTAAGCTAACCACAGTTTTTATTATACTTACTGCGTATTTGCTTGTATGTAGACTAATTTTGCCGGAGCAACCCAACGACACGTTATCCAGTCGTGAGTTGTATATGCTAATTGCTGGTACCGGACGTGCTTACCTCTCCTTAGCCTGAGGCTAGCCTGAGGCTGTTTACCGAGGTAAAATATAAATATATTAACATATATATATTATATATATTTAAAAGTTAAACTAACTTTTGGAAATTACCACAAAGTAGATCCATCGGGCGATCCATCAGGCTAACTGTCGGTGCGTAACCAAGACTACTTCTAGCTGGCACGATCACGTGACTATTCAACCCGCCAGGCGGCGCTTAGTGAACACTCTTCCGCATGTTTACTCTCAGGGTAGCGTTTCTTACGTCATTGACGTAGCCTCGATCTTGGCGATCTTCTTCCCTATCTAAGCCAATCAAATACAGCCAACACAATTACCTCGCTCTCCACGTCCAGGCGTTCTTATGATCGCCATTAGCACGCGACAGTCTCCAAGCGCAGCTCGCCGGCTTTTGTTCACTCTCCGGGCGCGCTCTCTATGTGTACTCTCGGCGGTTCTGATACTGAAATGTTCTGCACTCTCCAGTCACCGTCCTTGTAAGCCCTTCAGACATGTCGCATTATAGGCCGCACTCAGGTCCGCATTAGGCTCAACTCAGACCCGCATCAAGCTCAACTCGAGCACACCTCATGGTTAACTCAAGCCTGCATCAGGCTCAACTCGAGCCTACCTCATGGTTAACTGAGGCCGGCATCAGGCTCAACTCAAGCCTACCTCGGGTTCAACGCAGGCATGCCTCAGACTAGATAAAATATTCACCCAATACTTCCAGTACAGGGGTGAAAACCAACCCATTAGAAAAGCTGGCGAAGAATGTCGACATGCTGGGGAAATTAACTGAGCTGTTAAATTCTTAATTTAAGAAGCACAACTCGAGCCTACCTCATGGTTAACTGAGGCCGGCATCAGGCTCAACTCAAGCCTACCTCGGGTTCAACGCAGGCATGCCTCAGACTAGATAAAATATTCACCCAGTACTTCCAGTACAGGGGTGAAAACCAACCCATTAGAAAAGCTGGCGAAGAATGTCGACATGCTGGGGAAATTAACTGAGCTGTTAAATTCTTAATTTAAGAAGCACAATATATTCTTTATGCATATATCTATCTGCATTCTCTGGCCGCCATCTTGTCTTTTTGCATTCTCTCCCATTTCACCAACTCTGTGCTGATATAAGTAACCATTTGACATTGGTGCCAGGAATTCTAGTTCCTGTTCCATACTAAAGCTATTTTCAGCCGTATTTAGACTACCTTGCCGTTCACCCCTGAACTGTAAGTCCGGGGTGAATCTTTTATCTAGCCTCAGGCATGTCTAAGCCCGGCCTACCTTCAGAGAGACTTGTCTCAGGCCTTACTCAGAATGGAATCAGGTCCCACCCTCAGGCCCTCTTCATTCTCGACTCGGGTCTCATGCCATATTCGGCCCAAATCAGGCCCAAATCAGACCCGTTGAAACTTCCAACTTGCAGTTGAACCCAGTCTGGACCAAAGTTCCGTCCATTTCCACGACTAGAAGTACAAACACCCCCGACATATTATCAACCAGCACACACACCCACAAGCATGCTCTAAAGTACCCCCCCCCCCCCCTTTGCACACACACTTCACATTTAACGACAGCACTAGCTGGTACTCAAGACTACACGTACAGACACCCCACACTTTTCCGGTGTGTTTAGGTGTGTGCGTGCGGTGTGTTTGGGTGTGCACGTGTGTGTGCCAGGTGTGTCTTTGCGCGTGTAACTGTGGTGTCGGTGAATGTTTGTGCGAGTGTGTATGTGTGTGCATGAATGTCTGCATGTCTTGTGTGCCTGTGCGTGTATGTATGTATGTATGTATGTATGTATGCATGTATATACATGTATATACATGCATACATCCCATCCTGATATGACCTTAGATATTTCTAGGGCGTAAAACAACAACAAACAAACAAACATGCCTACATAAGTATCCATATATATGTATGGTTATTCATATATATATATATATACGTATACATACATGCATAAATGCATATACGTATACATACATGTATACATTTAAACATACATGAATACATGCATGCATAGATACATACACATACATGTATATGTACGAATGCATGTGTACATGTATGTGTATATGTAATCATCTATGTATATGTATATGCATGTATAGATGTAGGTGTTTACCTACGTGTCTGTATGTGTATGTAACACCGTGTGTGTGACTGTATCTATGCTTGTACCTACGTGTGTGTGGAGGCAGTGTATGTGTGTGTCGGTGTGCGTGTGTGTCAGTAGCTGTGCGTGTGGTTGAGTGGGTGTGTGTATGTCTCGATGTGTATGCCAGTGTGTGTGAGTGAGTGTGTGTGCCGGTGTGTGTGGATTTGTGGGTGTGTATGTGTCGGTGTGTGCCAGTATGTGGGTCAGATGTGTGTCGAGGTGTCGGTGTGTATGTGTCGGTGTGTGTGCCAGTGTGTGAGTGAATATCTATCTCGGTGTCGATGTGCATGTGTGTCAGTAGCTGTGTGTGCGCAGCGGGAGGCTCGGTAATAAACGATGGCATTTGAGAAGAAGGCTCAACCCGAAATCAATATTATTTTCCGCCATCTAATTGCTAAGTATTGATCCGCTGAGACTCTCGTGTATCGAGTCTGTAGTCAGCGGTTGCCAGCTTTGAAATTACAGATGATTGTCGACCGGAAACTGTGTGTGTGAGGGGGGAGTGGGGTGCCATGTCGCGGCGAGCGTCAAGTCAGGCATACACTCAACGATATATTCACCCCATACTAAAGGGGCTGTCACACTACAATGTAAACTGAATATTGTATCTAACTCAGCGACTGCTACCTATGTCAGGGTTTTAAGTCCTAGCAATGTTATTTATATCAGGTCAGGCATCGTCGCCTTGTGACAGTGCGCACTCATTGCGACATTGTGTGTGATATAATAAAATGGTTTCTTTCTTTCTTTCTTGGAGTTTTACATACTGACAACATCTAAGGTCATATCATTACGGGTACCGACTTGTGACAGTGCACACATATTACAACTTTCATAGTGCTGCCCCACTGGGAGACCAGGCCACCATCACAAACACCTGATATCCCACTCAGTCACTGCTGACACTGAGCTAACCAGTCTTTGCCCTATTCTATTAATGCAGAGCGCCAAGCTAGGAAGCAAAAAGTATCAGTTTTGTAAGTCATTCGTTTGACTCGACCGGGTTTCGAGTCTTTAGTCAGCGGTTGGCCGCTTTGAAATTACAGATGAATGTTGACCAGAGACTGTGTGTGTGGGGGTGGGGGGGCGGTGCCATGTCGCGCCGACCATCAAGTCTGGCATACACTCACCGACTGCCACCTTTGTCCGGATGTCTGTGACAAGACTAATGTTGTGTGTCGCAGCTCATTATGAAGTATTTCTTTATTGTAAGGATAATATATACAAGTTCCACCACCAATCTGTCCTCTTATGGCTGTGACAAGGCCACCAGCACCAGCACCTGATATCCCACTCAGTCAAATTATCCTGACACTGAGCTAACCAGACTTTGCCAGATCCTAGTAATGCCGAGTGCCTGGCTAGATATTTGTGCAAATTACTGAGTGGAAAAGACTTAATATATGTACTACATATTGCCCAAAACTCGGGGCATCCGAACCCATGGGTTCATGGGTTCGAACCCTGGTCAAGTCAAACCAATGACTTAAAAATTGATACTTGTCGCTTCCTAGCCAAGGCCTCGGCATTAATAGGATATAGCAAAGTCTGGTTGGCTCAGTGTCAGGATAATGTGACTGAGTGGGATATCAGGTCATGGTGCTGGTGGCCTGGTCTCTCAGTGGGGCAGCATTATAAAGTCACCAAGAGTGTGCACTGTCACAAATCAATACCCGGCCTGATATGACCTTAGATGTTGCTAGGACGTAAACTAACAACAAGCAAAACAAACACATTACACAAAACAACACTGATTTCTGGGACTTAAGCCCTGTTCACACGGGGAATGTAAATCGATTCGTAGAAAGCGACTTGCCTAGTTCGCATCACATTTCCCGTGTGAACGGACGTCTGATGCGGATTAGGGCTGATTCGACTCACGTGATGCGCATCGTGTAGACCACCTCAGCGAGGTAGTCTACGAGAATCGATTCCTGTGATGCGGTTAATTTTGCCCGTGTGAACGGGCGCTAATTCGCCTCACCTGATTCGATTTGCCTGATTCGCCTCACATTTTGCCCGTGTGAACAAGGCTTGAGATTAGAGATGGTCATGTAATAAAATAGAGAAATGCAGGGAAATTGCAGGAAACTTAAACCATGTCCAAACTCCTACCAGGCAGTCTTGGAGGGTTTCCATAATCCATAGGTTAAATCAATATACAATTAAATAGCAATCTGCAGGCCTAAACGATTTATGGTCCAGCATCAGCTTTTAAAAAGATGGCGATCAGTCGTTTTGATATCCTCATATATCATCCTCCGGCATGATACCCAAATGAAATCGATCAAATATTAAATCGCTTAGACGTGGTATCATAAATACTTGCATAATAACATTCGCACTGTAGAAGAATACTACCATATAGTATTAGTGATGTAATATATATAAATAATGGAGATATACATGTACATATGTAAAGTTCAGGTGCAAAACTCTGTAAATGGTGATCCATCAATTTAATTAAAGTAAAAGTCCATAATGACCCCATTATCACACAGTGGTGGTTGCGACTATGCTGACCCCTGTTTGTTAAGAAGTAGCAACAGGTGGCAGCACAGTAGCAGGAACAGTCCCTAGGATTGACTGTTCCACCCTTTGCTAGCAGCCACCTCCCTATGGAGGTCACATGTTACACGGCTGGGCAGCATCAGGTCATTCCTCTTCTGACCGTGGCAGAATAAACCAGGGGAGTGCCCTGGGCTTCGAAGGTATCTCAGCGTTTTTACTTTTATTCCTCAAGCGGAGCATGATATGGTCTATCACATTGTAGAATGGCTAAAGCTTGTATCTGTGGCTGTGTAGGCAGGCTATAGTGAAATCAATACAGACAAAGAGAAAGGAAGAGTATAAAGTGTAAAGGAAGAGAGAGAGTCAAGCCCTCTGGTTTATTATTTATATGGTACATGGGTTCATTGTAGAGTATCACCCCACCCTTTTCCCCCAATGGGAAACAAGCATTCTCGGCCCTACCAATAGGGATCCAGTAATCCTGGTCCCCATGGCTACCAGTGGCCGGCCCACCACCACCAAGCTGTATGGCCCCATGGCCACCACCAACCTTGAGCCTGAGGGTGGTGATCCTACCTAGCAGAAGGGGGAGGGGGTAGGTCCTGAGTGCCCCTTACACAACCCTTCCAGCATCACTATGTCTATTTACATCCCACTCAGGCACCACCAGCATTTATATATATATACATACATGTGCTTGGTCACGTATACCTGTCTAGTAATAGAACATTTCCATTCCCCCCAATGCCGTAAATCGGAATATGTTACAACATTATCTTAGCCTGCCGGCCTGGTCTCCCAGTGGGGCAGCACTATAAAGTCACAATGAGTGTACACTGTCACAAATCGGTACCCGTCCTGGTATAACCTTAGATGTTGCCAGGACGTAAAACCCCAACAACCGACCAACCATTATCTTAGCAAATATTTCACACTAGACAGAATCCCACTTTTCATCTCTTGGCGTATTCACCAACACCCTGTCCCTTCTGGGCCCATATGCATGACGGGGTGTGAGCGAGCCAAAACGCGTTTAGACGGGATTTCTGGTTTAGCGCCGAAAAGTCCCTATGCATGAGTCAGTGATAGGGCTAACACCACAAGCGTAAACTAGGTTAAGGTAAACCTGTTCCATAGCAGGTTTAAGGGCGGTGTTAGGTATCGATTAGGCCCAAATCTATTCAATGCTATCATATTTAACAGAATTACATATGCAATAAGTGAAATTTAATGAAATTAACCCTAAATTCGAAGCAATATTAACACTGCCGCCGCATCAGCGGTGATATTAATATTGTCGAATCGACGAATGTCAAGTAAACAAATCGCCGCCGCCGTCGCCGAATCGGTGGCGATATTGTCAAATAGCAGTGCTCGCCGGCTAGAGGCGCAGATGGATTTCCCAAATCTATAAATAAATTCACGTTTAGCTATAATGAAAGTGTTACGCGCTCCTGCATACCGCTTGACATAGTTCCTGACCTCGGTGATAGCTAAACGGTGTCAGGCTGTAAAACCAAACGCTGCTAACACCGACCCATGCATACGGGCCCTGCTGCTGTCTAAGCTGTCGCTGTGACCTCACATCCTGGTACCCAGCTTCAGTCCTTCGTGAGGGACCAGCGAAACTAAGGGCACCAATAGTGGGTCATCTTAAAGCTGCATAGTCCGATGTAGCCTCAAACTTTCAAAGACAAAATAATGATCTTGATTTGATTCTACACATCTAACTGAGTGTGCACTGAGTGCGATATGCATACACTCTATGTGCACTGAATGTGAACTCACTCAGCACTCACTCACTCATTACCGCCTCCCTTGTGGAGACCTAGATGAGGTTCGGCTCTGAGGCTGTCATGTGTGTAGAAGTCCAAGTCAGAACCGATGCACGTTTTAAGCATTTGATGCAACATGGAATATACTGAATCAATGTACTAGAACCTGAGTAAATTTAATAGAAGTCTATGGCGTCAGAGTTTTGGCGTGCTTGCCAACATTTATTGTCCATGTCTGGACTTCAAATATCATACAAGTTAACCATCTAGAATAAAAGCCACTTCAAATTAAAGGAAGATAAATAACAATTAATTTAATATATTTATCTCACAAAATGACGGAAACTCAAAGACATTGGACTATGCAACTTTAAAGCACTGCTGGACGCTCTCATATTAAGTAGGGGAGAGGGAGGGGGGGGGCTGATCGATTTGTACCGTGCTCTGTAAAGGTCGGTGTCTGATTACAATGAGGGTGAGCGATTCGATTGTTATGAGTTGCTCGCTTGTTTATTAGGGACTCATTGTGAGTCAGTCGCTCTGCGCGCCTAGCAACCCTGGTTAGCTCACCCCTCATTAGCGGTCAAAGCCCCATTCACACACGCGTCTTAAGTTGCCTCAACTAATTTGCGTCATCTAAGTCGCCTCAAAATGCGTATGTGAACACGCCGCTGAGGTGAATTAGCGCTGATTCGACTCAACTAGTTTACCTCAGATAAACCACTTCCCGAGGTGGATTAGATGAGGCGAATTAGTTGAGGCAACTTAAGCTGCATGTGTGAACAGGGCTTATGTTTTAGGCTTGTTTGTTTGTTGTTTGTTTGTTTGAGTTTATGTCCTGGCAACATCTAAGGTCATATCAGGACAGGTACCGACTTGTGACAATGCACACTCATGGTGACTTTATATTGCTGTGCCACTTGGAGACCAGGCGGCCCACACAATGACCCGATTTCCTACTCAGTCACATTATCCCACTCAGCTCTGGTATCCGAATCCTGAGCTGCTAGTCCTTGCCATATCCTAGTAATGCCAAATGCCAGGCTAGGTAGCGTCAAATATCAATTTTGTTAGTCATTCGTTTGACTCAACCGGGAATCTAACTCACAACCTTCTACATTGGAAGCCTGCACTCTACCGATTCGGCCACAGGGTCCAGGTTGTCTTAGGTCGTACGAAAATGTTGTTTGCAACCATAGAAGTAAGTACTTTATTACTGCTTCTGGATCTGCATTTCCCATTATAAGGATAGGGCAATGACTGGTTGGCTCAGTGTCAGGAAAATCTGACTGAGTGCGATATTAGGTCATGGTGCTGGTGGCCTCGTCTCCTAGTGGGGCAGCGCTATAAAGTTACCATGAGTGTGCGCTGTTACAAGTCAGTAACTGTCCTTAGATGTTCCTAGGCCATAAAACTCCAAAAACCAACCATCTCTGCATTTCCCAACTGAATAGAGTAATATGACTGCATAGTGTTGTGAATTATTGTAGTTGCCGATAGCTATATCCTGGTATTTTCTTTTGAATACAAATAATGAAGTACATTTAATATAGCCCCCTCACCAGCTGCGCAATGAAACAGTAATCTGACATGTTTACAACTTGCTTAAAATTGATGAAGGAGAGAGGAATGGCATTTATCGTAAGACTCAACTTGATACAGTGAGTCTTCGGGACAGATTAAGGTTGCATAGCCCGATTGTTATTTCCTGAGATAAAGATATTAGGTTGCTCATTATAATAATATACCTTAAATTAGATTAAAGTAACTTTTATTTTAAATGGTAAACTTTTGAGATATTTGAAGTGTAAATGTGCTAATTTAATTTTGGCAAGCTTGCAACACTGTAACACCATAGGCTTATGCAGTAACAGGTTCTATTACATTGACTAAATATTCCCTTAGATGTGATGACAAATGTTTAATAAGTACACCAGTATCTAAGTTAGATATGGAGAATCAAATCTAGATAATTATTTTCATTTTGAAAATTTGATGGACCATGCAGCTTTAAAATTGCTCAAGAGATGTAGCTGTTTATACATTCTCCAGCAGTCCATCCCATAAGTAGGACCTGCCATGCGCAATACATAATCACCATCGGATCTGAGGGTAGGCACAGGGACATTTTATGGTACCTCACTGGATGGTCTTTAATATTATTACAGTCGTTGCGTAACTAGCAGACATTCTAACTGCACTGAGTGTGCACTGAATGTGCACTGAGTGTGCACTGTGTATTCACACTGTCCATACACTGATTGAGCACTAAGTGAGAGTGCACTAAATATGCACTGACTGTGTAAAGAGTGTGCACTGTGCATACAATGTACATACACTGTAGATGCATTTATTGTGCATTGATTGTGTGGATTGTGCTTGTAATGAGTGGGCACTGAGTGTATATTGAGTGTATACTGAGTGTGCATTGTGCTTGTACTAAGCGTGTATGGAGTGTGTACTGAGGGTGTACTGAGTGTGTATTGTGCTTGTACTGAGTGTTTACTGAGTGTGTACTGAGTGTGCATTGTGCTTGTACTGTGTGTGTACTGAGTGTGTACTGAGTGTGGATTGTGCTTGTACTGGGCATGTACTGAGTGTGTACTGAGTGTGTACTGAGTGTGAATTGTGCGTGTACTGAGTGTGTACTGAGTGTGGATTGTGCTTGTACTGAGCATGTACTGAGTGTGTTCTGAGTGTGCATTGTGCTTGTACTGAGTGTGTACTGAGTGTGCATTGTGCTTGTACTGAGGGTGTACTGAGTGTGCATTGTGCTTGTACTGAGCGTGTACTGAGTGTGTACTGACTGTGCATTGTGCTTGCACTGGGCGTGTACTGAGTGTGTACTGAGTGTGTACTGAGTGTGTACTGAGTGTGCATTGTGCTTGTACTGAGGGTGTACTGAGTGTGTATTGTGCTTGTACTGGGCATGTAGTGAGTGCGTCCTGAGTGTGTACTGAGCATTTACGGAGTGTGTACTGAGTGTCTATTGTGCTTGTACTGGGCGTGTACTTAGCGGATACTGAGTGTGTACTGAGTGTGAATTGTGCGTGTACTGAGTGTGTACTGAGTGTGGATTGTGATTGTACTGGGCTTGTACTGTGCGTGTACTGAGTGTGTACTGAGTCTGGAGTGTGCTTGTACTGAGCATGTACTGAGTGTATACTGAGTGTGAATTGTGCATGTACTGAGTGTGTACTGAGTGTGAATTATGATTGTACTGGGCATGTACTGAGTGTGTACTGAGTGTGCACTGAGTGTGGAGTGTGCTTGCACTGAGTGTGTACTGAGTGTGAATTGTGATTGTACTGAGTGTGTACTGATTGTGCACTGAGTGTGGAATGTGCATGTACTGTGTGTGTACTGAGTGTGTATTTTGCTTGTACTGCGAGTGTACTGAGTGTGTACTGAGTGTGTATTGTGATTGTATTAAGTGTGTATGGAGTGTGTACTGAGTGTGCATTGTGCTTGTACTGGGCATGCACTGAGTGTGTACTGAGTGTGTACTGAGTGTGTATTGTGCTTGCACTGAGCGTGTACTGAGTGTGTACTGTGTACATTGTGTGTGTACTGGGCATGTACTGAGTGTGTACTGAGCAAGTACTGAGTGTGTACTGAGTGTGCATTGTGATTGTACTGGGCATGTACTGAGTGTGTACTGAGTGTGTCTTGTGCTTGTACTGAGTGTGTACTGAGTGTGTGCTGAGTGTGCATTGTGATTGTACTAAGTGTGTACTGAGTGTGCACTGAGTGTGGATTTTGCATGTACTGAGTGTGTACTGAGTGTGTACTGAGTGTGTACTGAGTGTGTACTGAGTGTGTACTGAGTGTGTATTGTGCTTGTACTGAGCGTGTACTCAGTGTGTACTAAGTGTGCATTGTGGTTGTACTAAGTGTGTACTGAGTGTGCACTGAGTGTGGATTGTCCATGTACTGAGTGTGCACTGAGTGTGTACTGAGTGTGTACTGAGTGTGTACTCAGTCTGCATTCTGCTTGTACTGGGTTGATTGATTGATTGGTGGTTTCTTTACGCCGTGTCGGCAGCATAGGCCATATTCAGGGCGAGAATTGTTTGTTTTTTCTTCAACCATCGCCTTTACATATAATGTAAAAGCATACAATCAGTTATGTCTCAATAGACACTTATGAATTTTTTAAAGTTAAATCATATAATTAAATAAAATAAGTGAAAGAATTAATTAATCAAATTGTTTTAATGAACTATATGGGGTGGTACAGACCAACTGCCCTCAAAAAGGCTAAAATGTCTTCTTGTTTAACTTTAGTAAAAAGGTCATGCATGCTGTTTGCAGTGTAAAATTGTTGGCGCAGTGCCATAAAATCAACACAGTTTAGTCAAATGTGCTTGACTGTCAGTGGGGACTGACATCCAACACATTCAGGGGGAGGGTCCCCCTTGAGCAGGAAAACATGTGTTAGCCAAAAGTGGCCAATACGGCAGCGGCTAAGGACTACTTGGTCACGCCGGCCCCCCAACATGAGAATGTGGTGGTTTTCCCACAGATGGTTCAATTTCTTTAAGTTTATTAATGTTTTCATCCCACTCATGTTGCCATTTGGATTTGATGTGGGTGGCTATTAGTGGTTTCAGATCAGAGTGGGGTATCAGACATGGCTCAACATCATAGTTCAGAGCCTCCTTCGCAGCCTGATCAGCTCATTCGTTTCCCTGGATGCCGTCATGGCCAGGCACCCAACCCAAGTGGATGTCATATCTATCTGTTGCTAGCTGGTTCATTTTGTAAAAGTGTGGATTGTGCTTGTACTGAGTGTGTACTGAGTGTGGATTGTGCTTGTACTGAGCGTGTACTGAGTGTGTACTGAGTCTGGAGTGTGTTTGTACTGAGCATGTACTGAGTGTGTACTGAGTGTGGAGTGTGTTTGTACTGAGTGTGTACTGAGTGTGTACTGAGTGTGGAGTGTGTTTGTACTGAGTGTGCATTGTGCGTGTACTGAGCCCATACTGAGTGTGTACTGAGTGTGGATTATGCTTGTCCTGAGCGTGTACTGAGTGTATACTGACTGTGCACTGAGTGTGTACTGAATGTGTCCTGTTCATATAATGTACATGCGCTGTGCATATACTGAATGTGCACTGATTGTGCACTGATTGTGTACTAAGTGGGTACTGATTGTGCACTGATTGTGTACTGAGTGGGCACTAAGTGGGCACTGAGTGGGCACTGAGTGGGCACTAATTGATATCAACATTGAGTGTGCACTGTGCATACAGTGTACATACACTATACATGCCCTGATTATGCATGAATTGTGCACTGAGTGTGATCTGAGCATGCTATGCACACACTGAATGTGCACTTAGTGTGCACTGATTGTGCACTGGACGCGCTATACACTCACTGTACATGCACTGACCCTGCACTCACTCATCACTCACTCGCTCATTACCTCCTCCCGTGTGGAAACCTAGATGAGGTTCAGCTGTGTGGCTCTGATGTGTGTAGATGTCCAGTCAGGCCAGCCGGACACGGAGATGCACATTGTATCAGGCTTTATGTCTATATACCGTGCTGGGACCGGGCAGCCCCGTGCTTCTCTCTATCAATGCCAGTAAGTACTGAGGTGCACTGAGTGACACTGCTCGACCACGTGATCGGCTGGGTGGTCAGAGGAAGAGGTTATTCGGCTTATATATGTATACATATATATACATGTGTATATATCCTCTGGTGCGACTGACACTGGTCAACATCCGGGGGAGGTGAGGTGGGTGAGATCGTGCCACCAGTAAAGTTTTGAATCTTACGGAGGATAACAATAATAATAAGTAATATTCCCTTCTGTATCGTTATACTCGCATATTACCTTATACATCACATATCTGACACTGGTCAACATCAGGTGGAGGCGAGATGGCCCGAGATGGTGGCACGAGTACAGTGTTGTGTCTTAGAGAGAATAACAATAATCATAATAATAAGTAATATTCCCTTCTGTATCTTTATACTCCCATAATATGCTATACATCATATATATATATAATCAGGCTAGCATATATATATGAAGAGTTCAGGCGCAAAACCCCATAAACGCCAATTCAAAAATGTAATTTGGTTGGTTGTTGGAGTTGTACGTCCTCGCAACATCTAAGGTCATATCAGGACGGGAAAAATGTAATTAAAATACAAGATTTTTACCTGACCGTAATTTCAATTCTCACTAATTTCACTTTTCTTGTGATGAAATGATTATGGAGTGATGACCAACAAATAGGAATGTCAAAAAATGAACTTTTTGAATGTTTATCTCAATTTTGGATTGACGTTTACATGGTTTTTCACATGAACTCTTCATATATAAAAGGACTAGTTAGCTCAGTATCAGGATAATGTGACTGACTGGGGATATCAGGTCATGGTGCCAGCGACCTGATTTCTCAGTGGAGCAGCACTATAATCTCACAATCAGTGTACACTGTCACAAGTCGGTACCTGTTCTGATATGACCATGGATGTTGCCAGGATGTAAAACTCGAACAACCAACCAACCTTTGAGTAGACACTGGTAGAAGTAGACCTTACAACATCCAGAAGCCTGGAACTCCCGCTTACTAGCTTACTAGACCTGATTGATATATTGATTGATTGCTGGATGCTTTATTGCTTTATGCCATGTAAGCAGAATAGGCCATATTCACAGCAAGAAATGTGTAAACTGTATTCTGTAAGGCTAATTAACTTGGCTTTTAGATTAAATGTAAAAACAGACAATCAATGTGGGGCACCCTTTCTTTACCATCCTCTATGAGGTGCTACAGCCCTGCTGTCCTCATACTAGATCTGTACAGCGATTACTGGGGAGAACTTGTGTGTAAGTTATTTTCCGTTTGATATTTATTCATGTAATTCAATAAACTTATTTTGTTATGTATTTGTTTACTTTTGGTTTGGAGTATAATGACCTAATGCTAATGCTCCACAAGACAATGTTCATGAGAAATGTATTCCAATGCCATTTGATACTGATTCATGCTTAATTCAGAGGATGTTTTTTTTAATAACTGATTGTTTCATCATTGTGCCAGATAGTGGTTAGGTCTATTCTCAGGTAAAAAAAGGTTGCTTGATGTGAACTACAGGTGTGGTGTATGCATCATCACAGGTAACGGTGAGTACCCCAGGGATGACAGGTGTGGCTCAGACCAGGTGAACATATGGGCACAGTGAGGTGTCTCAGACGGATATCTCACTGAGGCCAACAACCATCATATCGACCATGACTAAGTGTCTCCCACTATCATGATATATGGTATGGTAATGGACAAGGTGGAGAAGGAGTGTTTCTTATCGGCCATCACTAAATATCTCCCACCATCGTGATATATGGTATGGTAATGAATGGGGTGGCGAAGGAGTGTGTTTCTTATCGGCCATCACTAAATATCTCCCACTGTCATGATATATGGTACGGTAATGAATGATGTGGAGAAGATTTCTTATCGGCCATCACTAAATATCTCAAACTGTCATGATATATGGTATGGCAATGAATGAGGTGGCGAAGGTTTCTTATTGGCCATCACTAAATATATCCCACTGTCATGATATATGGTACGGTAATGAACGAGGTGGTAAAGGAGTGTGTTTCTTATGGCCATCACTAAATGTCTCTCACCATCATGATATATGGTACGGTAAGGAAGGAGGTGAAGGAGTGTGTTTCTTACCGGCCATCACTAAATTTCTCCCACCATCGTGATATATAGAACAGTAATGAACGAGGTGGTAAAGGAGTGTGTTTCTTATGGCCATCACTAAATGTCTCTCACCGTCATGATATATGGTACGGTAATGAAGGAGGTGAAGGAGTGTGTTTCTTATAGGCCATCACTAAATGTCTCCCACCATCGTGATACATAGTACGGGGTGTGTTTCTTAGCGGCCATCACTAAATATCTCACACTGTCATGATATATGGTACGGTAATGAATGAGGTGGCGAAGGAGTGTGTTTTTTATCGGCCATCACTAAATATCTCCCACTGTCATGATATATGGTATGGTAGCAGACGATATGGAGAGGGAGTGTGTCTCGCTATGAAGTGAGAAGATAGCAGCTAGCAAGCGATGCCTGGAGTAAAGGTGTGAAAGCCGATTGGCTAATCGGGTTGACGGATAGCGGAATCATCCATCCACCCGATGTCCAAGGAACAGTGGGTTGCGTTGGACATGTGTTTTTCCTACTGATTCAAACACAATGTTAACATTGCAACTGATAATAGCCATTGTGATATTTTCCACGGGAAACTAAAAACCCTTGCAAAAAACAAACTGCCCTATAATTAGCTATCATTTTCAAATTGCACTTGATTTGGTGTGAAATGAAAAGCAATTCCACCTTCCACCTCTTTCCCCAAGAATACTTATTTGGACAATACTCTTAATCAAATAAAGATAATATGGCTGCATGGTAATGGTCTGCGAAGAGAACTTGGAAATGTTGAGATAGCTACAATTATGTAGACAATCTAGATAGGATACCAAATACATCGCAGAGAACCACAACTAGATCGCGATTGCTATTAAAAATGAGGGGGGAAAAAAGGGAAATTCAGCAATTTTCTCAGATCTCCATTTATAGCAGTATTGTTCGATAGTAAATTCATCCAAGTTCAGAGAGGACAGTGACATAAAAGGAAATACAGCATCAACTAACAAAGAACATCGATACTTCAAAACCAAGCCTCCCGCCCCTGTGGTACTCTTTGAACACGCCCTCTAGTGGCAGTGTACTTCACTAATGGGCAGCTGCTGCTGATCGAGTTAAAGTAGTGTAGTGGTCTGCACTGACCTCTCAGGCAAGGAGCTGGATAGACAGGTAGGTGTGGGTAGTATGGTGATATCAGGGAGCCTAGGTGGTGTAATGGCTAGCACACTGGCCCGGAATGCAAAGAGATGTGGGTTCAAGTCCTGCTCTAGGCACAATATTTCCAATTTTCATCACCCCCATGACACTGGTTGCCATGACCATGATCCTGTACAAGCTATACGCTGTATAGTTGTTGAACCTACCCTGTGTATGTATGTGTTAGTGCATTGCCTGTATGTATGTAATTGTAAGCATTACAAGACTCACAATTCCAGGGGGACAAGTGTAGTGGTCTGCACTGACCTCTCAGGCAAGGAGCTGCATAGACAGATAGGCGTGGGCAGTATGGCGAGCCTAGGTGGTGTAATGGTTAGCACACTGGCCCGGAATGCAAAGAAATGTGGGTTCAAATCCCACTCTAGGCGCAATATTTCCCATTTTCATCACCCCCACGACAGTAGCACAGTCCAATGCTTTTAAATGTCTGCTACCTGTTATTTAAGGCCTTGAAATGGGGCAAATAAAAAACTTCTGAATTAGTGCCGTGCGAAAGCCCCAGATGTTGGGGGGGTGGCAGAGTAAAGGATGCCGGTACCCTCTCCAACCAGGATAGGGTCTTTGGCCGAATGAGGACCATGGTCTGCGCTGTGTGCTTTGAGACGCGAGCTAGTTCGGGACGCGCACACGGGGCAGTGCGTCGGCTCCTCCCGCCGTATCAATCACAATTTTGAAATTATGCGCAAATTCAACTTAGATATCACTGGCAGTACTGCACTTCTCAGTCATTTATTTGAATATAAAGGATTCAGGCCCAAACAAAAATAAATCCATTGTTTTCGGTCAAATAGAATTTATTGTTGCACTTTCCAGTTAAAATATATCAATGTCAAATAGAGTAGGGAATTAATTGTATAAGGGATCTGAATAGTACATTTGCACTTCAATTAACTCAAACAATTGAATCCATTCATTTTTGTCAAACGGGTTCCTCTCAAACGATGTACCATCTGGATTAATATCAAGAAAAGCCTACTATATATTTGAAGTGAAAACATGAACAATTATTTTTAGTGTGCACACAGAAATTAATGGTGTTTTTCATAGGCCTCAGAAGTGACATATTCCATTAAATTGACATATTGTTATCTTATATTCAACAATAAATGTTTAATAAACGCACATGTATCTAAGTTGGCTCTGTAGACTCAAATCTAAGTCAATGTCTTTGTTTAGAACATGATATACTTCCATCGGGCTCTGCAGCTCTAAATGTTCAATAATATTCAAGAAAATAAACCACAAACTAATGACTAAAGGTGTGTTCAGCATTTAAAATAAGTTCCTTTGTGAACTTATATGTTATGGACAGAGAAAATAAACCATCATTCAAGAAAAACGTCCCCTTCTTCCTCATTTTAAAACTTTTTTCTTTTTGTTTGGTGATGAATTTATTTACCCTGCTCATAACGGATAAGTGTGTTAATACTCTTTTTCACTGCTGGGCAGCACTAGTCCAATTTGATTCAAATCTTTGGAATTTAGTTTGAGTAATAATTTAGGTTTTCTTGCTTCTTGTTTATGGCTTGTAGACTGCAAACAGTCCAAAATCCAACTTTCACTATACTTTGTGTTAATCCATTCAAACATCATGTGTATTTCTAGGTTAGATCATTTTAAAAGTAACCACTCCCATAATGTTCAAGTAATCAGACCCAATAGTGGAATCCTGGGTGTCGAGACTTTTGTCGCTGGTTATCTGAGCTTGGCTTATATGGTTATTTCCAGTTCGCGGGCATTACAATTTGCACCTGTGCCCTCTACCGGGAGTTATTGACGCGGCACAGGCGAACTTCCGGTTGGTGCAGTCTGTGATATGATCGCCAACCCGCTCCCAGGTGAATATGGCAGCTGGAGGCAGAACTTGAATAAATAGGCCTGGACTCTAATCGGTGTGTAGATAATCATCCTAAAAATTGGTTGGTTGTTGGAGTTTTATGTCCTGACAACATCTACCATCATTATAGGACATGTGTACTCATGGCAAATGTCATAGTGCTGCCCCACTGGGAGACCAGGCTGCCAGAAGCATGGCCTGATATCCCACTCAGTCACATTATCCTGACACTGAGCCAACCAGTCCTTGTCCTACCCTAATCATGCCGAGTGCCTAGCTAGGAAGTGACAAGTATAAATTGTTATCTCATTGGTTTGACCCGACAAGAGTTTGAACCCCACGATCTACCAAAATGGGAGATGGACAATCAACTCATTCGGCCATCCCGTTTGGTGTAATCCTCAAAGACGCCGCTTCTGGGATGAGATCCGGTGGTTCCTGATCGGCACTGGAGCTGGGAACCGGTGTGGTCACACAACCGGAAGTAGGCTTGTTCCATCCCAGATGTATCGTTCACTTTAGGCCAGTGAGTTTAAAGTTGCATAGTCCGATGAAGCATCACATTTTCAAAACCAAAATAATTATTTAGATTTGATTCTACATATCTAAACTTAGATAGTGATGCACTTATTAAGCATTTGTTGCCACATAGAAAGGAATATAGAGGCAATTTAATAGAACATGGTACTGCTAATGCCCATGGTGTCAGAGTTTGGGCGTTCTTGCCAAAACTAACTGTGCATGTTTACACTTCAATTATATCAAAACTTAGCCATTAAAATTAAATTACTTCAAACTAAAGTAAGGTAGATAATAACAACCAATTTAATACATTCATCTCAGAAAAATGACAAATTTAAAACCATCGGTCTATGCAACTTTAAGGTCAGTTTGAACCCAGTAAGCACACCGTTCCTGACAACCAGAACTTGGGAGGGTTATTTCCCTACACAGGTTTCTAGAGTGGATTGCATTTGAATTTTCCAAGAAAACACTAGATAGGATAATACATTATTTGTGTATGCTCAGATCTCCATCCCCCGCCCTCACCACATCCAGCACACGCACGTGTCTAGTCTCCCATGTCCCGCCTTAAGTAGCAACCGTAGTAACCGCGGACCGTCCTACCTACCCCTACATCCCTGTGTGAATGCAGCATGGCCCCCTACCGGGCGCGGTGGCCGAATCGGTAGAGCGCGGGCCTTGCGCTTGTGAGATTGGGAGTTTGGTTCCCAGTCGAGTCAAACCGATGACTTATAAAATTGATACTTGTTACGTCCTAGCCTGATGCTCAGCAGTAATATGATAGGGCAAGGAGTGGTTAGCCAGTATCAGGATAATGTGACTAATTGGGATATTGGGTCATGGTGACGTTGGCCTCATTTCCCAGTGGGGCAGCACTATAAAGTCACCATAAGTGTGCACTGTCACAAGTCGTTACCCATCCTAATATTATTACCTTAGATGCAAAACTCCAACAACCAATCAACCAATGCAGCATGGTCCCCTGCTCTGCAAGCAGTGCAGATCAGACATGCTCACCACTGTGAGGGCGCCACCCTTTTGTAGCCTGAGTGGGAGGGTGGAAAGGTGGATGGCAGGGTGCGCAGCCAGGGTGCTCAGCCACCCTCTATGCACACTGCATCGATATTCTGGATTACTGCAGTGTGACTCGTCCTCACCCTCATACAGCGAAAGGCCTTATTAACAATCTATACCTATTTTCATGTGGATTTCTTTGCTGCCCATTCCGCAACTCGCCACCGCTGGCTCACGTTCGAGCAGGCTCGCCAGGGGTCTGGGGGTGGGGGTGGGGGGCAGTGACAGTGTTATCTAGAAGATATGGTATAGGCAGTGAAGAAATCCACATACAAGTAGGTATATATTTGTAATAAGGTTTCAGGTATAGGTGTAGGGTTTCATTATGCCCGATTTGTATGTTAACTCTGTCCAGGTAGTTGGGATCCTTGTAACTGATTTGAATGCAACTAATCAGGAGCGCATATTGTGGTATTCCCTTCTACAATGTTGTGGAAATGTAGCAGTTATCTATGCTTCATATATGTTCTAGGTTGAGGCCATGCTGGAAAACTCTGAATTCGCAATATTGGATCTTTGCCATTGCCAGCTGGGATGACAATCAATCACATGACCGCTCCCATGCTGCTCCTCTACCCATCGTTAGAGCCAGGTCCAATGTCCTTTTCATATACTACTTCAATGGCATGTAGTAATATCCAGATCAAATGCCCTTATCAATCAATCACATGACCACTCCCATGCTGCTCTTTTACCCACCGTTCGAGCCAGGTCCAATGCCCTTTTCATATACTACTACCATGGCATGTAGAAATATCCAGATCAAATGCCCTTATCATACGCTACTCAGACACACTGGGCAGTACAAGCCAGGTTCAATGCCCTTATCCTATACAGACATACATCATGCGCAACCATCTATGCCAAATGCACTTATCCTATACTAATACACATAAGCTACTACTATTCAGGTCAAATACCACTAACACACACCAGGTGGTACAAGCCAGGTCAAATGCCCTTATCCCATGCTAACGCCCATCTTGCACTAGTAGCCAGACCAAATGCCCTTATCCTATACTACTATACCAGGCAGTATTAGCCAGGTCAAATGCTCTCATCCTACAAGGACAAACATCTTGTACTGCTAGCCAGGTCCTCAGCGTTTTTCCTATACTAACACACCATGTACTACCGTCCAGGTCAAATGCCCTTATCCTATACTACTAACACATACCATACAGTAATGCCCAGGGTCAATGCCCTTATCCTATACTAACACACGATATACTACCAGCCAGGTCAAATGCCCTTATCCTACACCATTAACACATACCATATACTAACACATCCCGTATAGTAATAATATATCCAGGGGCCATATTCATGTGGAGGTGCCAAGGCCTTAACCACGGCTACGGTAGCCCCACACGGCTAACGGTGGAAAATCCATAATTATGTGTCCGTGCCAATGCTAACCGCCGACCGTAGCCTCGGCTAAGCTACCCCGTTTTCAAACCAGGGTTAATTGCTAGACGTGCCGGTTAGTGTGCGTGTGAGGCTCTCAATCTATTAAATGCTATCATATTTAACAGAATTACATACGCCAAAAGTGAAATGTGATCTCTGTATGTGTCTCTCTCTGTGTCTCTGTCTATGTTTCTGTCTGTGTCTGTGTCTGTGTCTCTGTCTGTTTCTCTGTCTGTGTCTCTGTCTGTGTCTCTGCCTGTGTCTCTGTCTGTGTCTCTCTCTCTGTCTCTGTCTCTGTCTGTGTCTCTGTCTGTGTCTCTGCCTGGGTCTCTGTCTGTGTCTCTCTCTGTGTCTCTGTGTTTGTGTGTCTGTCTGTGTCTGTGTCTCTGTCTCTGTCTGTGTCTTTGTCTGTGTCTCTGTCTGTGTCTCTGTCTGTGTCTCTGTCGGTGTCTCTGTCTGTGTCTCTGTCTGTGTCTCTGTCTGTGTCTCTGTCTGTGTCTCTGTCTGTGTCTCTGCATGTGTCTCTGTCTCTTTCTGTGTCTCTGTCTGTGTCTCTGCCTGTGTCTCTGTCTTTGTCTCTGTCTCTGTATGTGTCTATGTGTGTGTCTCTGTGTGTGTCTGTCTGTGTCTCTGTCTGTGTCTCTGTCTGTGTCTCTCTATGTGTCTGTGTGTGTCTGTGTGTGTGTCTCTGTCTGTGTCTCTGTGTCTCTTTATGTGTCTCTGTATGTGTCTCTGTCTGTGTCTCTGTATGTGTCTCTATCTGTGTCTGTGTGTGTCTGTGTGTGTCTCTGTATGTGTATCTGTGTCTCTTTATGTGTCTCTGTCTGTGTCTCTGTCTGTGTCTCTGTCTGTGTCTCTGTCTGTGTCTCTATATGTGTCTGTGTCTGTGTCTGTGTCTGTGTCTGTGTCTGTGTCTGTGTCTCTGCCTGTGTCTGTGTCTGTGTCTGTGTCTGTGTCTGCCTGTGTCTCTGTCTGTGTCTCGGTCTGTGTCTGTGTCTGTGTCTCTGTCTGTGTCTCTCTCTGTGTCTGTGTATGTGTCTCTGCCTGTGTCTCTGTCTGTGTCTCTCTCTGTGTCTGTGTGTGTGTTTGTCTGTGTCTCTGTCTGTGTCTCTGTATGTGTCTCTCTCTGTGTCTGTGTGTGTGTCTGTCTGTGTCTCTGTCTGTGTCTCTCTCTCTGTCTCTCTCTGTGTCTGTGTGTGTGTCTCTGTCTGTGTCTCTGTGTCTCTTTATGTGTCTCTGTATGTGTCTCTGTCTGTGTCTCTCTCTGTGTCTCTGTGTATGTGTCTGTGCCTCTGTCTGTGTCTGTGTCTCTCTCTGTGTCTGTGTCTGTGTCTCTGTGTGTGTCTCCGCCTGCCTGTGTCTGTCTGTGTCTGTGCCTCTGTCTCTCTCTCTGAGACACAGATACACACACACAGATACACAGAGACACACACATACACAGAGACACACACAGAGACACACACATACACAGAGACACACACAGAGACACACAAACCCACACAGAGACACAGACACACAGAGACACAGACACAGAGACACAGACACACATGCAGACACACACAGACACAGAGACACACACAGACACAGACACACACAGACACAGAGACACACACACAGACACAGAGACACACACAGAGACACATACATAGACACAGACACATACATAGAGACACAGAGACACACACAGAGACACAGAGACACACACAGAATGTCTGTCTGTCTGTCTGACACATACAGACAGACACAGACAGAGACAGACAGACAGACATGTGTTGTGTATGTGTCGCTAACCGTGTATGTGTCACGGTTAGCGACACATACACAAACACATACACAGACACAGAGACATACACAGAGACACAGACAGAGACACATACAGAGACAGATACAGAGACACAGAGACAGACACAGAGACACATACAGAGACACATCTCGAGTAGTAATATCCAGGATAACGGTTAGCGACACATGTGTTGTGTATGTGTCGCTAACCGTGTTTGTGTCACGGTTAGCGACACATACACAAACACATACACAGACACAGAGACATACACAGAGACACAGACAGAGACACATAGAGAGACAGATACAGAGACACAGAGACAGACACAGAGACGCATACAGAGACACATACACACACATAGAGACAGAGAGACACACACAGAGACACACACAGAGACACACACGCAGCAACAAATCGCCCGCCGCATTGGCGGCGTTATTGTCAAATCGAGGGAATTCCCAAATCTATAAATAAACTCATGGTTAGCTATCCGCGGCGGCTTTGACATTGGTGAATACCATTTGACCTATTTCTCCACCCCACCGCTAGCCTCGGATAGCTACCCCAGAGCTAGCGTGTAGCTCCGGCTAAACCTGGCACGACTACATGAATATGGCCCCAGGTCAAATGCGCTTATCCTACACTATTAACACATACCATATACTAACACATCCCGTGTCATAATATCCAGGTCAAATGACCTTATCCTACCCTGTTAGCACATCCCATATACTAACACATCCTGTGTAGTAATATCCAGGTCAAATGCCCTTATCCTACACTGTTAACACATACCATATACTAACACATCCTATGTAGTAATATCCAGGTCAAATGACCTTATCCTACACTCTTAACACATACCACATACTAACACATCCCGTATAGTAATATCCAGGTCAAATGCCCTTATCCTACACTGTTAACACATACCATATACTAACACATCCTGTGTAGTAATATCCAGGTCAAATGCCCTTATCCTACACTGTTAACACATACCATATACTAACACATCGGGTGTAGTAATATCCCGGTCAAATGTCCTTATCCTACACTGTTAACACATACCACATACTAACAAATCCTGTGTAGTAATATCCAGGTCAAATGCCCTTATCCTACACTGTTAACACATACCATATACTAACACATCGTGTGTAGTAATATCCCGGTCAAATGTCCTTATCCTACACTGTTAACACATACCATATACTAACACATCCCATGTAGTAATATCCAGGTCAAGTGCCCTTATTCCTACACTGTTAACACATACCATATACTAACACATCCCGTTTAGTAATATCCAGGTCAAATGCCCTTATCCTACACTATTAATATATACCATATACTAACACATCCAGTGTAGTAATATCCAGGACAAATGCCCTTATCCTACACTATTAACACATACCATACACTAACACATCTCGAGTAGTGATATCCAGGTCAAATGCCCTTATCCTACACCATTAACACATATCACACACTAACACATCCAGTGTAGTAATATCCAGGTCAAATGCCCTTATCTTACACTATCAACACACACCATCCCACCCAAGGTCAAATGCCCTGATCCTATACTACTAACATATACCATATAGTAATATCCAGGTTCAATGTTCTTATCCTATACCACTTACTTTACATCTTCATGCTGCTACTACTCTCTGTGAACACATAACTGACCAGTTCCAAAGTTCGAGTTAATATCTCACCGATATTTCTTCCCATTAAACCAATGCCCTCCAAGGGCTAATCCCTGTGATACCCAATGTGCTGTCTGGTCCAACGCTGTCCTTCTATATACTACTACACACAATGCCTGCATTGTGCTCATGAAAATGTCACAACCCCCCCCCCTCCAACACCATGCTCCCACCCTCTCTTAAAACCTGTTATGGGCATGGTACAGGGCAAGCCCTATACACGGCAGCCTATCGCCAGAGACCAATTTCCCTAGGGACCAGTAGCATCATGTGAATAATGACGTAATCATCATGACACCGCTAGCACCCTTTCGACAGGAATTTCCCCGCATATGAGACAATCATGTACACCAACCATTGCTCATATCTAATAGAACTGCAATGGCCGTTAAGGTAATGGAGCACCCCCAGCGGTGCCTGGCGTTCTTGCTTGAATGTGAGTCAGCGGTGGCGCTTTGCGGTATGGGCAGTAAATAAATCCACATAAAAGTAGATATGGCTTTTTAATAACAATGCCACCTGAATAGAGGTATAATACCGTCACCGGCTCCGTGCCTCATCCACAATTTTTTGTCAGTGTGATAGTGCCAGCAGGGGGAAATTCGATATCGGTGTAATGCTGCTATATCCGTGTAAGATTGTTGTCGGTAAATCCCATGCTGAATTATGGCAGCATTGCGCTTGGCGCTAAATCACAAGAAGTGCCATGTGAGACGTGTTTATACAGTGTGATGTTGTGTCTAGTAACAATGCCACACCGAGTATATATTAGGCTGAACACTACACTGATGTTAATATCATGCGCATTAAGACACTTGGCAAACACTAGGCATGCCATGTCGGAGGTAAGGTTAAAGCACTGCACAACTAGCAATAGGCTGAGTACTGCATGTATCTTATCCATGGGTAACACTAGGAAAGTCACTACATTGTTAATGTCAGGCATACATAGAAGCACAAGTGGCATGTCTTAGATAATGCTAACAGTATGGTGGGAGACAGGCTGTTATTCTAGCTGGGGCTATATATTATATATAATATTAATGTAATATTGCGCATGGGGGAAGCTTGATCCCAGTAAGCCATTGCTCCTCCACACAGCATGACAATAATTAGGTGGGGCTGAGTTTTAATTAATTAACAAATTTGCACTGGCATATGTTGTGATATAATCTGACATGGCAGATAATGCAGTTCTAATTCCGGCTTGGAGCTCTGACGCTCAACCCTTTCAGACTAAATGACGTATTTTTGTATTAAATGTTGGGTGGGTGGGAGGGAAAAACCGCAAGCTGAGACATTGAACTGATTGACATGAAGAGTATACGAGAAGTGAATAACAATCCGAGATGGCGGGTATGACGTCAACGAAGGTTGTCCTAGATAGATAACGAATCTGAAATCCGCTAGGTGGCGACACCGCATCGGCATTATTCACGGTATGAATTATCAATGTTACCGAATAACATAAACGTTTGTTTGTTGTTGTTTTACATCCGAGCAAAATCTAAGGTGATATCAGGAAGGGTACTGACTTGTGGCAGTGCGCACTCATGGCGACTTTATAGTGCTGCCCCACTGGAAGACCAGGTTGCCAGCACCATGACCTGATATCCCACTCAGTCACATTATCCTGGCACTGATTCAACCAGTCTTTGCCCTATCCTAATAATGCCGAGTGCCAGGCTAGGAAGCAACAAGTATAAATTGCTACATCATTTGTTTGACTCGACCAGGGTTCGAACCCACGACCACACGATCTACCAAAACGGGAGACGGACGCTCTAACCCATTCGGCCATCCCGTCTGGTCATAAGCAATATCAGTGTACAAAAACTGTAATATTGCACATGGGGCAAGCTTCATCCCAGTACACCATTGCCCATCAGCGGGTTGTTTCCAGTATTATATTACGAGTGGCAGTCAGACATTGGAAGGGACAACTGTGTACTGCGATACTGGGCTTATCGTATAAAACCACTTTCATCAAAACAGCACACTGAAATGGTAGGTGCATCAATCGCATATTTTATTCAATTCTAAAAGCAGAGTGGATTGAAATAAACAGAACGCTGGGTCGATGTAATTGAGAATATGTCAAAATAGTCAGTTGGTAATTAATACCCGAACCTTATCACTGAACCTACGGGGCACGGTAGCCGAATCTGGAGAGCGGATGCCTTCCATGTGGAAGATCACGAGTTCAATTCCTGGTGGAGTCAAACCAATGACTTACAAAATTGATACTTGTTGCTTCCAAGCCTGGCGCTCTCCGTGATTAGAATAGGACAATGACTGGTTAGCTCAGTGTCAGGATAATGTGACTGAGTGGGATATCAGGTGATGGTTTTGGCAGCCTGATTGCCAAGTGGGGCAGCACTATAAAGTCACCATGAGTGCGTACTGTCACAAGTCGCTACCCATCCCGATAATACCTTAGATGTTGCCATGATGTAAAACTCCAACAACCAACCAACTACCCCATGCCATGGTTCGATAAGGTGTGATTATTGAAGGTATTGGTATATAAGAACCCTACTCAAAACAGCAGCAACTCCAAATGCAAATTTCTAGCCAGACAAATGGTAAAGCTCAGATTCCATATACTTGGTATGTGGCATGTGGCATACAAATGCAAATGCAGCATGCAAATGCGAATGCGGCATGCAGCCTAGATACCAATTTTCAGGGTTTTTTTCTACAAATTTATGAAGGAAAGTCAACGTTCTTGTTGTTTCCTATGGCAAATGCAGGAGCATTTGCATTCACATTTGCACCCATCAGTCCATGGGTCGATTCATTTGCCACATTCGCATTCATAATCGCATTTGAACATATTGAATCACTACTCTGCGTTTACATGCTTTGCCATGTGTTGCTGCGTTAACATTCCCATACCACATACCGCATACTGCGTATATGGAATCTTAGCTTAAGACGTAACAATGTTCGCACGCTGAGAGATCTTCTCATAAAGGGTGAAAAAAAAACCTAAGTGGTGGTGCACTGTCTGCGCAATATCCCGTTGTGACGCACGGTGGCGCCACTGTAGCTGCTCACCCTGACATGAATTACCAAGGTTTATCACCACCAATTTCCCACGCACGCCACGGTGCGTGTATGAGCCGGGGTGAGACCAGCGGTGGCCTTATCACCGACTCGATCTGCAGGAACCCCGTCAGGGTCCATACCGACGGAGACTTAGTCACCCGCACCGGGGAGAAGGAGAGCGCATGTATGAGCCGGGGTGAGACCAGCGGTGGCCTTATCACCGACTCAGTCTGCAGGACCCTGTCAGGGTCCACACCGACAGAAACTAGTCATCCGCACTGGGGAGAAGGAGAGCGCATGTATGAGCCGGGGTGAGACCAGTGGTGGCCTTATCACCGACTCAGTCTGCAGGACCCTATCAAGGTCCAGACCGACGGAGACTTAGTCACCCGCACTGGGGAGAAGGAGAGCGCATATATGAGCCGGGGTGAGACCAGTGGTGGCCTTATCACCGACTCAGTCTGCAGGATCCTGTCAGGGTCCACACCGACGGAAACTAGTCATCCGCACTGGGGAGAAGGAGAGCGCATGTATGAGCCGGGGTGAGACCAGCGGTGGCCTTATCATCGACTCAGTCTGCAGGACCCTATCAAGGTCCAGACCGACGGAGACTTAGTCACCCGCACTGGGGAGAAGGAGAGCGCATGTATGAGCCGGGGTGAGACCAGTGGTGGACTTACCACTGACTCAGTCTGCAGGAACCCTGTCAGGATCCACACTGACGGAGACTAGTCATCCGCACCTGGGAGAAGGAGAGCGCATGTATGAGCTGGGGTGAGACCAGCGGTGGCCTTATCACCGACTCAGTCTGCAGGACCCTATCAAGGTCCACACCGACGGAGACTTAGTCACCCACACCTGGGAGAAGGAGAGCGCATGTATGAGCCGGGGTGAGACCAGCGGTGGCCTTATCACCGACTCAATCTGCAGGAAACCCATCATGGTACACACCGACGGAGACTTAGTCACCCGCACCGGGGAGAAGGAGAGCGCATGTATGAGCCGGGGTGAGACCAGCGGTGGCCTTATCACCGACTCAGTCTGCAGGACCCTATCAAGGTCCACACCGACGGAGACTTAGTCACCTGCACTGGGGAGAAGGAGAGCGCATGTATGAGCCGGGGTGAGACCAGCGGTGGCCTTATCACCGACTCAGTCTGCAGGACCCTATCAAGGTCCACACCGACGGAGACTTAGTCACCTGCACTGGGGAGAAGGAGAGTGCATGTATGAGCCGGGGTGAGACCAGCGGTGGCCTTACCACTAACTCAGTCTCTGGGAATTGTCACGGTCCAACCTGATGGAGACTAGTCACCCGCATACGGGGGAAATGTATGAGCCAGGGTGAGATCCGCGGTGTACTTAGCACCAACTCAGTCTGCGAGAACCCCATCAGGGTCTGCTCCGACAGATTAGTCACCCGCACCGGGGGGGGGGGGGGGGGGGGGTGGTGTAGCAGGGCGGCGTTTGACCCGACCGGGAACCAAACTCACGATCTCGTGTGCAGGAGACCGGGAGTTCGGTTCCAGGTCGAGTCAAACCAATGACTTATACAATTGATACTTGTTGCCAAATAGCCTCGTGCTAGCCATTATTAGGATATGGCAAGGATTGGTTACCTCAGTGTCAGGATAATGTGACTGAGTGGGACATTGGATCATGGTGCTGGCTGTCTGATTTCCCAGTGGGGCACCACTATAAAGTCACCATATGTGTGCACTGTCACAAGTCGGTACCCGTCCGGATATGACCTTAGATGTTGATATGACATAAACCCCCAACGACAAACCAACCAATCAAACTCGGGAATGGGTCGGAGAAGGGTGCGAGGTGGGGATGGGTGGGACGGGAGGTAGGGGGGGGGGGCTGGGAGGTAGGGTCAGAGTGTGTGGGTGTGAGTGTGGGAGTAGGGGTAAGTTGGGGTTTGGGATAGGGACATGGTGGAAGCTAGGGTGAAAGTTCAGGGGGAGTAGAATTTCGGGTTACGTGGGAGGAGGGGTGGGAGTGGTAGTGTGGGTAGGGGTGGAAGTGTGGATGGGAGTCGGTGGTGGGGTAAGGGTAGCATGTGGAGAAAGGGGTGGAAGGTCGGGTTGAAGTTCAGGTGTAGTGGCAGTAGGGGTAAGTGTCGGGGAAGGGTGAGAGTGGGGGTTGGGGTGGGGAAAGGTGATAGTGGGAGCGCAGTGGGGATGGACGTGTGATTGTGAGTGTGAGTGGGTGTGGGGTAAAAGGTTCGTGGGGAGGGGGAGATAGGGATGGAAGTTAGGGGTGGAAGGTAGGGGGCGCTGATGAGAGAGGAGTGGAGGGTGCTTCGGGCTGGGAATAACAGCGAGGGTGGCGCCCCCTAGGGAGCGCTGAGGGGGTCTTCAGACCGCAGTGGGTCCTTACTCCGGGGTCACACCGAAGTGCTTCAGGCTATGTGTGGAGTGGGCGGGCGGGGTGGCGGAGGGAGGTGGGCGGAGGGCGGGGGGCGGGGCGCGGAGGGTGGGGGTCTGGAGGCGGTACAGCGGCTCTTTAGCGCTATCTGCGGGGTGTTTTAGCTGCACTAGGACCGGGTTGCCACTTGATGGATGGCAAAGACTTAAAGTTGCATAGTCAGCTGGTTTTGCGTTTCTCTCATTTTCTGAGATAAATATACATAGGAGTGGTTAGAGTGTCTGACTTTTTTCTAGGTCAGACTCCTAATCTGAGGGTCGGCGGTTCGATTCCCCGTGCCCCCAGCTCTGCCAATTTGGATTTCCACCGCTGTGTATAACTTGCAGCGTCATCAAAGGCCGGTTGCTCTCATACCATGTCTATGTGGTGTGGGAGGTTAAAAATCCCTTGGGTCGGTAAAAGTGTAGGCTCGGGCTTTCTATCGACCAGCAGTGGAATGAGGAAGACCAGTCGTCTATGACTGAAATTTCCCCTGCTCAAACAACTAATGGACCAAAAAAAAGGTTGATCGTTATGATCCATGTTATTTCAGTTTGAAGTAATTTTTGTTTTATATGGCCAACTTTTGAGATATTTGGAGTACAAACATGCCATACCACCTAAGTACCACTTAATACCACTACAGTCCCACTCCAGTACCACTCTAGTACCACTTCAGTACCACTCGAGAACCACACCAGTTACACTTAAGTACCACTTCAGTACCACCCAGTACCACCCCAGTAACACTCCAGTACGATTCCACTACCACTCCAGTACCAATATAGTACCACCCCAGTACCACTTCAGTACCACTTCAGTACCACTCCAGTACCACTCCAGTATCAATACAGTATCAAGACAGTACCAATACAGTACCAATTCAGTACCAATTCAGTACCAATTCCACGGTCACGTGACCACTTCAGGGATAAACAAATATGATGTATTCACCGAGCGTGCTTATGCAGCTTTAGCTCGCCTACTTTAACTGACCGAGCCATTGCACCACAGATGCTTCGTGACTGTGTATGATTGGCCCTCCCCCTCCCATCGCTAACCCCCCCCCCCCCCCCCCCACACACACACACGGTGGGGAGGTGGGTGCGAGGCGCCCTGTCCCTAGCAGACCGGCGCGTTCCGCCAGGTGTTCCGTACACTGCTTCCTTCTCATGCGACCGGACGCGGTGGCCGAATCGGTCCAGCGCAGGCCTCACGTGCGGGAGATCGGGAGTCCGGTTCCCTGTCGAGTCAAAGCAATGACTTATAAAATTGTAGTAGTCTGCACTGACATCTCAGGCAAGTAACCACATAGACAGGTAGACGTGGGCAGTATGTTGATATCAGGCAACCTTGATTGATTGATTGATTGGTGGCAGCATAGGCCATATTCACGACGAGAAATGTTTGGTAACCTAGATGGTGTAATGGTTAGCACACTGGCCCAGAATGCAAAGAGATGTGGGTTCGAGTCTCGCTCTAGGCGAGATATTTCCCATTTTCATCAGCACCCATGACACAATTGATACTCGTTACTTCCCAGCCTGGCACTCGGCGTTATTAGGATAGGGCAAGGACTGGTTAGCTCAGCGTCAGGATACTGTGACTGAGTGGGATATCGGGTCATGGTGTCAGCAACCTGATTTCCCAGTGGGGCAGCATTATAAAGTCGTCATGAGGGTGCACTGTCACAAGTCAGGACCCGTCCTGATATGACCTTAGATGTTGCCAGGACGTAAAACTCCAACAACCAACCAACCTTCTCATGCGAGCCCCACATCGGCAGGCCCGGCTGGCAGCCCTTCGTGTCAGCACACATGGACACACAGACAAACTAGCCATAACGCTTGCCCAATTGCTGAAGCCACCCAGACCCACACTTGCCCCACTTTGAGCCACAGCATGCCATGCTTTCAGTGGAGCGGGTGCGACTCACTAAATATGATGTGGTATTCACTCACCAGCTCCATCAGTCTTACCAGCCTCAGTATCACACTATATCTAGATATCTCTACATGTTTCACCTTATATAATATATATATATATATATATATATATATATATACATATATATATATATATATATATATAAAGTGAAGAGTTCAGGCGCAAAACCACGTACATGTCAATCCACAAATTGAGATAAACATTGAAATTACACCTTCAACAAATTCCTTTGTTTTAGATTCCTATATTTTTGTTCATTGTTCCATAATCATCACATCTTTAGAAAAGGGGAATTAGTAAGAATTCAAATTAGGTTCTTGGAAAAAATTGTTGTTTTATTCAAAATTGTGGATTGGTGTTTACGGAGTTTTGTGGCTGAACTCTTCATATATATATAATTATATATATATATATTAAATATACACAACACTCGGCTAGGTATATATTGTTGTAAGTCATCGGTTTGATGCGGCTGGAATCCAGACTTTCTAAATGGAAGCCTGCATTCTACTAATACGGCCACCGCGTCCAGTCCTATAACATTAACAAAGAATTACATCAACATTTCATAGAAGAACCTGGCAGTGCTCTATCTTATAGCAACACTGCATTAAATCATAAGCGTTGTAGACAAATGACAACCCCTGCCACCTGCCATCACTGTAGGCTTTGTACGACAGTGGACATGGATAGTCCCTTAGGACCCACCAGATTGGATGACCGAATGAGTTGAGCGCCCATCTCTCATTTCGGTAGATTGTGAGATTCGAGCCCATGGGTTTGAACGCTGGTAGAGTCAAACCAAGTTAAACATTGATACGTGTCGCTTCCTAGCCAGACACTCGGCATTAATAGGATAGGGCAAGGACTGGTTGGCCCAGTGTCAGGATTA
Organism: Branchipolynoe longqiensis; assembly: GCA_030323885.1. Classification (NCBI taxonomy): domain Eukaryota; kingdom Metazoa; phylum Annelida; class Polychaeta; order Phyllodocida; family Polynoidae; genus Branchipolynoe; species Branchipolynoe longqiensis. The sequence goes on along the minus strand of CM059199.1, from coordinate 23,253,519 downwards.
CATGACTGAGTGGGCTCATGGTGCAGATGACCTGGTATCCCAGTGGGACAGCACTATAAAGTCATCATGAGTGCACATTGTCACAAGTCTGTAACTGTCTTGATATGACCTTAGCTGTTGCCAGGACGTAAAATTCCAACCAACCAACCAACCATATGACAAACCACCATTGACAGAGGCGCCGAGGTATGTACTCCCAACAACCCCTGCGTCTTGACATGCCCTCAGATGTTGCCAGGACATAAAACAAAACACAACAACAAAACCTAGAACTTAGCTGGTCTAGATCCAGCAACAGATAGGATGGCTGAATAACTACAGTAATTGCTTCACATAGGTTCGAACGTGGGTTTGAATCCCAGCCGAGTACAACCAAAGTGTTAAATAAACTGTTACTTGTCACTTCCGTGTGTCAGTCCAAACAGTTGGGAAACAAGCAATGGAATGGGGAACACCAATTTTCCATAATTAACATGGCTCCTGCTTAATCAAGGAATGGTACAAAAACAAATAGCCCCCCCCAAAAAAAAAAACCTCGAACAACCCCCGCAACAAAAACCCACATAATGTTATCATCCATTTAAATCAAAGTAGGTCAAGCAAATGGACCATCAACTCCCCACATGGTAAAAGCGGAATGGATGAGATTAGTTGCTCAAGTTAAGATTGACTCTGCTGTAAGTGTAAAGCCCCTGTCATACCTCGCCGGATTGAGGAAACGGAAAGAAACCAAACAAAGTCCATTGATATCTGGCAAAGTCCGGTTTGTGTCCATTGTATATCTGTTGATATCCATTAATATCCTTTGATATTTAGCCCAATCCGTTACAAGTTTTGAACATGCACAAAACTTGGAACGGATACCACCGGATTCTACGGTTCTTGCTGGTTTGAGTTTGCTTTGTCCATTGGCTATCCGTTCATGTAAATTTCATGTCCGCTTCATGTCCGCTTCATGTCCGTCTCATGTCCGTTCGTCTGGCAGCCTTTGACCTGATATCGCAACAATTTGACACATTTTAATACATTTTGATACTTAACACCACCAAACTAGACAATTCTGTCCATTGCTCAATCCGGCGAGGTGTGACAGGGGCTTTTTACGAATGAATGTTCAAATACAACAAACACAGTTCAACAGCAAGAAAACCCTGTGATGGGCATTCCAAGCTCCGCTGGTCCTCTGGAAAGGACTGAAGCTGTGACCCAGCATATTGGGTCAAGGGTTCAGCTTACAGAGCTGACCCTGGGTCTGGTACCACTCCCAGACTATATACTTCACTATAAACTATACACTTTAAGATTACTCTGTACCTATAACCACATGCTTCCTGATGACCAAACTCTGTAGGGTGTTTGTCATACATTTGTTTAGAATGTACATTGTAGTGAAATTGTGCTAGCAAATATTTACATTAGTTGAAATGTGACTTTGTGAATGTGTATTCACCACCTACGGAAGCTTCCACTGAGTGAACTGTAGCTAGGAGCTGGCTTTTTAATTTTTTTTGGTAAAGTATTTATTCATCTGAATATGACATTTGTCAGCGATGGAGCACTGGTCTTCCGGCCGTCTTACTATTGGAATTGACAGTCTAAATAATCTAAGTTTGATCAGTGCTGTATTAGTTACAGCACCGATCCTGTAGAATTAAGGGAGTGGCTCCTGCTGTATAATGTACAGCACTAGTCAGTGTAGTTCATGCAAAAATGGGGAGCAGAACCGAGTTGAAAGAATGTACTCAGGGTAACTCAAACAATCATTGAGGGTTACATTTTTTCTCTATAAAACAAGGTAAGTTTATAGTTGACAAGACAGTTTGTCTGTCCTATATAATGTTCAATGTGTTTAAACAGGTTGATAGTTGTGTAGGATGCAGGTATTGCAATACCTCAGGGAGTTTGACCCCCCCCCCCTCCCCCCGCCCCCCATCCCTGCAGAGTTATAAACCACTGCCTTGTGGTACAGGTTCTTGACAGAACTGAAGGCTGAGGGAGCAAACCCTGAACAGAAAACCATGTCACTGTGGCAGCATCAAGGGCGGTTGATGTATGGAACTCCCAACATCTCCAGACCAGCCACTGCAGGGACAAATAGTTTTGCACCTGTCTGGACATGTTCTTGGTGGTGTGAAACCTCTATTTGCTCCCTGAGAGAGTGCCGCTGGTAACTAGCAAACACCAGCAGCAGTACAACACTTTTGCAGGCAGCTTTCATGAAATGTACAACCGCACAAAACACCATACCGACTCGGTCGTCACCCGGGTTACCAAGGACCGCGTTGCTTGAGCTCATCTTCCATCGACAATGGAAAATCAGCTAGGAGGAACACAACACGGATAGCGGTATTCTAGTATTGAAAGCAGTTTTTGTTGCATCATGACCGACAGCATGATGAGGATGTTTGGTGTGTTGATGGTTTGTTCATGATGGTTAAGTGTGGTGGCAGCGGAGAGGGGCCCATTGGGGTGGGAACCCACAGGAGAACAAGCCAGGATGCGGGGGGGGGGGGGGGGGGGGCAGGAGCTCAGGGCGTTGCTAGTAATTACTGCAGTAGTCGTTCATGCTGAGTGTTAGCTTCAGTGTTTCCTGAAGGAACTATGGAATTTGGAATATCCTTATTGGATGGCCACAGACTCGGATATAAAACGAAATACTAGCAAAAGCCATCCTTCACCAAACCAACTGGTCGGTGATGGGCAGGAAGGCGGGGGACCAGTCAGGGGTTGCACCTGCTCAAATCCACCATAGACGGTGGCAGCCACCAGTGCCAGTTAGGCACAGCTGCAGCTTGTCGATCCATGCTGAACTAAGCCAAATTGATTGATTGATTGGTGGTCCCTTATTTCAATGTAACAGAAAAAAGCGATATTCATGACAATTGATATTTGTTTTGTATTTAGTCGTATTACTATTCAAATATCGCTTTTATACCCAATGTAAAAGCATACATTCAGTTATGGGTCAAAAGATAGTTAGGCGTTAAAAGCTCATAAGAGTAAACGTTATGGTCAGCAAAAACAAAATTCTAGGTAAAATCCAATGGTATAATTCCATACACATTATTAACAAATTGTTCAATAACTTATATAATATGTGTTACAGTCCTGCTATACATAACAAGCCTAAAATATAACATTGGTAACAAGATTATACATGATGTTGGCATCGTAAAATTGTTATTGCAAGGCCATGAAATCAACACAGTTTATTCAAATGTATTTGAGTGCCAGTTGGAACTGAAGCTCAAGTGGCCAATATGATGGCAGCTAAGGAACCCTTGGTCCCGACAACCCCCCACCCCCACCGCCCACCCCACTCCCCACACACATAGGTCTGTGGTGGTTTCCCCATAGATGGGGTGATTTCAGGCAATGTTGTTACTTGTATTTTTGTCGCACTCATGCTGCGATATTTATTCGATATGAGTCAAAATGAATATTCCCAGATAAGAGTGGAGTATCAGACATGGTGAAAGGTCACTGTACTGAGCTTTTTTTCGCGGCTCAACGTAAATTTTAAATTATGAATAATGTGAGGCAGGGGACAAGTAATAAGTTTGGTGAGTGCAGAATGGGTGTGGCCTTGTTCAGGTTGTATCACTTAAACCAATTAAAGGTGCATAGTCTGATGAAGCATCACATTTTGAAAACCAAACTCTTACCTGGATATGATTCTAGATATCTAACTCAGACACTGATGCACTTATTAAACATGTTTTGCCACATAAGGGAATATTAAGGCAATTAAATAGAGTCTCTTACTGCATAGGACAACAGTGTTATGATTTTGGTGTGCTATCCAAAATGAATGATTTTTGCACTTCAAATATCTAAAATAAAGTAGACATTTAAAATCAAAGTTACCCCAACGTCGATTATTACAATCAATTTAATATATTCATCTCAGAAAATGACAGATACTCAAAACGATCGGACTATGCAACTTTAACAAGGAGAGCGGTAAGAGGCAAGAGCCAGTGACTGAGTGCCTGGTACAGAAGGGTCTAATTTCAACAGCCAATCAGTCCCAGGTATTTTGGTAAAGTTGCGTAGTCCGATGGTTTGGAATTTCTGTCATTTTCTGAGATAAATATATTCGGTTGATCGTTATAATCTACCTCACTTTAGTTTGAAATAATTTGATTTGAAATAGCCAACTTTTAACTATATTTGAAGTGCAAACATGCGAAATAAACTTGGGCAAGCATGCCAAAACTCCCAGACCATAGGCTTTTGCAGTAACAGGTTCAGTTAAATTGCCTCAGTATTCCCTTCGGTGTAGCTACAAATGCTTAATAATTAAACCAGTATCTAAGGTAGATATGTAGAATCAAATCAAGATAATTATTTTGGTTTTGAAAATTTGATGTTTTCATCAGACAATGCCGCTTTAAAGAAAGGATTGTTTCCTTCGAATTTTACTGGAATATATTATCATTCTCTATTCAGCCAGTATTGATTTAGGACAATAATGTATATTTTATTCAGCAAATATTCAAATCATGCAGTTAAATTGAATTTCATTGACGGTAAAGCGATAACAAATTCCATGGAATAACCAATTTCCAATTAGTGATCTAGCCAATTAATATCAAGGAAATCTTTATTGTGAGTGTGAACAAACATGACATTTTAGATTAATTTTCGTCATGAATATTCACCAGAATGTCATATCTTTCCATATAAGTGGACATTCTTTTTCACTAAAGGATTAGTGCATGTCAGGTCATGTCAAGTCATATCAGTCCACATCAGGTCATGTCAGGTCATGTCAAGCCATGTCAGGTCATTTTTTGTTGTTTTTGTTGTTGTTTCTTTTTGGTACATTAGTTGTTTAAGCAGGGGAAATTTCAGTCACAGATGACTGGTCTTCCTCATTCCACTGCTCCTTGCCCTCTCCTTGTAATGTCGAGCATCTGGCTAGGAAGATACAAGTATAAATTTTTAAGTCATTGGTTTTACTCGACCAGGATTCGAACCCACGATCCCACAATATACCAACACTGGAGATGGACGCTCTAACTCATTCGGCCATCCCGTCTGGTCCAAACGTCATTTCATGTCATTTCATGTCATTCCATCTCATTTCACGTAATTTCACCTCATATCACGTCATACAATGTCTATCAGTTCAAATCAGCTCAGATAGGATCATGTCAGGTTGGGTACCAACTTTTGACAGTGCGCACTCATGGCACCTTTAAAGTGATGCTCCATTGGGAGACCAGAACACTGGCACCATGACCCGATATCCCACTGAGTCACATTATCCAGACACTGAGCTCACCGGTCCTTTCCCTATCCTAGTAATGTCGAGTGCCAAGCTAGGACACCACAAGTATACATTTTGTAAGTCATTGCTTTGATTCGGCACGGGAGGCCTGCGCTCTTCCAATTCGGCCACTGCACCCAGTCCACACACTAATGACACATTTCTGTTGTTGTTGTACAGGAGTTGTTCAAGCAGGTGAAATTTCAATCACAGACGATTGGTCTTCCTGATTCCACTGCTCCTCGCCATATCCTAATAATTCTGAGTGCCTGGCTAGGAAGCGACAAACGTAAATTTCTAAGTGATTGGTTTGACTCGACCATATTACTGGTCTTCCTCAGTGGAATGAGGAAGACCAGTCATGTCCACAACATGTTTTCTGTTGTGGACACGTCAGAAAACAGACGTGTCCACAACATATAAGTGGACATATAAGAATGTCCACTTATATGGAAAGATATGACATTCTGGTGAATATTCATGACGAAAATTAATCTAAAATGTCATGTTTGTCCAACACGGGAGATGGACGCTCTAATTCATTCGGCCGTCGTGTCTGGTCTGGTCATGACACTCTCAAACCGAGCTCCATTGAGGAACTGAGTGTATTCTACTTGGTGACACCATACCACTACAGTTCCAGCCATCTTGTTTTCTGACGCATGCGCTGTAGACTGCATCTTCTACCAACCACGAATAGACTTCATTCCCCACACTGGATATCAGCCACGCTGCGCTGAATAATAATTGCGCAGTAATAGCCGGTTGGGGACCAGCCTGCCTCCAGACACCCGCACTTCCTATAACATTCCGCAGTCCCCAAGATCCCCTCATCTAGCCACCTAGCCACCCACCCACATCACCCCCACCCACCTCACACCCACACTCACCCACGCCCACCCACCCACCTCACACCCCCCACCCACCTCAAACTCACACACCCACTCACCTCCCACCCACCCCACACCCACCTCACACCCACTGGACGCTGCAGTATGCATGAAGTCATCCAGATCACTCTCTCCCCTTCACCGCCTTGCCTTTCCTCCTCCTCCTTGTCCTTTACAATAAATACCCGTCTTCCCCCCATGTTTGTTCCCAACACAAAACAATATCCCATGCCGGTCCCGCAAAATGTGTCTCCCTCCCTCCCTAATTCTATTTCGAAAAGAAAATGACCTGGAGATTTAATGTAGAAATAAAACTCTGTCCTCCCGTCCCTTCCCATCCCCCTCTCCCTTTCCTCCTCCCCTCTGCCTTCACCGCCCTCCTCCCTTGACCTCACCACCTCACCTTCCACTCATAACACCATCCCCCTCCCACCTCCTTTCCCATCTCCTCCACTGCATGTATATTTGGATACATGTGATGTATAAGATACTATGCGAGTAAAAAGGCACATAAAGGGATTACTTTGTTATATATGTACTAATTATTCCATATTGCTCCTCCTTGACCTCACCCACGTTAGTGGTGGCGCCATCATCGGGCTTCCTCGACACTAACAAACACGCCACCCTGTCAATCATGATTTTATATAATTTTGAAAGTAAGCAGAGTGAAAGTTGGCTCACAGTGTAGAGGAGGCAGGGAGGAGAGAATGCCTGCTCCGCAGTGAATAACATGGAAGTTGAGGTGGTTAGAGAAACATTAAGGGGCTGCCGTTATTTATATCCACATAATACATTACATAGTACATATATGAGGTAAACTGAATTGTGTGGGTCACATTGATTCTATTTCAATGGGGGAGGTTTTATTTTTAAATAGATTCACCGGACGCAGACAATTTTGAAGGGGCGATTCTATTTGGTGACACCGGCTCCAGTCGCCGGGAACCAGCCTGTGCCGACTGTGCACTACTGCACCACATCCAGTGGCGTCCTGATTGGATTTAGGGTCACAGGGACGCTTCCTTTAACTCTGACCTCTACTCCAACTCTGAGCTCTCCTCGCTCCCCCCCCCCCTCCCACACACACCCCTAGCACTGCCCTGGGGTCACCACCCGCAAGGGCGCGCTAGGCTCGTCGATTCACTTGACTTGCCTTTGGGTCGGTACGTAGGTGGGTAGGTAGGCGATGTTGGCGGGACAATGAGAGGTCATCGATCAGCAGATGACTTCCGGGTGCGTCTACTTTCGCTGGTTGTGGGACTACGGTCGGGGAGGAGGTGGTGGAGTTGGGGGTGGGAGGTGGTGGTGGGGGTGGAGGTCGATGGGGGATGGGGAGTTGTGTCAACGCGTCTTTGGAGATTAAAGGTCACGACTGCAGAAAACAGACGTGCCGACCCGCCATCTGGTGGCGGACCGCGACTTTACGACGACAGGTGTTTCTGCTCACGGCAGGTTGGTCAGACACCGAACTACACATACAGTCAGACCCCCTGCAGCCATCCATGCAACACTGAACAATGCTTAGACATTTGGGGTTTATATTCTAGCAACATCTTAGATCATATGACCGGCACCGATTTGTCACAGCGCCCACTCTTGGCCATCGGACACGGTGGCCGAATCCGTAGAGCGTAGGCCTCTCGTGCGAGATAACGGGAGTTCCGTTCCCGGTCGAGACAAAGCAATGACTTACAAAATTGATACTTATCACTTACTAGCTTGGCACTAACCAGTATTAGGATAAGGCAAGGACTGGTTGGCTCAGTGTCAGGATAATGTACCCCCCAACTCCCACCCCTATCACCTCCCTCAACCATGCTCACTCAACCTGTTATTTCCTTAAACACACATACGCCTCCCCCCCACCCCCCACACCTCTCTGACTTTCACTCCCACCACCCCATATCTAGGATGCCTATCCCGCCTGTTATGTCCTTAACCACAGACACGCCACACCACCATTCCCCCTAAGTTCCACTCTCCCCACCCATCATCCATAATGGAACCTGTTAGTTCCTTAACCATTTGCACCTACTCGCACTCTCCCATTCCCAGCAACCATCCACCAACTTGCCCACCCCATCTGTTAGTTCCATAACCACACACCCTACTCCCTTAACTCCACTGGGTGTGGCGCAGTAGTGCACAGTGGGCACAGGCTGGTTCCCGGCGACTGCAGCCGGTGTCACCAAATAGAATAACCCATTGAAAATTGTCTGTGTCCGTTGAATCTATTTGAAAATAAAACCTCCCATGTACACTAGGAAACCAAACACTGGAAAGTGTAAATCACTACAAATACCTAGGCCTAGAACTAGATAGCCAGCTAAACTACAATCTGTGTGTAACAAAAATCATACAAAAAGTAAACCACAAACTATGGCTATTTGCTAAACTAAGGAACTATGTGACACAAGATATGTCAATATAAATCATCAAAGGCATGGTACTCCCCTACTTTGACTATGGGGATGTAATTTACATGGGTGCTAAAAAAGAGCTACTAAAAAAATTGCAGATATTACAAAATAGGGCCCTAAAAATCTGCCTGAAAGTAGACAAACTACACCCCACTTATGACCTACACAAAAGAACTAAAGTAAAGCTACTAGAAAACAGAAGAATAATCCACCTAAAAACATTAGCATATGGATATAGCCAAGACATTAAGCGTCTAAACCCAACCACTAAGGGACACCAGAGCAAGCAAGGCACCACTACTAAGGCAGACCAGAAGCCGGATCAAAGCCCATGAAAGGAGCACGCTGGAAATGGCCGCCAAGGCATGGAATGCCCAAACGGTGAAAGAAAGACAAATCCCTGACCTAAAAACATACAAAAAATATCTGTGCAAAATAAAAACTGGAAACCCCAACTGAACTGCACCACAAGGGGGCAGGTGATATGTCACGGCCCACCAACTGGACATCCCAGGGCGGGACAACCGGAAATATAAAAGCCACATAACATATCCAACAACAATATAAATCAAATCAAATTCAACAAACATAACTCAACCATCTATTACATAGAAAAAGCGGAAAACTCTTCCCAAGAAAACCCCAAAACACTAACATAGAACCTTAAGAAAACAACTAACATAGTAATAAGAATAGAACAAAAATAAACATACCAACAGACTATCTATCTGCTACTGAAATGCAGACAATCAAATAACTTATAAGCAGCTACTGCTTGGTAAGACAACACCAACACTACAGCTGGCCAGCATTTAAAACAAGCCTGGGTACCCGGGCTTACATGCTATGGACAGTATAAATACAGTCTCAATACAAATTAAAAAAATTTAAAAGAAATTCCACTCCCACCACTCTGACCTCTATCATGCCTATCACACCTGTTAAGTCACAACCCCACCTAACTCCTGTTCCCACCACCCCCTCTTCCATCATGCCCACCCCACCCGTTAGTTCCTTAACTCCCCCCCCCCCCATCTACCCCCACCACCCCTCCTCCACCATGCCCCCCACCCGTTAGTTCCTTAACTCCCCCCCATCTACCCCCACCACCGCGTCCTCCACCATGCCCCCCACCCGTTAGTTCCTTAACTCCCCCCATCTACCCCCACCACCCCCTCCTCCACCATGCCCCCCACCCGTTAGTTCCTTAACTCCCCCCCATCTACCCCCACCACCCCTTCCTCCACCATGCCCCCCACCCGTTAGTTCCTTAACTCCCCCCATCTACCCCCACCACCCCCTCCTCCACCATGCCCCCCACCCGTTAGTTCCTTAACTCCCCCCCCCTCCCCATCTACCCACCACCCCCTCCTCCACCATGCCCCCACCCGTTAGTTCCTTAACCCCCCCCATCTACCCCCACCACCCCCTCCTCCACCATGCCCCCCACCGTTAGTTCCTTAACTCCCCCCCCCCCCATCATACCCCCACCACCCCTCCTCCATCATGCCCACACCCGTTAGTTCCTTAACTGCCCCCCATCTACCCCCACCTCCCGGTCCTCCATCAGGCCCACCCTCATCTAACACCTGTTCGCCGCCTCCCCTGGCGGCGGGTCGGGATGAGATGCTGCAGTATGCATGAAATCATCCCTCACGTCATCAAAATAACACTGATTGATAAACTGCACACAACTCAGTCAGCAAACTCTATCCACCATCACTACCCACCAGTTTGTTAACGACATGCACCTATACTGGCTGACTTTCCGTTCAGGAGGGCATCAGCTCGAACAGCAACTGAGGCAAACTGACGACTTACAGTTAGACAAATTTATACTTCTCGGTATTATAAGTCTCATGTGACCTTAAATGTTGCTAAGATGGAATACCCCAACAAAGATACAAGCCATTTCTGTGGCTGGTAAATGGATTATAAACCTACTCCATTGGTGCCTTGTGAATTCGTAAACAGTTACACTAACCTTGACCCTGATCATACAGGTGAGATATCAACAAAAACACAACAAAACACTCCAAAGCAATGCTAACAGAATTTGAAATTGGGTCCGCCCTTTTAATCAAGGCAATTCGAGGAGAAAGACCCTCAAATGATATGAGGTCTTCATCTAATTTGAGGTAGTCTTCAGTTTCGCATATGTTACAACTAAATCGAACCTCGGGATAGAACAAAGGACGACGCCCGATGCTGAGTGTACAGCAGGGGATGTTGGGGGGGGGGGGGTCGGGAGAGGGTGGGGGACTTAAAATGGCGACACGACTCCTGGGGGAAATAGCTGAAGGATCAGTATCGGCGTTTGGGTGTTTGTGGCAAAGGTGAACCCGGGATGAAATGGCCCCAAACCTCATTCGAGCCAAATCGCTACAAATCTCTAAACAGGGCATAGTCTTTGCTCACAACCCCCCACCCCGCCCACCCTACACCCACCCCCCCCACTCTGACCCCCTGCTACCACTCACTGCTTGCTCCACATCTCTCCCGGCTCCGCGCCACATTTGCCTGACAACGCGCACCAGCACAGCGCGTGCGCCGTGTTCCACTTCCGGTATGAGTCGCGAACGCGCGGCCTCGCTTTGAGCCGAGCGCCATAACGCAGTTTGGGCGCCATTTGTAATTGAGCGAGAACGCCGGCATCTCGCAGGACCTTGTGGGTAATTGGAACGAAAGAAGAAAAGGCAGGGTGGAGCAGTAGGTCGTGAGAAACAAGGTGAGCAAAGCTGTAGAAGGACATGCTAGGGCTTTAGTCTCAAATTAGTAATGCTGGTTGTTGGAGCTTTATGTCCTGGCAACATCTGAGGTCATGTCAGGATGGGTATCGACTTGTGACAGTGCGCACTCATGGCAACTTTAATAGTGCGGCCCCACTTGGAAATCAGGCTGACCATGACCAGATATCCCATTCGGTCATATTATCCTGACAGTGAGGCAACCAGCCTTCTCCTATCCTAATAATGCAGAGCGCCTGGGTAGGAAGTGACAGATATCAATTGTTAAGTCATAGGTTTGACTCAATCAGGTTTCGAACCCGTTGGTTTGAATCCCTTAATCTACCAAATCGGGAGACGGATGCTGAACTCATTCTGCCATCTGGTCTGGTCTGAAATTAAGACATTCCATGAAGGGAAACAGGACATAATTAGCTTGGAAAGAGAATTGTAGTAGTATGCACATGCCTCTCAGGCTAGGAGCCAAATACACAGGTGGGCATGGGTAGGGTGATTGCATCAGGGAGGCTAGGTGGTTTAATGGCTAGCATATTATTCCCGGAATGGTATGAAATGTGGGCTAGAATCCTAGTCTAGGCTAAAATTTCCATTACTCTCACGGCAATATTTGACACTCTGGCTGGTTATAAAATACGTATCGCTAGTTTATTAAAGGGAATTTCAATGGAAATGGGTCAAGTCAGAGAGTGGAGCCGGTCAGACGCTGGTAGCCAGACGGGATGGACGAATGAGTTAGAGCGTCTGTCTCCCGTGTTGGTAGACCATGTGATCGTCGGTACGAACCCTAGTCGAGTCAAAACAATGACTTAACAATTTATACTTGTCGCTTCCTAGCCTGGGACTTGGCATTATTAGGTCAGGGCAAGCACTGCTTGGCTCAGTGTCAGGATAATGTGACTGAGTGGGATATCAGGTCATGGTGCTGGCAGCCTGGTCTCTCAGTAGGGCAGCAGTATAAAGTCACCATGAGTGCGCACTGTCACAAGTTGGTACCCGTCCTGATATTACCTTAGATGTTGCTAGGACGTAAACCAACAACAAACAAAGCAAACCACAGCTTTAGAAAGTGCAGTTAGGTAGCTGAAAGCACAGACACATGGTCTCTAGGTGGCTGTAACTTCAACTCCCTTCCAGGTTAATAGCATAGGTATAACCAGTAGGTACACACAGATGCATTCCATATTGAAATATATGAAGATTTCAGGCGCAAATGGCCATAAACGCCAATCCAAAAATGTAGTTTAAATAAAAGGATATTACCTGGAAATAATTTAATTCTCACTAATTCCACTTGTCGTATGATCACATGGTTATGGAGCAATGATCTAAAATGTAAGAATATAAAATAATAACCTTTTTGAAGGTTTGAAGGTTTGATTCCAATGTTTATCTCAATTTTTGCATTGCCATTTACGGGGTTTTGCGCCTGAACTCTTCTTATGTGTATAAGTGCTTATATCTTACATAATGCAGAATTCACACTGTTGGCTAATATTCAATTAATTGCTGGACAAGCGTAGCTGTAGTGATATATGAATGCCTTGCAGGACTTCTCAGTTTTAACAATTCATTCATGCCAATATAAGCTATATATTGCCTAGGGTAGCAAACTGACCTAATACGGGTTAAGAGCACTATTCGATCTAGTATTTACTTAAAATAGACAGCAATACAACCAACACAACTGTAATTGGTTGCTTATTGGAGTGTTACGTCCTGGTAACATATAAGGACATATCAGGACCGAGCATAACTGTACTTATTAACTCTCATAAGGATCAGGACTAGTCATGGTTTGTATATCTTGGAATTCTTCACAATGTTCGCATTGTGCTTGATTCGGCAGAGACAACACCCCTCCTCTCCTCCTGCCAACTGCATCTTGGACACATCTTCGGGTATACAGATGAGTTTGTCTCTCAGTCCCGTTGATTGGCCAGTGGGCTTTCACACCTTTTCCACCATTGCCCACAGCTCGCCGCTGTCATTTCACTTCTCGCTGGTGATGCACAAACATTTCTGCCCAACCGCATTACTGTATTTGTTTTTGTTTTGTAGTAGAGTTGGGCCCAGGTGCTGCTGTGGCTCTTTTTACCTACATTTACTTGTCTGTGTCTTTCCTTTGCCCAATCACTGATTCTGTGGAGGTATTTAGGCCCTAACTAAGGCTGATGGCCACAGTTGTCAGGGGGGTAACGCTTCCGGTCATTCAGCCCGATTGACACATTCCAATTGTTAGAGCGATATAGGGCAGGGGAATGTTTGTACAGTTAGGTATAGGTTTGTAAATATAACTGAAACATATTTAGTCTCATGAATAAGTATTTCGGACAAGGTTTATATAGAAGCAGTTCCCTGTAACAGAACTCGCAATGATGGGATAGCTGAATGAGTTGAGCACCCGCCTCCCATTTTGGTGTTCGAAAGACCAAAGTCGGGAAGCTGCTACGGCAGTCTGCCGATGCCAACCACACTAACTATGTTATATACAGTGATTCGTTCTCTAGCCTCCTTGCTGTTGCTGGACTGAAAACGAATCACCCTATTCTAGCAACGGTCATTTATAAAATGAACCAACTGACAACGGATGGGTATGACATCCACCTGTGCTGGGTGCCTGGCCATGCCGGCATACAAGGAAATGAACGAGCTGATCGGTCTGCGGAGAAGGCCCTGAACTGTGATCTTGAACTGTGTCTGATCCCTCACTCTGATCTGAAACCACTAATAGCCACCCACATAAAATCCAAATGGCAACATGAGTGGGATGAAAACATTAATAAACCTAAAGAAATTGAACCATCTGTGCGAAAGCCACCACAGACTCATGCGGGAGGTCGGCGGGACCAAGTGGTCCTTAGCCGCTGCCGTATTGGCCACTCGTGGCTTACACATGCTTTTCTGCTCAAGGGGGAACCTCCCCTGAATGTATTGGGTGTCAGTCCCCGCTGACACTCAAACACATTTGACTAAGTTGCGTTGATTTTTTGGCCCTGTGCCAACATTTCTACACCGCAGACAGTATGTATGACCTTTTTACTAAGATAAAACAGGAAAACATTTCAGCCTTTTTGAGGGCAGCTGGACTGTACCACCTCATATAGTTTACTAAATAGATTCTATCAATTATTAATAAAACTTTTCTTTTTCTATGGGAATTTGTTTCCCTTGACCACGAATATATGATTGTGAGCTTCTAATTTAATGAGTGTCTATTGGCACATAATTGATTGTCTGCTTTTACATGTAAAAGCGATGGTTTGAACAAAAAACTAACATTTCTCGCCGTGAATATGGCCTAAGCTGCAGACACGGCGTAAAGCAACCACCAATCAATCAATCAATCAAACCCATTTTTGTAGGTCTTGGGATTCGAACCCTGGTCAAGCCAAACCAATGACTTAAACTGAAACATCTTCGGTACCTATCTTTGATGTGATTTTAGATGCTGCTGGTACATCAAACCCCCTAAAGGCGCACTTTACCTTATGACAGGCAGACCCTGTACCACTTGGCCATCGCGGACGGATCCGATTCATTTGCGAGTCGGCTGTCACGTGATCAGAAATAGCAGTCATGCGCAGAATGAGGAGATATGGCACTTCCGCTAAGGTTTAATGATTTGAGTGATATTAGCTTAAGTTAACGGTAGTCTTCTTATTGACGCGTTAGGCTCATTGAAATTTGGGTGTACTTAGGTGAAAGTGAACACTCTAGTTAATAGTTTAGTAGGCTGCACTGACCTCTCAGGCAAGGAGCCACATAGAGATGCACATGTGTTGATCGGGTGATGATACCCGGGAGCCTAGGTGGTGGAATGATTAGCACACTAGCTTGGAATGCAAGCACTTTCGGTTAGAAAAGCATTCGACACAATTAACCATTATTTGTTAATAAAAAAATGTAATCACTATGGTATCCGAGGCATGGCCACTAACTGGCTTACTATTTATCTACAAAATAGGCAACAATATGTAAATTTTGATGACGAGGGCTCAGACTTAGCAAATGTGGTATGTGGAGTCCCTCAGGGCTCAATTCTGGGACCTAAGTGATTCATTTTATATATAAATGATATTTGTAATGTGTCTTCCCTTCTTCTTAAATTCATTGTATTTGCTGATGACACTACTATCTTTAGACCAGGAAATGACCCAGTTCAACTTGGCAATGATATAAGCAAAGAACTTATTAAATTGAATTTAAGACAAGTATTTGCCAGAACAACTTTAAAGTCTCAATGTATATCTATATGTGGTATAAAAATATGGAATTCACTTGACGATATTATCAAATGTTCAAAAAACATCTATATGTTTCAACGAATGTATAACAAGAAAATATTTAAGCTTTATCAGAGGGAAAACACATAGTAGTCTAGTACATAAATATTGAGATGTAATTTACAGTATTGAGGGTAATGTTGATATGCTTTAAACTTTTCTTTTTCTTTTTATTATATATATGGTATAAGCAATGTATCTGTGTTATTTTTAAATGGGGAAAGCACCTGATAAGTATTGTACTTCTGCTTTCTCCTTTTTCTTGTGAAAGAATTACTGATATAAATATCAACCCTGATTTTATTATTAATTCTGCTCTAGGCACAATATTTCACATTTGTATCACTCTCCAGAACAGTGCTTCCATGATCAGGATCCTTTACATGCTAGTTTTGTATAACCTACCCGGTTTATGTATATATGTAAGTGTCTTGCCTGCATAGATGTATATACTTTACATTACTTATTGAATGAGAAAATGTGTAAAATGCATAATTTATTTAAATTTCAACACCATGGATTTAAACATTAAAAGGCTATACTAACACTGCATAGTTCGATGAGAGCATCAACTCTTCTAACTCAAAACATTTATCTAGCTTTGAGTCTACAGCAGATATAGTGCGGGAGATATGTAAATAATTGTGCCTTTTACGATACAAGCATGAGGTTTGGAATGCTGTTAGTGCATGCCCTAAGGAAGACTAAATGACCTGCGATGGCCCTATAGCTAAACATCTGTATAAAGCCCCTGTCACACATCACCGGATTGAGCAACGGACAGAACTGTCTAGTCCGGGCGTCATAAGTATCAAAATCTATTAAAATGTGTCAAAATGTTGTGATATTGGGTCAAAGGCCGCTGGACGAACGGACATGAAACGGACATAAAACGGACATAAAACGGACATGAAACGGACATGAACGAATAACCAACAGATGAAACAAACTCAAACCGGACAAGAACCGTACAGAATTTTCTAGTCTGGGTGTCATATGTATTAAAATGTGTCAAAATGTTACGATATCGGGACAAAGGCCGCTGGACGAACGGGCATGACACGGACATGAAACGGACATGAAACGGACATGAAACGGATATAAACGGATAGCCAATGGACGAAACAAACTCAAACTGGACAAGAACCGTAGACGTCAATCCGGTGGCATCCGTTCCAAGTTTTGTGCATGTTCAAAACTTGTACGGACAGAAACCGGACTATCAATATACTTTGTTCGGTTTCTTTCCGTTTCCTCCAATCTGGTGATTTGTGAGAGGGGCTTTAGGGAATGCCCTAACAGCGTGCCAAATGTCACGATTGTATCGTAAAAGGCACCAGTCCCTCAAATATTGCGCATATCTCCCGGAGTAATAGCTAAATTGAATACCATTCCAGTTCGCTTATTGCTTATTAAGCATTGCTTCCTGAATACAAAGGAACAGTACGTTATTTTAATAAAACACGTGGACGCCACATATTTTGTATCTCGGTTTATGAGCAGAGTAACACAGCACGACTTCACACAACACATAACTACACTGGCACCCATGAAGCACACTGGACATCATTGCTTTGAACAGTATGGTAGAGTAACGCAGAGGCATCAATTTCACAGCAACACTGACACCGTGGGGTTTTCTGCCCCCATTATGGATTCAAGCGCTGCGTAATTGGCAAGTCCTAGTAAAGAGATTTAATATCCCTTCTAGGCAGCAATACATGATGAATCACTGCACCAGTATCTAAAGCCCTGGTCACATACACGTTATTGAACGTAGTTGAACGTAGTTGAACGTAGGATAGATTAACACGGGTCAAACATGGTGTAAGTACATTAAACAAGGGTGAAAAACGTTAAGGTATGGCAAGTTTTGGTACGGATAAATATGGTTCAGCAGAGATGCCGGCATGTTCAACTACGTTCAATTACGTTCAATTACGTTCAATTACGTTCAACTACGTTCTACTACGTTCAACTACGTTCAACTACGTTCACATACGTTCAACTACGTTCAACTACGTTCAACTATGTCCAACTATGTTCAACTACGCTCAACTACGCTCAACTACGCTCACCTATGTTCAACTATGTTCAACTTATGTTAGCCTCCACTACAGTCAACTACGTTCAACTACGTCCAAGTACGCTAAAGTATGCTAAAGTGTACTAGAGTGCATTAAGAGTATGGAGACTTTGCCACAGTATATTAGCCTCTAAGGTACTCTTTTGAACATGTCCAAAGATTGAATCAGAACGCATGGCCCAACCATGTTATTACCAAGTTAGCATGATGGAGACTTATGGATGCTGGTATGTTCAACTACGTTCAACTACGTTCAACTTCGTTCAACTACGTTCCACTACGTTCAACTACATTCAACTACGTTAGCCTGCACTATGTTCAAGTACATCCACTAACGTGTATTTGACCAGGCCTTAAGTGTTGTATATGCAGGATCAAATCTAGGCGAGTGCTTTGGTTTAGAAAAATGCCATGCTTACATCGAATTATGCAGCGTTAAGAAGACAGAATGTCACATTCATCAACCATGGGCGGGGGAGAGGGGGGGGGGGGAGGTGGGGAGAGGGGGGGGGGACACAAAAATCACATTTTCTGGCCTGCATGAGCAGCTATTCTGAAGTCACAAAGTGCCACCAAATTAATGTAGGATTTAAAAAAAAAAAAAAAAGATGGGGTGGGGTGGGGGAGGGGGGGGGGGGGTTCTGAAGCTGGAATGGCAGACCGGATCGCGACTAAATCGGTCATAATGTTCGCCATTAGAAGCATTGAACACTGCGCCAGGTCGCCATGACTCACTTGTGATTCAAGCCTTTTAACAAAAGTCCCCAATTATTCGGCAAATGGTCGGATCCACTCGCGTCGTCTCGGCTTGATGCAGTTCATTAGGTAAATTGTGATGGATGCAGCTGAAGAGGAGACCGGGCCTTCATACTCACACTCACACTCACACACTCACAGTCACACGCACGGTCATACACTGATGATGAGACTGGGCTCTCACACTCACACTCACACTCACACGCTCACACACTCACACTAACACGCAAGGTCACACACTGAGGAGGAGACGGGGCCGTCACACTCACACTCACACTCACACACTCACACACTCACAGTCACACGCACGGTCACACACTGATGAGGAGACTGGGCCATCACACTCACACTCACACTCACACACTCACACACTCACACACTCACACACTCACAGTCACACGCACAGTCACACACTGAGGAGGAGACTGGGCCGACACACCCACACTCACACTCACACACTCACATTCACACACACAGTCACCCACTGAAGAAGAGATGGGGCCGTCATATTCACACTCACACACTCACAGTCACACCCATGGTCACACTCTGAGGAGGAGACAGGGCCATAACACTCACATTCACACACACGGTCACCCACTGAGGAAGAGACGGGGCTGTCACGTTAACACTCACACACTCACAGTCACACGCATGGCCACACACTGAGGAGGAGATGGGGCCATAACACTCACACTCACACACTCACAGACACATGCACGGTCACACGCTGAGGATGAGACCGGGCCATCACACTCACACTCACACACTCATACACTCACACACTCACGCATGATCACACACTGAGGAGGAGACCGGGCCATCACACTCACACTCACACTCACACACTCACAGTCACACGCATGATCACACACTGAGGAGGACATCGGGCTGTCACATAAGGCTGCCTTCACAGACACTCACACATAGAGTCACACAATCACACTCACACTCACACACTGAGGTGGATATCAGGCCATAACAAAAGGCTACCTTCACAGACACCCACACATACAGGCACACACTCACACTCTCTCTAATACACTGAGGTGGATATCAGGCCATACCAAAAGGCTGCCTTCACAGACACTCACACACACAGTCATACAATCACCCTCACACTCACACACTGAGGTGGATATCAAGGCATAAGGAATGGCTGCCTTCAGAGAGACTCACACACACGGTCACACAATCACACACACACTCACACACTGAGGAGGATATCAGGCCGTAACAAAAGGCTACCTTCACAGACACTCACACATACAGGCACACACTCACACTCTCTCTAATACACTGAGGTGGATATCAGGCCATACCAAAAGGCTGCCTTCACAGACACTCACACACACAGTCATACAATCACCCTCACACTCACACACTGAGGTGGATTTTGGGCTGCAATGAAAGGCTGCCTTAGGCGTGGATATCAAGGCGTAAGGAATGGCTGCCTTCAGAGACACTCACACACACGGTCACACAATCACACACACACTCACACACTGAGGTGGATATCAGGCCACACCAAAAGGCTACCTTCACAGACACTCACACACACAGTCACACAATCACCCTAACACTCACACACCGAGGTGGATTTGGGCTGCAATGAAAGCTGCCTTCACAGACACTCACACAAACAGTCACACAATCACACTCACACTCACACACTGAGGTGGATATCAAGGCATAAGGAATGGCTGCCTTCAGAGACACTCACACACACGGTCACACAATCACACACACACTCACACACTGAGGAGGATATCGGGCCGTAACAAAAGGCAACATATAAGGTCATATCAGGACGGGTACCAATTTGTGACAGTGTGTACTCATGGCAACTTCATAGTCCTGCCCGACTCAGTTGGTTGGTTGTTGGAGTTTTACATCCTGGCAACATCTAAGGTCATAGAGACCAGGCTGGCAGCACCATGACCTGATACCCCATGCAGTCATATTATCCTGACACAGAGCTAACCAGTCCTTGCCATATCCTAATCATGCTGAGCGCCTGGCTTGGAAGCGACAAGCATACATGTTTAAGTCATCGGTTCAATTCGACTAGGAATTGGCCATGATCTACCAAAATTAGAGACGGACGCCTAACATATTTAGCCATCCTGTCTGGTCCCTAGATTCAGTCCTTCCTCGGGAACCAGCTGAGAGCAACTCAGGAGAGGCTCAGTTCAGTGGTGAAACGGGAACGCTTCATTCAGTCAAGCCTTTTCAGAATCTGCGTCTGCCGAGTCTCATCAATACATTGTCAAAAGAAAGTTGTCGCATTGGCAAATTTGCTTGAGTAATAGTTTGGCCTCGCGTCTGCTTCATGATGAAAGAATTGTGGATTCTGTTGAGGAGGCTCTGACAGTTCACATCAGTTTAGTTTCCAACTCACAAACTACGAACAAATCTGAAATGTTTCATCCCTGGGCAAGACAGTGCGAATGGAAGTGATACCGAGAGCTTAGCGCCAACATATTCTATGTCCCTTTACTGCATTTTGAATCATCAAAACGACATGAATTTGTGACGCAAAGCAGTATAATACATGTGGGTTATGGATTAAATTGGTTGTATATATACTAGCCGTCATGGCTAAGACCTTATATGTCAGTGCATATGTACTAGATGTCAAAGGTCATACCTAATATACCAACGTATGTCAAAGGTGACATCTAATATACCAATGTATACATGTATTAGATGTTATGGGTAAGAACTAATATAGCGGTATCTATGTACTAGATGTCACATTAAGAACTAATATGTCAGGGTATATGTAATAGATGTCAAAGATCATACCTAATATACCAATGTATATAATGTATTAGATGTTATGGGTAAGAACTAATATAACGGTGTCTATGTACTAGATATCATTTTAAGAACTAATATGCCAGGGTATATGTACTACATGTCATATTAAGAACTAATATGCCAGGGTATATGCACACGAAATTATAGCTAAGGATTAATTGAACGACGCGAGACCAGAACAAAATATAGTGGCAGTTTTCTTTTTCTGTTGTATCGTTAAAGTAGTGAGTGTTTGAGTTTAAGAGTTCAAGGGTTCCAGGCATTTAACTCTAACATGAGTCTGAGTCTTAGTTGGGTTGGGTTGGAGGGCAATTTTAAGCAAGAGAAGTACACGTCCCATCGATTGAAACACTCTGGTCGAAGTGAGTTTTGAAAGCTTTTACATCACAAATTGTTCTGCCTTTTACTCTAGGTGGCGTGTTGAACAGCGGATAGTTACTTAGTTAGATTGTATGTTTATAGGGGGCGTTTGTGGTATGCAGGTATTGCAGGTATTGCAATACCTCAGGGAGTTTGACGCCCCTGCCCTGCAGAGTTGTAAACCACTGCCTTGTGGTACAGGTTCTTGACAGAAGCAAAGGCTAAGGAAGCAAACCCTCAACAGAAGACCATGTCATTGTGGCAGCAGCAGGTCTTGACATGTTCTTGCTGGTGTGAAATCTCTATTTGCTGCCCGAGAGAGTGCCACTGGTAACTTGCAAAAGCCAGCATCACTTCAACACTTTTGCAGGCCGCTTTCATGAAATGTACAACTGCACAAAACACCATACTGGCTCAGTCGTCACCCGGAAATGGAGAGCAGCAGTCAAGTAATGAAAGCAGTCTTTGTCGCATCGCGACTGACAGCATGATGAAATTGATGAGGGGGCGCCAACGGTAGCCTCAGTAGTAACAAGTGCTGGGTCTATTACCCATGTTGTGAATGAACATGGATAATGTGCCAGTGTATATGCAGCAGAGATCATAGCAACAACTATTAGTAACTGTCAGTAACTGGATCTTAATGGGACCCGGCCATAGCCGAGTTCCTTGCTAACCCCCACCTCCTTCCCCCAACACAGATCTGGTTTACCCACCTCCCCAGATATGCCTCACATTACGCTTCCTTTGAGAAGAGGTCATTAAGTTCCTATCCACTATCGAAGTTGGATACATATTTAGCTTTTGCTAATGTTCTACTTTCAACTGGATAATATGCAGTTTTAAACTATTTTTCCAAATTTAACTTGAATCACTCAAAATAGAAAACATTTACCAGAATATGATTCGGCTGAATACTAATGGAATAGTGCAGGCAACGGGACATTTTACTGTTATTCATCAAGTCTAAATGGCGGTCTGCAGGCAGGGCAAGCACTAACAAAGTCCATTAATAGTAGGGTGGGTGGGTGGAACGTTTGTGCATCATGGGTAGCCAGTCGGAAAATGGCAGTGGGTTGGCGAGGCGGTGGGAAATGGTGGAAAAGGTGTGAAATCCCACTGGCCAATCAGGTTCATTGGGAGATGAACTCACCAGTCCACCTGAAGACGGGTCCACGGCACAGTGGTCAAAGGAGGAGGGTGGCATGTCAATACTGCTGAGTCACCCGCAATGCAATCATTGCAAAGAATTCCGAACAATTCCAAACACAACATCTTTGAAATGTGAGTGTTCCAAAACATTGAATTACACACAGGAACTGAGCCTACCAGTTACGAGTTCCAGGCCTAAAAGCTTAGTTATGTTCGCGCCTCTTTTCTCAATCATCATTTCATGAGAGAAAGAAAATAAAGCTGGGAGGATTTCACAGAATCCGAAAGAGCGGATTGTTTGCCACATAAAACACGTAATGCATCCATGACTCCGCTCGGAGATCTGCGCAGTGGCGAAATCAAAACATGTGATAATCACATTTTGCGTTTAAATAACGTTGAATCTGGTATTTCCAAAACATATTTTAATTGTTTACAATAGGCTTGCCCCGGACTAATATTGGTCTGTGTTCCACCAGGATAAGCTGCATAATTTAAATCAATTTTAGTTTCTGCCATATTATCTTTGATACATATTTGCCTCATTCTTATAACCTACTTAATTTTGTTGTTGGGGGCGATGGTATATTTACCCTGTCCATAATGAGTAAGTCACATTGCGGCTTGTTTTCATCACTGAATAGCGATAGTTTAAATTTGGTAGCAGCCTTGTCATGTTAGCTGTTAGTCATTATGTTAGTTTTTGTGGTCGTTCTTTTTTGTGGGGTTCCCATTTTCTTGTATTTTGTTGGTGCCACATTTGCAACATTTTGGTACATAGTCCATCTAGAATTAAAACGGTGGATATATAACTAACAACACATTCATCCAAGATTCAATTAAAATTCCATATGAAACAACAATTTTCAGAAAAATACGAAAATATTTCAGTTCCTATCGATGAACAGGTATCGGTGAAATATTGCTAAAGCAGCTCTTTTGACTGAAGGCTTCCCGCCCTGGAGGGAGGAGCTGGAGGTTGTTGGGGTCAATTATGTACGGTACTGGACACCATATATTATTGAGGTAGATCACTGGGCCTGCCCTTGTCCCATCTGAGGCTTCACAAACAAATCACTACCGCAAACATGACAAAAACCTCTAAAACAACTTTTTTTTAAATGATGTCATCTCTTTCTTACAGAAGTGATGACAACATAACTCCAGATAGCAAATGGACTGTGATTTTGTTGTCATGCGTCTAGGTTGTTGATAGGTTAGGTGTGATTGACGGCTAGTGGTGGTGGTTATATATTGGTGGGAAGGGACGGTGGAGGTTTACTAGCACGGCGTGTGGGATCAGACCCAAGGCGGGCAGAGTGGCTGGGATTAGTGATGGTCTGGCATCAGCTGCTGAACTGCTGGTACCCGACCGACAACCAATAGCAGCCCATATCACCTGCCTAAAAAGCCTCATCAGCATGTGGCTGCAACTTGCAGTAAAAGTCCTGGCAACATCAAAGGTCATATCAGGACGGGTACCGACTTGTGACAGTGCACACTCATGGTGACTTTATAGTGCTGCCCAACTGAGAGATCCGGCCGCCAGCATAAATGCTAGTTGAAACAGATGCATTATGGGTAAGCCATTTGGCTGAAACATAACAGACAAATACCGATATATGTAGATAGATTTAACGAGTTGAATGTGTCAGGAAATTGTTTAAAAGGACTGATTGGGTACAAGACGGGATGTTCGAATTAGTAAAGTTGGTTGTTGGAGTTTGTCGTCCTGGCAACATCGAAGGTCATATCAGAATGGGTACCTGAGAGTGTACACTCATGGCGACTGCATAGTGCTGCCCCACTGAGAGACCAGGCCACCAGCACCATGCCCTGATATCCCACTCAGTCATCTTATCCTGACACTGAGCCAATCAGTCCAAGCAACTATCCTAATACTTCCAAGTACCTGGATAGAAAGCGATAAATATCAATTTGTAAGTCATTGGTTTGACTACACCAGGGTCCAAACCCTTGGGTTTGAAACTTACCATCTACCAAAACAGGAGATGGACGCTCAACTCTTTATAGCACAAAGCATCGTACAGCCAAAAGAAATCTGCCTAGATAGTCCTAGGTGAAACAAATGCATCATGGGATAGCCATGTGCCTCAAACACAACACAAACAAACACAATTTAGCTGTATTTAACGAGTTGAATATGTCAGGAAATTGTTTAAAAGGACTGATTGTTCAGTGCCTGGGTACCAGATGGGATGTCCAAATTAGTCAAGTTGGTTGTTGGGAGTTTTAGGTCCTGGCAACATCTAAGGTCATATCAGGACGGGCCGTGCGGGAGATGGAGGGTGTGAACTCTGAACCGAGTAAAACCAATGTATTACCAATTTGATACTCGTCTCTACCAAGCCTATGGCTCGGCATTACTAGGATAGGACAAGGACTAGTGAGTGCAGTATAAGGATAATGGTGATTTAGTGGGAAATTGGGTCATGCTGCTGGCATTAAGGTCTTCCGGTGGGGCAGCACTATAACCTTGCCATACTAGTGCACTGTTGCATGTGGGTACGCATCCTGAAATGGCCTTAGATGTTGCCAATATGTAAAACCCAAAGAAATAAACAATCACTGGTTAGAGAAAATAGAGACGTCAAATTAAATTGAGAATGTACTTAAAAGGAGTAGCAGCTATATAAAGGCCCAGTCACATACACGTTAGTGGACATAATTGAACATAGTGGAGGCTAATGTAGTTGAGCATAGTTGAACTTAGGTTCTGTTTGTTTGTAAATATAGTTTATTCATTGAATAAAGTCTTTTGTCAGCGCCATAGCACTGTGACAATACTCCAGCCATGTGACAATACAGTTATTTACCATATATGTATATGTATTCTGATATTATCATCAGCATCTAGCTCAAATCAGCTGAAATATCAATATTAATCATTCCAAGACTTACATATGGTATAGCTTGACAATTCACATATAAAAATAGTAGTTATATGTTGTATTCGTACATACTTAGATACATACATGTGTATTGATTAGATCTTTACATGACGGAGTGGTTAGGTGCATCGTTTCCCTTCATAGGTTTGAGCATACCAGAGAAGTATTGATGCCTGCAAGTTCAACTATGTTCAACTATGTTCAACTATGTTCAACTATGTTCAACTATGTTCAACTATATTCAACTATGTTCAACTATGTTCAACTACGTTCAACTACGTTCAACTACGGTCAACTACGTTCAACTACATTCAACTACGTTCAACTACGTTCAACTACGTTCAACCACGTTCAACTACATTCAACTACGTTCAACTACATTCAACTGCGTTCAAATACGTTCAACTACGTTCAACTACATTAAACTATGTTCAACTACGTTCAACTACATTCAACTACGTTCAACTACATTCAACTACATTCAGCTATGTTCAGCTACATTCAGTTATGTTCAGCTATGTTCAACAATGTTCAACTCCATTCAACTATGTTCAACTACGTTCAACTACGTTCAACTACGTTCAACTGCGTTCAACTCCACAATGTTCAACTATCTCCACTAACGTGCATGTGACCGGGCCTTTAGAGTTAGTGCATATCAGTTTCAAGCTGCAAAGTTACATTTTCTTAACCAAAACACTTCACCTAGATTTGACCCCATGTATATCCAACTTACACACTGTTGAAGATATTAAACATTCATTGCTGCATAGATGGGTTACTGAGTTAATTTAATCACCCTGGTCCCTGCTGAATCTCCTGATGACTTGCATTTGATGGTCATGTCAAAAGTAATTTGCGATACTTTTCACCGCAAATATCTCCAAAGCTAAAGGTGCATAGTTTGATGAAAGAATGAACTTTTCGAACCCAAACCGCTTATCTTGGATTCATTCTGCATATGCACTGTTTTACTGGTGCAGTAATTAAGCATTCAACATACAAAAGTAATTTGGTCATGCAAATGCCACTGAGATACCATGAGCTTCAAAAGTAACAGGTTATATTAAATTGACATAGTATTCTCTTCTATGCAGAAATTATTTTTGATTTTTGATTTGTTTAGATCTAGATGCGTCGTTAAATAAATAAATAATTGCATAAAATAATGTTTGCATAGAAGGGAATACTATGTCAATTTAATAGAACCTGTTACTGTTGAAGGTTCTGGTATCTTAATGGCATTTGCATGACAATTTTACCTTGGCATGTTTTTATTTCAAATATCTCCAAAGTTATTCATGTATAATACAAATTACTTCAAACTGAAGAATGGTAGCCTATACCTATCAATCTGAAGCAAAAACTTAAGATCATCAGAATGTAACTTGAATTGAATTATAATTACCAACCTGATATATTTATTTAAATGAATATGCTAGAAACTCAACTGTGCATCTGTATGGCCATTTTACTCGCAATCACCCTAAATCTCCCTCCACCAAAATCTCATGTTAAATAATTAAGAATAATAAACCTGGGTTGAGTAAGATTCAAAGGGCAGTGTGCACTCATGGTGACTTTATAGTGCTGCCCCACCGGGAAATCAGGCCACTGGCACCATGCACCAATATCCCACTCAGTCACATGATCCTGACATTGAGCTAACCAGTCCTTGCCCTATCCTACTAATGCCAAGTGCCAAGCCCGGAAGCGACAAGTATCAATTTTGTAATTCATCGGTTTGACTTGACCAGGAACCAAACTCCCGATATCCTGCATGTGAGGCCCACGTCCTACTGATTCGGCCAAAGCGCCCTGTGAAAAGAAGAGAAGAGACGGTGGGAGGAGGGGGTGATATGTCTGACCCATAGAGCACTACTGCCTGACCCACACGGCCAGCTGCACCAGATACCACCAGGGTTTGGATTCACGTCTATGACACCTTCAGCCAAATCCCATGGTGGGAAACTCGGACAATTGACCGCCACAACCCACCCCGGTGTAAAGATTTCAAAGTCCCCCCTGATTGAAGTTCCCCCATGGGAACTTGAAAACGTTTTCAAATTCATCTCACAGGAATTTGAAAACGTTTTCGTTTTCCTTCCCTCTTTTTAACTTTCCCTCCTCCCATTTTGGGGGAATTTTCTTTATTTTTGTTATTTTTTGTTATTTTTCATGACAAATATAATAATACAGAGAATAGCATAATGGAAATTATTACTAGTACAACAAAACATAATTCACCGCAAATGACACAAGTCTCCAAGATGGCTAATAACAAAATATTATAAGTCTGCATTTTAAAACGTGTTTTCAACTTTTTTAAACAATTTTAAATACCCAGAGGGGGGAATTTGAAAATAGGGGGAGGAATCTGAAAACTGTTTTTAATTTCCCTCCGGGGAATCTGAAAACATTTTCAATTTCACCAGAGGGAAATTTAAAACGTTTTCAGATTCCCCGGGGAACTTGAAAAGGGGGGAAATTGAAATCATCACACCTGTAGTGCCAAGCACCACCGGCAGTTTGCGGCAAGAGATGAAGTCCCACATGGGCACTCACTGCCTCCCCATGTGGTTCGGGGACAGCCCGACAGGGGGGGGGGCGGCATGGCATGTCAATGGCACGCTCTCTGGGGAAGTGGGCACCACATATTCGGTTTCCGTGTTACGATGGTGATAATTACTTCTTTCATTTTTTTGTTGGTGGGGCGGCATGGCATGTCAATGGCACGCTCTCTGGGGAAGTGGGCACCACATATTTGGTTTCCGCGTTACGATGGTGATAATTACTTCTTTCATTTTGTTGTTGGTAGCCAGTAAAATAGACCATTTTGATATGACCTTAGATGTTGCAAGAACATAAAGTTCGCACAATGCAGCACATTCCAAACCCACATCACCATGCACAACCCCAAATGTGATCGTCTCAGCGGCTGGAAGACCAGTGCTTTGGCGCTGACAAAATAATATGTTAAAATGAATAAAATATTTACTACAAAAAAAGTAGATGGGTTGGTGGTAAGCTAGACAGCCGGGGAGAGGTTGTGTCTTCTTTGGAGGAGGGAGGGGAGTCAACAGTTGGAATGGCAGTAAAGGTTGGTTGGTTGGTTGGTTGTTGGAGTTTTACGTCCTGGTAACATCTCAGGTCATATCAGGACGGGTACCCAATTGTGACAAAGCACACTCATGATACCGACTTGTGACAGTGTGCATTCACAGCGACTTCATAGTGCCGCTCCACTGGGAAATCAGGCCACAGGCACCATGACCCAATATCTCACTCAGTGCCATTATCCTGACCCTGAGCCAAAACAGTCCTTGCCATATCCTATTAATGTTGAGTGCCAGACTAGGAAGTGACAAGACAGTGACAATGTTATAAGTCATTGGTTTGACTCGATCGGGAACTATAGATAAGTATACTTATTAGTATTGGTTTTGGCCCTGGGAATACATGGCAAAATGAGGTATCATTAGTGCTAAGATGACTACTAGGAATGATCAAATCTAGTAATAATATACAAAATAATGTAAATACATAAACACCACTGTATAAGTAAGCTGCATTCTCTAACAATATTCGTTTATTTAAACCGTTCTCATTAAAAATAGCCTCATTAAAAATAGTCTCAAATAGGAGATGATTCCCGGAGCCGGATATATAAGTAGTATATAATGGGTCTGTTATTCAATCAGATTCATGTAGGTTCAATTCAGTACCGGTCAAGTTTAGGTGCCATTCTAAATGGTTGTTCAGTCCCCCGGGATCTCAGTCCGTGATGTTATACCCCTGTCACACTACGACGTAACGAGCGAACGTGAGCCTAACATGGTGATTTTTCGTCATTACGTTGACGTACATTGGATTATGTTATGATGACGTCAGAATGATGTTAGACTGACGTCGAGCTACGTCACATTACGTTGTGTTACGTCGAGTTACGTCCAGGTTTTGGACATGTTTAAAACTTTCGACGTAGTTCGAACGTAAGGGTTTACGTTCGCCATATGTTCTGTTCACGTTCAGCAAACGTCAATGACGTTAAACGGACGTTAGGCAAACGCTGCTCACTACGTTCAACTACATTCCACTACGTTGACCCACATTAAACCAGGTGGAAATGCCCACGTGGCATGATGGGAACCTCAGGAGAACGTCAGGAGAACATCAGGAGAACGTACATTCAACATACGTTCAACGTCTCATGACGTATGTAACATCACGTAACGTTCTTCTGGCGATGGAATAACGTTCATAACGTTCTGTGAGCATAATGACGTTGTCCTCTCTCATTGAATGACGGTATCACTACGCTTTACCAACGTTATGCTCTCGTCCACTATGCTGCATCCACGTTCAACTTGTGCCCAAATTTGCATACTACGCCGAGAAGTTCAACGTTCTTCACATTCTCCCTACATTGACGTCGTTACGTCGTAGTGTGACAGGGCCTTTAGGTGGGCAGGAAACCAAACCCTCAACCTCTCCGGCTGTTATTTAGAGGTGTGGGTGGATGGATGAAGAAAGGTGGTGAAGTTGTCCGGTCGGCAGCTGGAGGAGTTGTGTCCATGGAGGCAGTTGGGTTCGAATCCGGTCACGTGATGTTTTTGGCGGGAGTTTCAAGTTTGGCTCCTCATGTAACCAGGCAGCGTAGTTTCACCATTCCTGCTAGGGGGCACCACCGGGGTCAGAGGGGCCGGGTTAGTTTGTTTGTATTACGGTAGGTGGAGTCTGGTCGGCGTGTCACTTTGACCCCCCCCCCCCCCTGCCTCCACCCCACGAATTAATCATGTTATGTTAACATGCACAAATCCTAATTTATTGTCTACAGCATGCCATCCTTCAGAAGATACATGATAGCTTTTCTTAAATTTTCTTTTTTGATGATTAAAATGGCACCGGCTTGCCATACCTCACGTCCACCAATTAAGCCGACGGGTTGTGATGTGTAATGGAGATTCCCATTAATAATGCATGCTAATTGATACTGCGGGGCAAATAAGGCGCGAGGATATTAATCCTGTAGTCTACCCGAAGTGCCACCTTTTGTGACGTAATTTTCTAAATTGCTTCTTGCAAGTTTTGTCCAAAGTGGCATGTTTTTGTCGGTCTTTTTGTGCCCTTTAACAAAAACTAATTACGTTGTTTTGTCCATGCGATCTGAGGAGTTATTTACCTGTATAGGACGCATACTTTAAATGATGTACGACGGACACTGGCTTGCTTGATTGATAGGTCTTACGTCCTAGCAACATCTACGTGTCGTCTACACAGAACGAATGTTGTTAGCCCCCCCCCTTTCTTGGGGATTCTATGGAATATTAGCTTTAAAATCCTAAACTGTTCCGGAATTGAGACCATATTCTACTGAGGATAGTGTCAATACATATACAAATAGGCTGAGCATTTCATATTGTTTTGGGGGGGAGGTATTTACAAATTGGACATTTTGAGCTTAGACTTTTTTAGAGTAGATTATAAACCCACACTTCTTACCATTCCAAGCCTAGCATCCTGGTTAATCAGCTGAGAACTGGCACCCTGCACCCCACCCACGTCCCAGCTCGGTATTCAGCCACTAACTGGTGCCCTGCACAACACCCAGTTCTCAGTTGGGTAATCAGCTGAGAACTCGCACCCCGCACCCCACCCACGTCCCAGCTCGGTAACCAGCCACTAACTGGTGCCTCGCAGACCACCCAATTCTCAGTTGGGTAACCAGCTGAGAACTGGCACCCCGCACACTACCCACATCCCAGCTCGGTAACCAGCCACTAACTAGTGCCTCGCAGACCACCCAATTCTCAGCTGGTAAACAGTAAACTGGCACCGCATCCCCCACTCCAGCTCGTAACCAGCGACTAACTGGTGCCTCGCACACCACCCAGTGCTCAGTTGGCTAATCAGCTGAGAACTGTCACCCTGCACCCCACCCACATCCCAGCTCGGTAACCAGCCACTAACTAGTGCCTCGCAGACCACCCAATTCTCAGCTGGGTAAACAGCTAAGAACTGGCACCCCGCATCCCACCCACCTCCCAGCTCGGTAACCAGCGACTAACTGGTGCCTCGCACACCACCCAGTGCTCAGTTGGCTAATCAGCTGAGAACTGGCACCCTGCACCCCACCCAAGTCCACCTGGTCACCCGACCCAAGCCCGCCCCCACACCCTTACAACCATTCTGTACCATCCATGCTCTAACATAAACCCATCACCTGAGCAGCCTCGACCTCAATACCCGATTCTCAGGACTCCAGGAGGAAAATTCAGTCAGTTAAGACCTTAGATGTGGCTGGGACTTAAAGCCTCAACACACCTATTCTCAACACTCTCCCAGCAAATCATTGCAGCAATATAAAGTCATCATGAGTGCACACTCTCAGAGAGATCAGTACCCGCCGTGCTGTAACCTTAGATGTGACTGGGACGTAAAGCCCCAACAAACAAACTCCCCTCTTCTCAACACACTCCCGAACCACGACCCGCAGACGCAGGCTCTGCACGGGGGCTGGGGGCGCAGTGCGCAGACGCGGCCTCCTAACAACGACCACTTCCGGGCAAATTGCCAATAATGGCGGCGAATATTGTGTTGTATGTAAATGTTGTTTAGACCGGCGTCGTACCGGGAACCTCTGAACTGGTTCCTGATATCATTATGTTGTTCTCTTTCTTACCCAGTCTTCGACGATTGAAACCCTAAACAAGACATCAGAATGAGTGTACAAAACATCGCTCATTTAGAGAACAAAATATTCGCCTGATTAGATTCAACCTGGAGAAATAGTCATATTGATATTTAATAGTGAAGATGAAAGTTGCATAGTCCGATGGTTTTGAGTTTCTCTCATTTTTCTAAGATAAATATATTAAATTGATTGTTGTAATCTGCCTTATTTTTGTTTGAAGTACATTTTATTTTAAGTGCCTAACTTTTGAGATATTTGTCATGCAAACATGTCAAATCAATAGTGGCAAGAATCACACAACTGTGTCATCATAGGCTTCTGCAGGAACAGTTTCTATTAAATTGACTCAGTGTTCCCTTCTATGTGTCAATAAATGCTTATTAAAGTGCATCAGTATCCAAGATAATTGTTGTGGTTTTGAAAAGTTGATGCTTCATCGAAGTATGCAAATTTAAATGATTCATCAAATTAGATCAGGGATGAAAGTGGTCTCCGGGAAGAAAAGCGGAAATGCTGATATTGTCCCATAGCTTTAGCATTGTCAGGGAATCACAGAAAGTTTCCGGAAGTCGGGTTTCATACATATTGGTATAGGCTGATAGTGCTGCGCTGTTTGAAGCATGTATTAGTACTATATGCTGATAGTGCTGCGCCGTTAGGAGCATTTATAAGTAGGATACGCTGATAGTGCTGCGGCGTACTATATGCTGATGGTGCTGCGGGATTGAACAATCCCGGAAATTCACGGAATCGGGGAGATCTTTCATCCCTGATCAAACAGGTGACTGAAATGGTCCCTGATTAAAGTTGCATAGTCCGATGGTTTTCCGTTTTGGTCATTTTTCTGAGATAAATATATTAAATTGATCGTTATAATCTACCTTATTTCAGGTTAAAGTAACTTTAATTTTAAATGGAAGTTTTGGATATTTGAAATTCAAACAGCACACTTAGTTTTGGCAAGCATGCCAAAACTCTGACACCATAGGCTTCAACAGTAACAGGTTCTATCAAATTGTCTCAGTGTTCCCTTCTATGTGGCAATAAATACTTCATATGTGCATCAATATCTAAGTTAGATAAGTAGAGTGAAATCTATATAATTATTTTGGTTTTGAAAATTTGATGCTTCATCGGACTATGCAGCTTTAAGTTTGGATTTAAACGTCACTTTACAGGATTGCAATATTAATTATTATATCAAAATGCCTCGTTCGTCAACTCGGACACATTGACATCTTTGAAACAACTGCTCCAACTGCCCCAACTGCCCCAACTGCCCCAACTGCCCCAACTGCCCTAACTAACCCAAGTGACCCAGAGCACTGCCTTTAGAAACGAAGCCTACCTACCTCATCCACTCCTGTTCACCCCATCCCCATCTTCAATTCGCATTGAAATACTGAGAACAAACCACAAGATAAGGTTTGGGTGTGGGTTTAATTTTCTTAAAGGAAGTAATATAGAATGTTTTTTTGTTGTTGTTTTACATCCTAGCAACATCTAAAGTCATATCAGGACGGGTACCGACTTGTGACAGTACGCACTCATGGCAATTTTATAGTGCTGCCACACTGGGAAATCAGGCCGCCGGCACCATGACCCGATATCCCACCCAGTCACATCATCCTAACACCGAGCTAACCAGCCTTTGCCCTATCCTAATAAAGCTGAGCACCAGGCTAGGAAGCGACAAGTATCAATTTTTAAGTCATTGGTTTGACTCAACCGGGAACCAAACTCGCGAACTCCCGATCTTCCGCATGCGAGGCCTGTGCTCTACCGATTCGGCCACCGCGCCCGGTAGTAGTATAGAATGAGGGTTGCAAACATCAGGCACTAGGAGTGTGACCCAGGTAACTCTTGATGACAGATTAAAATAGTTTAATAGATGATGCTTTTCTTACATCCTCTCTGCATTTATGATGTGTCTTTACTCCCTCTGGTGACCGAGAATGATCATCTTACCCCTCCACCTTCTGGAAATCTACTCCTTTTTAATTGTTCTAGAGACGATACTTTCTTTGTATCCTCTGGCTTATTGTTCCACTCTGAAGGCACACTATCCATATGAGTTGATTCGAGACATGATGGACATGTCACATCGATAAATCCAAATGCATACAACTATCGATGTGACAATTGGGTTTTACAATTTTTTTTAAATATTTCTATTGAGGCTGTATTTATACTGTCCATAGCATATAAGCCTGGGTATTCAGGCTTGTTTTCAATGCTGGCCAGCTGTAGTGTCAGTGTTATCTTATCAGACAGTAGCTGCTGATAAGGTATTTGATTGCCTGCATTTCAGCAGCAGATAGATAGTTGGTTGGTCTGGTTAGTAATCTATGTTAATTTTTTTGGATTTTCTTGGCATATATGTGTTTGATTTTTTCTAGTCTTACTACTCGACTAGCCTACTCCTATTTACATATCATAGGCTTGCACGTAGCTGTATGGTGTGTTATCTGGCTACTTTTGGCATGGTTACCTTCCATTGGGTGTCCCGCTGGAGGGCTGTGACATATCACATTCCCATTTGCAGTGCAGCTTAGTGGGGGTTTCCTAGCCTTATTTTGCACAGATACTTTTTGTAAGTTTTTAGGTCAGGGATTTGTCATTCCTTTACCGTTTGGGCATTCCACACCTTGGCAGCCATTTCCAGCGTGCTTCTCTCGTGAGCTTTTATTTGGCTTCTGGTCTACTTTAGTAGTGGCACATTATTTGCTCTAGTAGCCCTTTGTCGTTTTGTTAGGAGTTTATTGTCTTGACTATAGCTGTATGCTAATGTTTTCAGATGAATTATTCTCCTATTTTCTAGCAGTTTTACTTTGGTTCTTTTGTGTATGTCATAGGTGGGGTGCAGCTTGTCTACTCTGAGGCAGATTTTCAGGTCTCTGTTCTGAAGTGTTGGTCTTTAAAACAAAGGAAATTAGGACATTTTGCAAAGTGGTTAAATCACCTCCTGTGAAGAGGCAATTGGCCCAAGCAATGAGGAAATGACTCAATCACCATCTGACTGATAAAACACCCACCGTGACGCACCCTGCATCAGGTAAGTGTGAAAGAAGGCAACTCACCTGCAAAGACAGACAAGAATAGGTTAGCAGACAATTAACAAGAATAAAACCACTTAAACAACAACATTATAATACAGAAATTACAAGAACGATATCAACACAGAATATTTAGATTGTGCAGACCACACTTCTGAGAATAATAGCGGAGTGTTTCTCTTGAATACTACAGTTAAACCTCTCTAACCGACCACCTCCACAAATTGACCACTCCCCTATATCGATCGCTTTATTTGGGTCCCAAACAATCACCCATACAATACCATTCTAATGGTTAAAATGCTAAATAAGGGGAGAAACTATTACCTGGTATTACACTATAATGAAGTATTGGGTGCATTGTAATTATACATGTCTAGTTATGTGCATACATATTCCTAG
Organism: Branchipolynoe longqiensis; assembly: GCA_030323885.1. Lineage (NCBI taxonomy): Eukaryota > Metazoa > Annelida > Polychaeta > Phyllodocida > Polynoidae > Branchipolynoe > Branchipolynoe longqiensis. The sequence goes on along the minus strand of CM059199.1, from coordinate 23,217,660 downwards.
TTTCGCTGGTCCTTCAGGAAAGACTGAAGCTGGGACCTGGCATATGGCCGGGGTCACAGCTTCACATTTGACATGAGCATGTACAGATCGCTGTGGGAAGGTGGAGGAATACAACTCATACACTAATACATGCAGTTAAAATGGCATTTCAACCGAAAGCCTTTGGAAGGAAGTTTTTGCCAGGACATTTTCACCATCTCGATTATAAACAAATACACGGCAATAATTTTACCCAAGCTTTGTTATCATGAGGCATGTGGTTTATAGAAACAAAGTGAGTTTAAAGAAGAGGGTCTATAGTGAAGGATAGCACTGGTTAGATCGTACTTTTCTTTTTACTAAAATGTATTTTATTCATCGAATATTATCTCTTATCAGCGCCGGAGCACTGGTCTTTCGGCCATACAGCACACTTCATTGATACATAAAGGAAACTATCAGTTGTAATAGTAACTGCATGCAAATCATGTTTGATTCTAAAAGTATTATCAATCAATCAATGGGTGCCATCTTCTCGAAGAAGGTTGGCTGCAATGGACCTCCATCTCTTCCTGGCATTCGTTCCTCTCACGCATTCCGCATAGCTCATTGCTGTCCACTCAGTGATGTTGTCCATCCATGTTGTTCTCCTTCTCCCTCTTGGTCTTTTCCCTTCTATCTTCCCTTCCAGTATTCTTCTCTGTGATTCCTGGTGTCGTATCATGTGGCCAAAGTATTTAATTTAATTTAATTTAATGCAAGTATTATACATTTTATAAATATAATATCAGTTCTCCAATTCCAGTCCAATATAGGTACCATGCATTCAGTGAATATGCATTGCATGGTTCCAGAATTGTCTTTAAACATGTTTTCCTTCTTTCTTTTTTCTAAAAAGAATATTAACAAAATATATATACTTAATTTGTGACAGTGCCTACATTTTAGTTCCATGCTTCATATTTCACCTCACGGAGGTCTTGCAATGTGCCCATTGACCCCCGAGTTAGGTGCAATACGCGTATTGTGACGTCACATCCGCTGGTTCTTCAGGAAGGAATAACATTCCGCTCCAGGCCAGGTCCCATCTTCAGGTTACACAATGAACGTTGGCATTAGTGCGACTACCAGTCATTTCCTTCAGAATAACCCGTTTGCTTTAAACTCACTGTGCACCTCTAAAGCCCAAGTCACACCTACCTGGACGAGCCCCGGATTTGAAGCCGGACCACCCCCGACCACTCCCCCGGACCACTCACTACCCAGGACCACCTCGGACCGCCCTGGATAAAATCGCTATTTTTGTTCGATTTTGCCTCACTCTCACCCCTACCACGGTCCACAGCCACGGATTAATCGCGGATCAGACACTGATCGGCCCTGGACATCCCCCGGACGACCCCCGGACAACCCCCGGACTACTCCCGGAGTATAAAATGACACGGACTGCCCCGGACGAGGCACGGACATCCCCGGATGTATTAAACATGTTAACACATCCGGGGCTGGCCCTGGATCATGGCGGATCACCAAGGACCAGCCACGGATCACCACGGACCACCAAGGACCAGCCACGGATGAGCCACGGATCACGCCAGATCACGGGTCGGGGCTCGTCCGGCACCTGATCCGGGTAGGTGTGACCTAGGTTTAACCGCAACAGCAGTTCTTCTTTTTTCTTCTTTTAGTCTTTGTATCAAACCTTTTAGTCTTTGTAATAAACGTAAATGAATGTAACATAACATGGCCACAAGACCAGTGCCTCGGCGCTGACAAAATACCTTTATTCACTGAATAAAATGATCATTTCACCAAAAGAAACACCCCCAAGAAAACCATTGTAAAAATATCCGATTCTAAGGGAAAGTACAAGGAAGGGTTATGGGGACGATGAGAAAACAGCATGTCGAGGGTTAAACACACGTAGATAAGGATATCCCCAGCAATCACACAGGCCACGCTATGCAGGTGGGTTGGGGACTGGGGGGTTGTTTCTCCCACCTAATGCTTGTGCTATTTATCCCACCACCGTGTTTGTGCTGTCATTCAACCATGTGTGGAGCTTTGCAACCAATAGGAGGACAGCCAAGCAGGGCATGCTTTACTGATCTCTCCAAGCAGATATTGTTGTAACAGTATATATTTCCAAACTAGTGATTATTAAAGGATTCTCTACCATAATCCTGTGTTGTCGGGTATGCATGTTTTGTTCGGCTAAACTGTCACTATCATTCATAAGGGGGGTGGGGTGGGGGGTGGGGGGCTCATAACCATATGTAAAGTCCTCAGCTGCAATATGTTCGTTTCTGTAGGCAAGCTATAATGAAATCAATACAGGCAAGAAGAGAAAGGAAGAGTATAAAGAATGAAAGTAGAGAGAGACAATGCCCTCAGGTTTATTATTATATAGTGGTACATGGATCTGGTATGGCATACCACCTGACTGTATTCTCCAATGACAATCAAGCATTTATAGTTCCACCAATGAACATCAAGCATTCCTGTGTCACCATGGCTACCGCCATCTGCCCACCACCACCATGCGGTGTGGCTGCTTGGCCACGACCTGCCTGAGCTGAGTGTGTGGTGACCCATGACTAACAGAGGGGGGAGGGGGTAGTGAATAGAGCTCCAAGTGCCCCTTACACACGATCTATAGTGCCTCCTTTACACTATCTACCTAATAGACAATGAATATAAACCATAAGTAAAGGATCACCAGCCACTACATGAATACATTCATGCACCTGGCACTATATACTATTTACCATTATAGACAGTTTGCATTCCCCCACCAATGCGTTTTATCAGAATATTTTAAAATGTACACCTTCTAGATTAATGTGAATAACTATAACTAACTTGTAACTGGGACCAACCAAGGTTATTTTTGGTTGTTTCTTTTGGTAAATATGTTTATTCTGCTGAATAAGTCTTTTGTCAGTGCCGAAGCACTGGTCTTCAAGCCATTTTTCAATTCAGGGTTATTTACACAAATTTACACCATGTAACGCAATGAAATTCTGTAACCCAAAAGTTCCATAGCAATATGGTAACAGTAGTGTCATATAACTAGATCAATATTAGTCAGATCAATGTGAGTATTTACATAGTATTCAGAATGTAAGCAGAAGTTATCTTCTGTATTCAGTTGGTAAAGTTGTAGTAAGTTTTAATGTTCAGTTGGAGTTAGGCAAGCGGTATATAAATGTTGGTTTGTTAGAAATATTCTAGTGTAACTCTAGTGTAATTAGTTATGTGAGTTTATGAATTATGTTGTTGGGGTGGGGTTGTTAATAATACAATCGACCAGCTGTAAACAGTGAAGCAGTGGGACCAATAGTGCATTTAGGTCTTAAATTTTACATTTGTATTTGGATTGCCTCTGCGGCATTCAGATGGGGTTTGCTAAAAACTCATGGAAGGCAGTAAAGTAATATTTCCTAACTTCATTCCACGCCTCCTGATAATGAAACTTGGTAAGATTCTCTTGCCATAGATGTGGTTCTAGTGGCGATTGCAGTGACATTATCTTCACATTTATTTTCCATTCGAGAAAACTACCACTTCCAGTATGTGTGATGGGTGTTCACAACCTCCCCCGCCCACTGATACTCCAACTACAGATTGCTGTCTTAATTTGTAACCATGGTAACCTCACATTCAGCCACACCTGTCTGCAGGCAGCAGGGCCCGCCGTGGCTTCACCAGTGCACCACAAACACTGTCCACTATGTGTGTGCTACCGCTGTGTGTACCCACTGTTTCTGCCTATGTACACTGCAGCAGTTTTCTGGATCGATGCTGTGTGCTTACATCGTACCACTAGTAGGGCAAGGCCCCTGATATGGGGCCTGCTGTGGAGTAGCCACATCGCTTTCAAGGGACACTTGTAAATGCCAGTGGTATTGACACGCCTGTTGTGCTCCTATTTACATGGTGACGTCACTGCAAGAACAGCGACCAGTCCTTACACTATTGAACCCCGTGACTAGCAGTGGGTGGTACAGATGTGGTGTTGTCTGCAGCTGTCTGCTGGCAGTTACCACAGAGGCGGTGTATGGTTCAGTGCGTGGTTCACTGCCTGGTTCACTGCGTGGTTCAGTGGGTGGTTCAATGGGTGGTTCAGTGCATGGTTCAGTGTGTGGTTCAGTGCGTGGTTCAGTGCATGATTCAGTGCGTGGTTCAGGGTGCGGTTCAGTGCGTGCTTCTGTGTGTGGTTCAGTGCGTGGATCAGTGCCTGGTTCAGTGCATTGTTCAGTGCGTGTTTCAGCATGCCGTTCGGTGCCTGGTTCGGTACGTGGTTCGGTACGTGGTTCGGTACGTGGTCAGTGCATGGTTCAGTGTGGCATTCGGTGCGTGGTTCAGAGCATGGTTCAGTGCGTGGTTCGGTACGTGGTTCGGTACGTGGTTCGGTGCGTGGTTCAGTGTCATTCAGTGCGTGGTCCAGTGTGTGGTTCAGTGCGTGGTTCAGTTCGTGGTTCGGTACGTGGTTCGGTACGTGGTTCGGTACATGGTTTAGTGCATGGTTCAGTGCGTGGTTCAGTGCTTGGTTCGGTACGTGGTTCGGTACATGGTTTAGTGCGTGGTTCCGTGCGTGGCTCAGTGCATGCTTCAGTGTGTGGTTCAGTGCGTGGTTCGGTACGTGGTTCGGTACGTGGTTCGGTGTGTGGTTCAGTGCTTGGTTCAGTACGTGGTTTTGTACGTGATTTAGTGCGTGGTTCCATGCGTGGCTCAGTGCATGCTTCAGTGCGTGGTTCAGTGCGTGGTTCGGTATGTGGTTTAGTGTGTGGTTCCGTGTGGGGTTTAGTGCATGGTTCAGTGCGTGGTTCAGTGCGTGGTTCAGTACATGGTTTAGTGCATGGTTCCATGTGTGGTTTAGTGCGTGGTTCCGTGCGTGGCTCAGTGCATGCTTCAGTGCGTCTTTCAGTGTGTGGTTTGGTAGGTGGTTCAATGTATGGTTCAGTGCGTGGTTCAGTGTGTCATTCAGTGGGTGGTCCAGTGTGTGGTGCAGTGCGTGGTTCAGTGCGTGGTTCGGTACGTGGTTCGGTACGTGGTTCGGTCCATGCTTCAGTGTGTGGTTCAGTGCGTGGTTCGGTATGTGGTTTAGTGTGTGGTTCCGTGTGTGGTTTAGTGCATGCTTCAGTCCGTGGTTCAGTGCGTGGTTCGGTACATGGTTTAGTGCATGGTTCTGTGTGTGGTTTAGTGCGTGGTTCCGTGCGTGGCTCAGTGCATGCTTCAGTGCGTCTTTCAGTGTGTGGTTCAGTAGGTGGTTCAATGTATGGTTCAGTGCGTGGTTCAGTACAAGGTTCATTGCACGCTTCAGTGATTGGTTCAGTGCGTTGTTCAGTGCGTGATTCAGATTGCCTCACAATGGGGAACAGTGCCTCAACAGTGTACCAGTGAATGCTTGGGGTTTACAAACTAACATTATATCAGGGTTTTTAAAAAGCATGCATACCTATAGTGTAAAGATATGCAACATATGTGGCCACAAGGCCAGAAGAACAGTAGGCCTACCTCATCACTACACTAAGTGCATATTAATGCTTCAATCAATCAATCAATAGTTCCATCCTCTAGTCGAGGGTTGGATGCAATGGTTCTCCACTTGTCCCGATGTTGTGCTGTTCTGATAGACTGTGAATAATTCAAGCCTGTCCACTGTGAAATATTTGTAAACCATGATGTTCTTGGTCTCCCTCTCCCTCTGCTGCCATTCACCTTCCCTTCCAACAATGTACGGTATATTGAACTCTGACGAATGATGTGGCCAAAATAAATAAGTTTCTTTGTCTGTATAGTGGCAAACAAGCTTTTCTTATTTTTAATTTTTCTGAGAACTTCTTTGTTGGTGATCTTCTTTGTCCATGATATTTTCATCATCCTTCGATAAGTCCACATCTCAAATGCTGCTCAACGTTTGTACATTTTCTTAGAGATTGTCCATGTCTCTGCCCCATACATTATAGTAGACCACACATAACACTGAAGAATACGCTTCCTTGTTTGTATTAATATCTTACTTGATGTTAACACTCTATACATTTTGGAGAATGTTGTTTGGGCTATTGTTATCCTTCTTTTAATTTCTTCCTCACATCTCCCATCATTTGTAATCTTTTGTCCGAGATATATGAATTCGGATACTTGTTCTATGTTTGTGCCATCTATGATTATATTGACGTTTGGTTTATCTGTCTTTTTACTTATAACCATTGTTTTGGTCTTCCTGGCATTCATCTTCATGTTGAATAGTATTCCAGCTTTATTGATTCTATTCACTATATCTTGTAGGTTTTTCTCACTGTCTGCTAGTATTACACTGTCATCGGCATATCTAAGATTGTTGATGTTCATGCCACCTATTGTCACTCCCTTGCAATCTTCAATGTGTCTGAAAATCATCTCTGTGTACAGGTTAAATAGACATGGTGACAATACACACCCCTGTCGAACTCCTCGTTTAATCATAACTTCATCCGATAGGCCCTGCTCCATTTAATGCTTACGACAAATAAATACAATTATGATATATGTACCTACACACATAGTAGCGATTTAGGTATGGCGCGACGTATCATGACAAATCATGACAAATCCATGTACATAGAAATAACGCGATTGCAGCTATGGCGCGATATATCGGGAGAAACTATGACAAGAATGTATGACATAATGCTGGTTCAGTTGGTGTCACAAATACATGTTTACCCTACAAAGAAAGTTATGATATATTTATGTACATAAACCCATAGTATGGATTTAGATATGGTGGGATATATCATGACAAACAATGATAACGCCATGTACATACAAATAACATGATAGTATGTACACGCAGCCTATGGTGGAATATACCTTGACAAATTATGACAAGTATTTCTGGTATAATGCTGGTTTATTGGGTCTGATGAATACATGTTTACCAAAAAAAGAAAATTATGATATATTTATGTACATAAACACATAAATGTGGTGTGAGATATCATGACAAATATTGACAAACCCAGGTACGTACAAATAACATACTTGCAGCTATGGCTCTATATATCATGACAAACTATGACTAGTATGTCCAGTATCATGCTGGTTAATTTGGTTACATAATGAATACATGTTTACCGAAAAAAAGAAAACTATGATATATTTATGTACATAAACACATAGTAGGATTTTAGTTATGGTGCGATATATCATGACAAATACAATAATGATAAACCCATCTACATATAAATAACATACTTGCAGCTATGGCGCGATTTATCGTGACACACTATGACAAGTATCTACGACGTAATGCTGGTTCATTTGGTGTAAAACATGCCATAGATAACCATAGCAACCATTTGCCGTCCCCGAATCTCACCCACCCAGGCTAGCCAAGCCACCCATCGTCCAGAGTCCAAGGTACCAGCACTTTACCCGTCCTTCCAGCCCCCACCCCCACCCCCCATACACAAAGTGACGTCACCCCCATTAAAAAGCGACTCGGACAAGAACCCATGCACAATCCACACGTGTAAGGGTTAGTCACGGCCAGCGGGTAATGGGGGCGGAATGGTATCTGTCACCGGGGAGAGGTTCTGAGGGGAGTTAGCCGGACGGGCGCTATGTCAGCTATGTGGCGATCTATTGCTAAGACGCCCACCCACTCGCTGGCCAACGGCTGGCCTTTCACTGCCCGGTCAGATTTATCGGTGACGTGCCTTGGTGAGATGACTACAGGCGGAGGGGTTTGGGGGATTTGGGGGTGTTGGGGAGTTTGGCGGGGTACATAAAGGGACCTTGCCGCATCGCTTCTCCATGGTGACGTCCGCCACGAACAAACCCGGGTAGTGCAGTGCGCATTTTGGGTGGGGTTTACTAACGCGTCACAGTTACACAGGCTGGTACCTCAGGTAGCAGGTAGTACACACATGGGTGGGGTTTACTAACATGCCACACGAAGTGGTACCTCAGTAACAGGTGGTGTACATGTTGGGTGGGGTTTACTAATGCACCACAGTCACACACAGTGGTACCTCAGTAACAGGTGGTGTACATGTTGGGTGGGGTTTCCTAATGCACCACAGTCACATGGAGTGGTACCTCAGTAACAGGTGGTGTACATGTTGGGTGGGGTTTACTAATGCACCACAGTCACAAGGAGTGGTACCTCAGTAACAGGTGGTGTACATGTTGGGTGGGGTTTACTAATGCACCACAGTCACATGGAGTGGTACCTCAGTAACAGGTGGTGTACATGTTGGGTGGGGTTCCCTAATGCACCACAGTCACACGGAGTGGTACCTCAGTGACAGGTGGTGTACATGTTGGGTGGGGTTTACTAATGCACCACAGTCACAAGGAGTGGTACCTCAGTAACAGGTGGTGTACATGTTGGGTGGGGTTTACTAATGCACCACAGTCACACGGAGCGGTACCACAGTAACAGGTGGTGTACATGTTGGATGGGGTTTACTATGCACCACAGTCACACGCAGTGGTACCTCAGTAACAGGTGGTGTACATGTTGGGTGGGGTTTAGTAATGCACCACAGTCACACGCAGCGGTACCTCAGTAACCGGTGGTGTACATGTTGGGTGGGGTTTACTAATGCACCACAGTCACAAGGAGTGGTACCTCAGTAACAGGTGGTGTACATGTTGGGTGGGGTTTACTAATGCACCACAGTCACATGGAGTGGTACCTCAGTAACAGGTGGTGTACATGTTGGGTGGGGTTCCCTAATGCACCACAGTCACATGGAGTGGTACCTCAGTAACAGGTGGTGTACATGTTGGGTGGGGTTTACTAATGCACCACAGTCACAAGGAGTGGTACCTCAGTAACAGGTGGTGTACATGTTTGGTGGGGTTTACTAATGCACCACAGTCACACGGAGCGGTACCTCAGTAACAGGTGGTGTACATGTTGGATGGGGTTTACTATGCACCACAGTCACACGCAGTGGTACCTCAGTAACAGGTGGTGTACATGTTGGGTGGGGTTTAGTAATGCACCACAGTCACACGCAGCGGTACCTCAGTAACAGGTGGTGTACATGTTGGGTGGGGTTTAAAAACAGCCCACAGTCACACATAGTGGTACCTCAGTAACATGCAGTGTACACATGGGGCAGGGTTTACTACTTTGGTTGTGCTTTCCTAATGTACCACAGTTGTATGGCGTAGTGCCTCAGTAACAGGCAGTGCACACATGGGGTGGGGCTTACTAATGCGCCACAGCCAAACGGAATAGTACCTCATGTAGCAGGCAATGTATATGTGGGGATGTGGTTTACGAATGCACCACAGTCACACAATATGGTACCCCATGTAGCAGGCACTGGAGATGTGGGATATGATTTACGAATGCCCCACAGATACGTGGAATGGTAAGCCAGGTAACAAGCAGTGGAAATGTGGTTTACTAACGTGCAGGCAGTAAAGATGTGGGGTCGTGGTTTACAAACGCGCTACAGTCACATGCAATGGTAACCCAGGTAACAAGTAATGGAACGTGTGAATATTTTTCTCAATGTACAAACTATTTGATTCGTCGATCTGATAACAGAACACCTGCTATCTCAGGACAACATTAGTCCACCGAAAACAACTTTAATGTAATACAGCTGTGCAGATAGCCCCCCTATATCAAGGTAAAGTATGTTCCAACACCCCATGTAATATGCACATATATACACACATAATATACATATATATAAATAGGTCATATCGCCCTTGTAAGATCTTGCAAGTCCAGGCACCAGAGTGTCGATGCCGCCACCAGTTCATGAATATTTAGTTTGCTGACATCCTTCCCACCCAACGTGTACCTTTTAAGGGACCACTGACTGCATCTACGTCATGAGGCACTGCTGTCGCTCCTTGATCTGCGGTGTGACATTGTTCCATCCCTTGATTTTCTGCGTGATCATCCTAGATCTGAGTACCCAGAAGTCGGGGCTTCCCGCCATGATCTCAATGGTTGTGGCTGTTCGTCCATTGTGGCAGGAACATTCATGCATTCCCCTCCGCCATTGCATAGGCCCTCCAAATTTGGGCCTCCAATTCCCCCCTCAGGTTTAACAGCCGTTCCTCTATCTTCCCTAGTTTCAGAGCCCTCCAGACTATCGATCTCCTCTTGTGCTCGTCTCTCCTTCACGCTGATCGACAGTTCCACCATTGCAGATGTCGCACCACCCGTACCTTCCAAATCCTTTGCCATCCTCGCCGCTGGACTTCTAGTAGTCCTCCCTGTATGTGATTTATTCAAATCCTTATTAATCACACAACTCTCCTTATCTCCTTGGTTGAGCTTTTCATCGCAATGGGTGCAATATACCATCTCTCCCTCCACCAATATCGATCCGACCAGTTTGAAATCTGGGCCAACAATGAACAATATGACAGACCAGCTGCCGAACCCGCCATTTTGGCGCCACATAGGGCAGTCCTGGGCTCGCAGGCACCGGCCATTGATTGGACAATATCAAGATATCCCTATCGAGCCCACTGCACCCTCATAAATTATTAATCGATTGGTAATAAATTATTAATAGAACCATTTAATTCCGACATTTATATATGCATAATTAATTATACTCCTTATATATACATAAGTCATATCACCCGTGCCTGGCTGTACATGTATGTATATATATATATATATATATATATATATAATGTGACTGAGCCCCTAGCCCGGTCCTGTGAGCCCCTGCTGTTGCTGATATGACCTTATATGTTGTTAGTACGTAAAACAACAACCAACAACAACAGCAGATGTGCATGATATATATATGTATATCCTAATCCCAAACAGCCTACGATGCTATGAATAAAGTGGTTATGGTGCTATAAGCCTATGAAACTATGAGGTTAAGTGGTTATGAGGCTAGTAGGCTATGAGGCTATGACGCTATGTGTCTGTGAGGCCACAAACAGGATATGAGACTATGATGCTATGAGGTGATGAGTATGATGCTATGATCCTGTCAGTCTATGATGATATGAGTCTATGAGGCTATGATACAATAATGATATGAGGCTATGATATTATACTGCTATGAGGCTATGGGTCTATGAGTATATGATGCGCTGAGAATTAAACTATGAGCCTATGCCACTATGATGTTATGAGGATATGCATCTATGAATCTATGAAGCGATGGGAATAGGAGTCTAGGAGTCTATCATGTTATAAGGCTATGAGGATGTGAGGCCATGATGCACTGAGCCTATGAGTCCATTATGCTATGAGGCTATGAGACCATGAGTCTATAAGTCTATAATGTTACGAGACTATGAGGTTATGTGGCTCTAATGATACGATGATATGAGTTCATGAGGTCATAATGCTATGAGTATATGAGTCTATGAGACTATGAGGCAATGCGACTCTAATGCTATGAGGCCATGAGGCCATGAGTCCATGAGGTTATGAGGCGATAAGTCCATGAGGCTATGGGGCTATGAAGCTATGAGTACACGAGGCTCTCCTCTTGCTCCTAGCCCTTGCACACATCCCTCAGTCATACCGCTGGTATCAGCAGGCCGAGTCAATAGATAAGTAAGTCACACCGCCTACAGACCACGGCGCCCTAAGCAGGGCGGGCTGTGAGCGCCTGATTAACTCGTCCCTAAACCACGGCTCAGACCCGCGCACAGCCCGTATAAGTGATGGCCCGCTATCCCAGCCCGCCTCTCATCACACACGCACCACACGGGGCCCCTTCTTCTGATTATCGCTCACTTAGCGTCGGGGCGGTGAAGGGTGGGGTGGGAGGGTAGTTGGGTGGGAGGGTAGGTGGGAGAGAGGGTGGGCGGGAAGGTGGGTGGGAGGGGAGGGAGCGTAGAGGTAGGAGTAGTTTGGATACGGCGGGAGATAAGAGGGTAGGGACAGGGACATTGTGGAGCTGATGAGGGTATGGGCTGGGGGAGGTAGAAGGGTAGGAGTGTGGTGGAAACGATGAGGAGGGGATGGGATAGCGGGGTCATCACAGGGTAGCGAGAGTGTGGAGAGGATGAGGATGGGGCATGGGGGATGGGGAATGGGTAGAGAGAGGGGTAGGGATGAGGGTGGAAGGACGGAAGTTCTATAGTCTAACGCTGGAATCAGTAGGAAGGAGAGGAGGGATGTGTGGATAAGGGTCGAGAAGAGAGACGAGAATGGGTGGATACGTTAGAGGCTGCAACACAGCAGGGTTTGATGATGAGGGGAGAGAGGAGGAAGTCTAGAGAAGATAGGGGTGAGGTGTGAGGATACAATAGTAGAAAAGGAAGGGACAGCACAGGAATGGAGTGGAAGGAAGAAGAAAGGAGACAGGTGAAGAGGAGGGCAGAGGTGTGGAGAAGGGTATATCAAAGGGAAGAATAGAGGGGGTGAGGAGAGGGAAGGGGATATGAGTAGATGAGGAAGGGAGGAGAGAGGTGGGAAGGGAAGGAAAGGAGGAGAGGGGATGAGAAAGGCTCAAGGAAGAGCCGCGGAGAAGGGATGAAGGAAGAAGCGAGGACTGGGATGACATGAAAGGTGAGGAGAGGAAAGCAGAGAAGGGCAGAGGAGAGTTGAGCGAATGGGAGAGAAGAGGAGAGGTGTAGTTAAGAATGGACAGGACAGGAAAGGAGAGTAGAGGAGAGAAGAGGAGAGAAGAGAAGAAGAGAAAAGAGGAGAGAAGGGAGAGAAGAGGAGAGCAGGGGGAGAGTAGGAAATAATAGAAGAGGAGAGGAGAGGAGAGGAGAGAAGAGGAGACATGAGGAGAAAAGAGGAGGCAAGAGGAGAGAAGAGGAGAGAAGAGGAGAGAAACGGAGAGAAGACGAGAGCAGGGGAGAAATGAGGAGAGAAGAGGAGAGGAGATGAGAGAAGAGGAGAGAAGAGGAGAGAAGAGGAGAGAATAGTAGAGAAGAGAAGTGGAGAGGAGAGAAGAGTAGAGACGAGAAGAGGATATAAGAGGAGAGGAGAAAGGAGGAGAGAAGCTGAATCGAGGTGGAGCTGAAGTATAACAAGAGGAGTGGAGAACAGGAAGAGAGGGGAGGGAAAAGAATATGAAGGAGAGAGGATATGAAAGGAGAAGACACAGACTATGCAGGTTTTCCACATTCTATCTATGCGAGCTACCATTGTCAATAAACATCACACAGATTGTACATCTAAAAAGGAATACTTAACCACACCTATGAATTATATAAGTTGATATATGTAAATATGCAGGTGGAACGCTCTTGTATCCATGGTGTGACTGTCTCTGTTGCATTTCCCCGCCCAGATACCGAGGGTATCTAGGCCCACCCATTTACCGAGGGTATCTGGGGGCCCATATACCGAGGGTATCTGGGCGGGGAGATTCAACACGACGCTTTCAACACCAACATTCATTTCACGGACGCAAACAGATCACACAAGGAATCTAAGCATTCTCTTTTCAGCCAGAATAAAAGAAAACCGATGAACTCCTGTTTTGCTCGTGTGGGTTTGTGGAGGCGGGATGTGTGTGGGGGTGGGGACGTGAGGGGAGGGTTGGCGGTATCAAAACCGGTTGGATCCTTAGGGAGTTTGTGGTTTTATTTTGTTGTTATTGGTTTTATTTTACGCTCCACTTTAATCACACGCAAAGTGATTATTCTGCTAATCACGTTCTCCTCAGAATAACAAGAACAACACTGGCCCTCTCACACTGGGATGGGAAATTATCGTTTATCTTTTTAAATACTGGACTATCCTTTCACCCGTTCCTTTTCGGATTGCATTCATTGTGTTTGTTTGTTGTTGTTTTAAGTCCTAGCAACATCTTGGGTGATATTAGGATAGATACCGACTTGTGACAGTGCACGTTCATGGCAACTTTATAGTGCTGCCCCACTCCAGGTTGCCCCGCACCATGACCCGATACCCCCACAGTCACAATATCCTGATACTTATGCTAACCAGTCCTTGTCCTGTCACATTACTATCGAGCGCCAGGCTAGGTAACAACAAGTATCGATTGCATAAGTCAGTGGTTTGACTGAAACGAGAATTGAACTCTCACCCTTCCGCATGGGAGGCCTGCACTCTACTGATTCGACCACGACATCCGGCATAGTCGTTGTGAGGGTTACCCATAATACACCGCACTTTGACATAGTTCCGGCGTTCAGCAACATGGCGTGGAGTAATATCAATAGGTTATTTAGATAACCAGCCCCGCCCTCTGACGGAAGAACCAATAACTTGTGTTCTACACAGGCCTTTAGAACTAATGCATTGAATTGTACCCACAGAACCCAGCACAAAATCAAAGAAACTGAACTAGATATACCAAGTAGGCCTATAATAGTGAATTTTAGAAAGGCAGGGTTTTCATTTCAGTGCCAGATTAATAAATGCATCACAGGCTAGCAACTTCCTCCTAGCACATTGGATATCTACATTTACATTCAGAAAAGCACCGATTTTGATCGAGGATAATATTAACATTGATGGTTTTCTCTCTTATTCTATTCACATGTTTCTTATTTATCTGTTTATAGTAGTTCATAGCAAACTATGGGGGAGTGGTAGGATCCAGGCGGCATTGTATACAAACCTTTGAAGCAACATCCAGTTGAATAAATAGAGAACCATTGCATTTAAGTGCAGATACTTCTAGAGCCAGAAACATCTGGATTTAGAGCTATACATGTCTAGAGTTACAAACGTAGGTTGCTAGGTATATTTATATTTCTGATCATCCACTGATGATCACTTCCATATTTAAGTTAATTTATATTATGTTGGAAGGACATGAATTAGCAATATACAATTTCCACAACCAACCCGCCCTCTGACGTCAGTGAAAGAACTAATCTTGTGGATAGCAGCTCACTGAGAACAATGTTCCATGGAAAGGGCCTGATATGATATTCCCAACATCAAGTTAGTATTTGCTAGCAGGCGCGTAGTAATACACTACGTCGTTTTCTTTACTATTTCTTCTTCTTTACAGACATTTCTATACTTGGATTCAATTCTGCTAAATCTTTTCTACCACCGCAAAAAAAAAAAGCTTGAAGATGCCGCTCACACATGCAACCCGAGGAATTGTTGCGTGATGAGGTTCAGCAATGCTTCCAAGGTCAGTGTACACAGGGCAACTATTCTGCTGAAATGGGAGCAGTTGAAGCATGGTCTAAGTTTATGGCACTTAGGTTAGATATTCTTAAAGAAGACCAGGAAGGGTGTTTGTCAGAAATAAGGGATAGGACAGAATTATGGGAGGATAGAGAAGAACATAGGGAGGCACATGAACTTTTACAGGTTGAGCACAGGCAGAGAGAGGTATGATGCAGATCATTAAAAGTGTACGCCAAGTCTGTTCCCCCATAAAACAGGCCAGACACTGGAGCATTACTTAATTGGATTGAATTGATCAAAGGGATAGGTACTCTTGCCGACCTCCAGACCTGGACATTATTTGCTTGGCTTTCCTGACACCTTTGAAATACTCCTTTCGAGATTTCTTGACTCCTTACTTGATGATAATACCATGGGGTATGGGGTATGTGGAAACGAACAGACCAAAAACTCTTGAAGAATCCTTCGAAATGTCTATTCTCAGTGATAGGACTGTTATCAGGCAGCAGAGACGTGCAAAGTCATGTCTTTGGAATTTAGCTATTTGTGTTTGTGAGCAAACAGATAGTCTAAATGGTACTTCTTTGGATTTTTCCAAGTCTTTCTCTTCTTCCAGAGGTTTTAATTCCTCTGGTTCAGATATTCAGGTCATGAAGTCACTTCAGGGTGAAATAAAGTCTCTTAGGAAGTGCATCAGTGACTGGTCATTAAGCAGTGAAGTTTCTGACGATTCAGCAATTTACTCTGTGAATGCTGCCACATCTTCTCTTGTCAGTTCTTACAACCAAGGGGTATGTGGTGGATTGCCGCATGTAAACCTAGGGCAGTCGGTCGGGATATAAAATGCTGGTTTAATTAGGCACACTCCAGTCACACAGCACACAATGGGGCATGCACTGTCAACGCAACAGCAGGGGGGCAATGGAAATTGTCCACCAGTTGCGCAGACGCAGACAGTACCTGTTGCTATGTCTCACACGTTTCCACAGTCGCGGAAAAGCAATGCTTTTAGGCAAAGAAAGCATAGTTCAGTGCCACAGCATACAATATCTTGGTGCTTGTATAATGTAGGACACATGATGCGCGATTGTCCATATCAAATAAAATTACTTTTGAGTACCGTTAACATGAGCGGTACTTCGCCATCGGGAAACTAGAAAGTGTACTTGATGCATGTCCTTCGATTAAAATTGAATTTGACGGGTTTAATTTATCTGGTCTTGTAGTAGACTCAGGTGCGGCTGAGAGTTTGATACATTTGCCTGTTTTCCAGTCTTTAATTGACATTGGTGTATCCAATGGGCAATTGTATCCAGGTAGTAGATTGATATCTCTGTCAGGACATCTAATGCCTACTGTAGTTATAGTGTATATTTCTCTTTACGATACGTTATGTCCTTCCTTTGTAGTAGATTCACTGAACTTTGATATGCTAATAGGTACAGATGTAATGGAAATTTGTGCAGATGAAATTAGTTATAAAGATACATTTGTTTCGTTGTGTGATATTCTACATCCGTGGATAGGTTTAGAGATTATAAATAGAGGAATTGCAGGGATAGTTCTAGAATTAGACTATTGGAAGATACAATTTCCTTCTTTATTTCCTGAGTCTGATGTTAAACTCAGAGCTACTAAGGTTGTAGAAATGCATATCGATACTGGTAATGCATGTCCTGTTAATCAGAGACCTTATAGGATACCTTTAAGTAAACGACATCTTGTGGAAAAAGGGTTAAATAGAATGCTTGAAGATGACATTATAGAGGCAAGTTGTAGTCCTTGGGGCTTCACCAGTCACTATAGTGCCAACAAAGGATGGTACCATTCATATTTGTGGGGACTATCGTAAGCTAAATGCAGTGACCACTAAAGATGCTTATCCTCTTCCCAGGATACAGGATATTTTTGATCAACTTCATGGAGCTAAAATTGTTTCCACAATAGACCTCAAATCTGGTTGCTGGCAGGTAATGGTAGAGGAGGAAAGTAGACCTAAAACAGCTATTAACACTCATATTGGACTTTCAATTTAAACGCATGCAATTTGGATTAACTAATGCACCAGCTGTTTTCCGAAGAATGATGAATGTTATTTTCTCAGAGTTTTGGGGAAAATGTTGTTTGATTTATGTAGATGATATCATAATTTTTTCACCTGATGAGGAAAGTCATCAACATCATGTAGCTAACATTTTGGCCATCTTGCAGGATAATTGTATGACTATTAAAGAATCTAAATGTGAATTTGGAGTGTCTGAAGTAAAACTCTTGGGTTACGTTGTATGTGAAGCAGGTTTGAACCCGGATCATGAAAAAATTACTGCAATTAGGGACATGGCTTCTCCGCCTAGTATATAGGAAGTAAGACGTTTACTACGATCTGCAGGATATTATCGACAATTAATTCCTAATTATGCTGATGTCATAGCACCTATTACTTCTTTGACTAGTAATAAATGTAGCTTTGTTTGGACAGTGGAGTGTGAAAATGCTTGGAATGAGTTAAAAAGTCTATTATTAGAATGTGTCCTTAAATTTGCTGATCCTTCTAAGCCGTATAAATTGTATACAGATGCTTCTGAATGCAGTGTGGGTGCTGTCCTAGTGCAGGAAGACGAAAAAAGGACAGATAGGCTTGTGCATCTAATAAGTACTAGATTTTCTTCTGCTCAGCATAATTATCCTATGATAGAAAAAGAAGCATTTGCTATAATTTATTCATTAAGTAAATTAAGACATTACTTATATGGTGCTGAATTTACTATTTACACAGACCATGCTCCAGTAAAATGTTTTTTTCACTAACAAAATCTATAATACACATATGCAACGTTGGGCAGTATTATTAGCAGAATTATCAGCACAAATTGTCTATATGAAGGGACGAGATAATGTATGGGCTGACATGCTGTCCAGATTGAGAGGCCAAGGAGCCAGTAGAGATGTTTGCACTCGATTCTATTTTGGCAGAACAGGCACTTCCATTTGAGCACTATCAACTGCCATTCGATGAAGTCATGAATGAGCAGAAGAAAATGCATTACAGCAAAAGAACCAGCCTTATGCCGGAAATAATTGTCACAGTTTGGTTAGTATCTGATGGCAGTAGACATTAATTAATGATAATACTGCACATGCTTCACGGAAAAGGTATATAACAAGGTTCCCGGTTTGATTATTCCAATATGGCGGCCTTGTACTCAGCGGAAAGGAGATCTGGTTTAGAACGCCGACTATTCAGCCAGAGCAGACGACAGAATAATCTATTACCGCAGATGGGTTTAATTATGGATGGATAGATGGAACTAAGATGTAACCACAGCGATACTAAATAGCATCAATACATGGAGAGTTAGGGGCATGTGAATCAGCTGTAACCGACAATCTGTGCTTGATTAGTTGCTGATTGTTGAATAGCACGCTGGTTCAGGTTGCTTAAGGCCCTGTCACATTACGGCGTATGGTGGGAGCGTATGGCGGCGTAGCGGCATTACGTCATATACGTCGGCATACGCCGCATACGCTACTCATACGCTACTCATACGCTACTCATACGCTACTCATACACCGCCAGTGCCGCAACATGCCGGCGTATGTGAAGCGTATGAGGCATACGCCGCCAAATACGCTTTCATAAATTCGTCCGTCCAATTTTGTTTGTGCATGCTCAAAAAAACACGACCTATGAGGGCGTATGGCCCATAATGTCAAAAAATGTCACAGCACGCTCCCATACGCTCCCATACGCTCCTCATACGCTCCTCGTACGCTCCTCATAGGTCCCCCATACGCTCAAACACACCCGAAAGTGGCACCAGCACGGCATACGTAGGTTTTCAATACGCTCCCGCCATACGCCGTAATGTGACAGCCCCTTTAGACAGGTGATTTGGAGTTTATGTAATAATTCTGAGATAAATATATTAGATTGCTCATTATAATCAACTTGACTTTAGCTTGAAGTCATTTTCATTGTAAATGGCTAACTTTTGAGATATTTGAAGTACAAATATGTGAAACTAGTTTTGGCAAACATGCAAAAACTCTAACACCATAGGTTTCAGCAGTAAGGAGTTCTATTAAATTGACTAAGTGTTCCCTTCAATGCAGAAGCAAAGACTTAATAAGTACGTCAGTGTTTAAGTTAGATATGTAGGCTCAAATATAAATCATTGGTGTTGACAATTTGATGATTGTATCGGACCACGCAGCTTTAAAGGCGGGCACTCGCCAATAGCGTATTGCAGTCTAACCTGGCATTCAAACTGGGATTCTTCCAATCGAGGACGAGCATCTTAACCTGCCGACTCCACTCAACTACCAGCATGCATCTGACTTCCCCAGTAATACCTAAACTAGTCATTGGAAGCAATGTTCAATAATCTAACAGCTACTGAATTGGCTCAGTATTCGTTAGTCAGGGAAAATAACTAGATAAACAAACAACTTAACCAATTGTAGAACTAACTAACAGACTCTGAGAAGGTAAGGAGATGTGGGATAATGTTTACAAACAGAGAAAGAATGCAGCAGGAGCAACTGAAAGTAATAAAACAGTGGGAACCATGAGACTATATTACTGTGTACCGACGAAAACAAGTCATTAGACTTAACCTATATGGGCAGCATTAACACACCATCACCAAACAAATTAAGAATTGCATCAGCTTCTTGAGTGGGGTGGCAGGTCCACCATTTGGTGCTCACAACAGCCACCAGACTCCCACCAGCCTCGATTCTTACTTGCTTCCGCCTCCGCCACTCGGGGCGTAATCGATTAATCAACTGGGGTCACCTGAGACACTTTTTGGCACATGCGCACATCCTACAAACTCGGGTTGAATAAATGAATATGCTCTGTGTGGAAAAAATGGGGGCTTAACCTAAACTTAATTAGTTTTTTCAATAACCGATATAGGTACAGCAAAATAGGATTTAAAGTATTTTATGATTGTAGAAGCTGACAATCTGTGTTATTAAAAAAAAGCATTAAAACAACACATAGGACTTGTACTGGTAGCTGTTATCCTACAGGTACCAGCACAGATATGACGTCATCGCTCCTAGCAAACCCCAGCCAAGAGGTGGGTTACTGGAGTCAGGTCGGTTTGCACACGGCACATGTATTTCTCGACTCCACTGAAATTCTGATGACTCGGGTGACCCGAGTCGCCAGGGTCGTGTTAATTGATTACGGCCTCGGTAGCTGAGACAACACTGCCCCCTGGATGTACCCGGTCGAACCACCCAGGTGACCCTATATTTGTAGCAGAGCGCCCTATCCACATCCTCCGGTGCTTATAACAGTCACATGTCCACCCGACTCGACCTTCTCATGTCGGCACAATGCCACCTTTTATCGGCCATCAACTGCCACCCTGGATGGACCCAGGCCAGCCACCCGCTTGAGTCCCTGCAAGGCCTGAGACACTTTTTTGCAATGACCTGAACTTTTTCCGCCGACCCACCAAACTTGATTTATTTACCCATTTTGGACAAAGCCATTGTCTTCAAATCGCTTCTTCTTTGGCAAGAACTGCTTGGCTCAGTGTCAGGATAATGTCACTGAGTGGGATATCAGGTCATGCTGCTGGCGCCCTAGTCTCCAAGTGGGGCAGTACTAGGAAGTCACCACGAATACGCACTGTCACAAGTCGGTACCCTTCCTGATATGACCTTAGATGTTGCCAGGACATGAAACCTCAACAAACAAGCAAAAACACCCGTTCTGCGTGTTTAACCACCCACTCTGCCACTTTCAAACCTTCAATCCACATGTATTAATTTGGCGTGACTATTGTCATGGTACATTGTCTCTAGCACGAGATTCTATAGTCACAGTACGATGATGACAGAAGATTATTCTACAATCACGGTTCCACTTAAGGTAAGGGTTAAAGTTAGATATTCAGATCTAAAAGAATGGTACGATGACGCTAGACTGCCGATCTATATCAATGTGTGCTGCCCTGCTAGGAGACCAGTCCACCGATATCATGACCTGATATTCCACTTATTCAAATTATCGTGATACTGAACTAACCAGTCATTGTCCTATACTATTAATGCTGAGTGCCAGGCTAACAGCTGGCTAAAGAGTGACAAATTCAATTTTGTAAGTCATTGCCTTGACTAGGCTGGGGTTTGATATCCCGACCTTCCGCACAGGAAGCCTACGCTCTACCGATCCGGCCACCGTGTCTAGTGGACAGTGTAAATACAACGCCTGGCATCGGGTGTGAGACTTTTCTGGTGAGCAGACGACATTTAGAGTCGGGATGTGATTTGAAAGCTGCGAGCCTGCGCAGATGCTCTCAGTGTGAAAAGGTTAAATGAAATATGCAGCCAAGGTGAAGCTTTTAGGGCCGGTAATCTGAGTGGGTTAACAGGCAGGCGCAACACCTAAATACATAAAGATGGCTGTATTGGTCCGGGAGATCAATCACTCACAGGGAACTTGGGAGTAAGCACTGACCACACCTTGGCACAACTGAGGCATAATATTCATATGAAATTCAGTTTCAAACACATAATTCTGGTTTCTTGTCACTATGGAGTTTGCTCATCAGAGCGTGTAGATATTACCAGAAATAATAACACCTCACTGCAGTGCTTATTTAAAACCAAATTATTCAATATAAAAACATTATTCAGCAGATTAATTATACTTGATACATTATACATTATACAAATTAGTCATTAAAAAACATTATTCAGCAGATGAATTAAACATTATACAACTTATTCATTATATAAACATTATTCAGAAGATGAATTATACATTATACAAATTATTCATTATATAAACATTATTCAGCAGATGAATTATACATTATACAAATTATTCATTATAAAATGATTATTCAGCAGATGAATTATACATTATACAAATTATTCATTATAAAACATTATTCAGCAGATGAATTATACATTATACACAATATTCATTATACAAATATTATTCAGCAGATGAATTATACATTATACAAATTATTCATTATAAAACATTATTCAGGAGGTACATTTATCGGATATTATTTATTGTTACATGCACCTGATTTTCTTGCTGTATATATAATAGGGATGCGGATTGTGCGATTCAATGAACATACATGACAGTACTGTTTATATTATTTTAAATTCCAAAACGTAATGGTTTCGAATTTCTCCCATATTTTTTAGCTAGATATCTTAGCTTGATTATTATGCTCGTCTTGACATTAGCTTGAAGTACTTTGCATTTTGATGGGTTAATCTGGGTATGTTTGAAAAGGAAACATTAATGTTTGCTTGCACAACAACTGGAAGGCCAGTGTATGCGTTAAGCGGCTGTCCCACATCACCGATTGGGGAAACGGAAAGAAACTGAACAAAGTCTTTTGATTTTGGCATTCTCTGTGGCGGAGTGGTTAGAGTGTCTGACTTTTTTCTAGGTCAGACTCCTAATCTGAGGGTCGGCGGTTCGATTCCCCATGCCCCCACCGCTGCCACTTTGGATTTCCACCGCTGTGTATAACTTACAGCGTTATCAAAGGCCGGTTGCTCTCATACCATGTCTATGTGGTGTGGGAGGTTAAAAATCCCTTGGGTCGGTAAAAGTGTAGGCTCGGGCTTTCTATCGACCAGCAGTGGAGTGGGGAAGACCAGTCATCTGTGACTGGGATTTTCCCAACTAATGTACCAACAACTAAAGAAGAGAGACAAATAAGTGTTCACACTTCCTGTCTACCATTCGCTATATATTCGCTATATTCGATATCCACCAAAGTCCGATTTGTGTCCATTGCATATCCGTTGCATATCCGTTGATATCCGTTGATATCTGGAACAGATGCCACCGGATTGATGTCTACAGTTCTTGTCCGGCTTGAGTTTGTTTAGTCCGCTTATCATCCGTTGGCTATCCGTTCATGTCCGTTTCATGTCCGTTTCATGTCCGTTTCATGTCCATTTCATGTCCATTCATCCGGCAGCCTTTGACCCAATATCGCAACATGTTGACAAATTTTAATACATTTTGATACTTATCACGCCCGAACACCACCGGACTAGACAATTTTGAATAAGTGCACCAGTATTTGAGTTCTATATGTAGGATTAGTTTTGAGTATGTGCATTGGTTTCTAAAAGGTAATGCATTCACTTGATTATGTAACTTTACACTTGACTGACTAGAGAACTGGCCGTGGTCTCCGAATCGGTAGAGTGCAGGCTTTCCGCGCGGAAGGTTGGACATTTGAGTTCTGGTCGAGTCAAACCACTGACTTACAAACTTGATACTTGTCGCTACCTAGCCAGATGGTCGACATTACTAGGATAGGGCAAGGACTGGTTAGCTCAGAATCTGTATAATGTGAGTGAGTGGGAATAGCAATTTCCTCACATGAAGGGTAGAATTACTTAGAATTAAAATTACTCTCAGGTAGAAATCTTGTACTTAAATTAAATTCTTGGTTTTGTGTTTGCGGGTTTTTTTCCTGAACTCTTCCATATATGCATATACAATTCCTTCAATAGGTACCGATATGGCTACTTCTAATCATTTATGCAGCATGGTTATTTGTCGGTGATTTATTACTACCACATCACATCCTCCTAAACTAACTGTACTAGTGTGAGGGAGGCTTTGGTTGAATGGATGAGGGTTTACGACGAAACAAAATAAGTTTGTTTTATTTAACGAAACCTCTAGAGCACATTGATTTGTTTATCATCGGCTATTGGACATCAAACATATGGTCATTCTGACATATTTCTTTGGGGGAAACCCACTGCTGCCACATAGGTTACTCTTTCCAATAAGCAGCAAGGGTTCTTTTATATGCCCTTTCCCGCAGACAGGACAACACCTACAGCTTTTGATGAACCAGTTGTGGACCACTGGTTGGAGTCGAAAATAGCCCAAACTGCAAATGGGTCCACTGAGCAGGATCGATCGGATGACCCACGCCTTCAGAGGTTGACACTCTACCGCATGACCTATGTCCCGCTCCTTCACGATTGAACAATGCCTGAGGTAATACCATGATTGAGACAAATCTCTGGCTTCATGGCTGCTGACACATTAGGTTTTTCTGACACCGACACGCTGAATGGATATCCTACACAGTTAGATGCATTCTGACACTAAGTAAATCTAGCACTGCCCTGATAAATGTGATGATAAATGTGTAAGTGTCTTTGACCAGGGATCGAACCGACGAGCACAGTTAACAGGCGCTCTAACCAGTGAGCCAACTGTTCTGGTGATCCATCCAGATGGGTTGGCCGAATGAGGTTAGCGTCTGTCTTCCATTGTGATATATATCGTGGGATTCGAATTCTGGTCGAGTCAAACTAATGACTTAAATAGTTATACTTGTCGCTTCCTAGCCAGGCGCTCAGCATTATTAGGATAGGGCAATGACTTGTTGGTGTAGTGTCAGGATATTGTGGCCGAGTGGGATATCAGGTCATGGTGCTGGTGGCCTAGTATCCCAGTGGGGCAGCACTATAAAATCACCATGAGTGCGTACTGTCACAAGGTGTTACCCGTCCTGAGTTAGATGTTGCCAGGACCACAGAAAACCTGCTAATTACTCCCACAAGCCGTGTCAGTGTTTGACATGTGGGGGGGTGGGGGTGGGCGTGGGTATGTGGGGGGCGGGGCGGGGGGGCGGGGGGGAGGGGGACGGCTCGGGAGGGGAAGATACAGCCAGTCACATCGCGCCGGAGAAAACCAGCACCCACAAGCAATTTGGGCAATAAACAGCCCTGTCACCAAGCACGCAAGTCACGTGTTCACCTAGACGGTCACGTGACCCTGCGACTACAGACCGCCCACAGCGTCTCATGTACCATATAGCTATTCTGTATGCGCTGCATGGTTGTGGAACCTAGCCTGTGTGCATATGTAAGTGCATTGCCTGTATGTATGTAATCGTAAGCATTAAGCGACGTATGGACGTAAACCATTTAAAAGACTTACAATTCCAGGAGGAAGAGTGTCGACACTAACTAACTTGGTCCTGCGCATTACTACGGTAGAGCAAGGACTGGTTATCTCAGAATCAGGATAATGTGACTGAGTGGGAAATCGGGTCATGGTGCCAGCGGCCTGGTCTCCCAGTGGGACAGCACTATAACACCACAATGAGTGTGCACTCTCAAATATCGGGATATGACCTTAGATGTTGTCCTGATGTAAAACTCCAACAATATGTCTCATTCTCGCCGTTGGCCACAGCTTGATATACATTATATTTAAATGCATGGTTTCCAAATAAAATGATGCTACAATCACATTCAGTTAGTAGTGTGTACAGATTCGAATTTGAAAATGTCACACCTTATACATTATACAATTGTATAGATGGTTTCCACCACCAACCAGCCATCTAACGGCAGTGGCAAAGACTAGTTTTGTTGATAGCATTTCACTCTGAAACATCCTCTATGGAAAAGGTCTTATTAGAGAGGATTTCCACGACCAATCCATCCTCTGATGCCAGTAGCAAACAACACATTGCAGGTAACAATATCACTATGCAGCCTATCCTTGGAAGAGGTCTTATAGATGATTTCTATAACCGTCATGCCTTCTGATGGCAATGGAACACAACCAATGCTATATACCCACTAGGTGACTATGCATTATACTCTGCAGAAAAGGTCTTATGGCGGATTTCTAGCTCTATCCTGCCGTCTGGTGGCTGTAGAAACACATATGTTGTGGACTACATACATTTTGTTTGTGGTCTTTTGGTGGGGGCTGGGAGGGAAGGTTACGTTCTAGTTATATCTACGGTCATATTAGTGTGCCTCTCGCTGGTGAAACGGTTTTATAGAGGATTTCCTCTACCGACCTACCCTCTGGTGGTCAATGCAAACCTCACCCGATGTGGATAGCGACATACTGCGTATGCACCGCAGTACAAGGCTATTTACACAAAGTATCCATCCACACTGCAAGAAACAGATAACTATTCACATATCACGATATCTTAGTGAGCTTCTCTCCATGTTTATCTTTATTTCCAAACGATATATTAATTAATTTAGTTTGTCCCTTTTAAAAACTAACATCAAGCTGACAGTAAGAACTGATTACGTTGCAAAAAAAAAGTAGCTGAATTAATTAGTATCTAATAAGCCGGCCTCGGCAGGAATCAACTTAATATCCAGGATGGCGCCATGACTCTAGTTCTACTATTACTCACCAGGTGAAGATGTGGTGCTGATGCAGGGTGGGGGGGGTGGGGGGGGGAGCTTCCCCAACACAACTAACCGCATTATTTAACTCCTATGTTACCGAGATGAGACAAGGCACGGTTTGGATGAGAAGTTCTCTGGCTGGCACCTACGTAAAGACCCTACTCTTGATGATAAAATAAAAAGTTGAACGGTGGGTGGTGAGCAGCAGTGAAAAAGTGGTGTGTGTGGTGGTGCAGAGTGGCTGCAGCCAGGCAGCAGACCAGACCGGGGCTTATTATGCTATATAGCTACTCCACCACGCAGGGTGGAAAGGAACAACAGATTTCTTTTGTTTGTTGTTGTTTTACGTCCGAGCAACATTTAAGGTCATATCAGGACGGGTACCGACTTGTGACAGTATGCATTCATGATGATTTTATAGTGCTGCCCCACTGAGAAATCAGGCCGCCGGCACCATGACCCGATATCCCACTGAGACACATTATCCTGACACTGAGCTAACCAGCCCTTGCCCTATCCTAATAATGTTGAGCACCAGGCTAGGAAGCAACATGCATCAATTTTTAAGTCATTGGTTTGACTCGACAGGGAATCAAACTCGCGAACTCCCGATCTTGCGCACACGAGGCCTGTGCTCTACCGATACCGCGCCCGGTAGGAACAAGAGAGGACAGCAGAAGAAGCATAACATCGATATGAACAAGGAACATTGAGTGGTACAGTTGAAATCGTGTGTGTCCATATCATAGGTATGAGCAAGGTGCTGAGAAATCTACAGTTGAATATTTGCATTTCCCAATACTTGATAAGTTTATATAACAATATCTAATTTCTACCGAACTAGAAAATTGTATTATGCCGACCTTCTGGCGTCGCACTGGGAATAACTCCGATGGTCACACATTATATCTTTATCAAACCTACAGCACTCATTCTGAAGAGTAATGACTGAACAACGTCAGCAAATTGCATGCAATAATATGTCCATCCATCCACCCCGGTCATTATAGCGATGCATATTAACAATTCAAGTGGGATGTCTGGACTGAGGAGTGGAGAGTGGAGATTAGAGAGTGGAGGAGAGTGGAGAGTAGACACTGGAGAATAGAGGGTGGGATTTGAGAAATGTGCTGGGGAATGGAAACAGGAGTCTCGGGTAAGGAGTACAGAGTAGAAAGTGGGCAGTAAGGTGTGGTGCGGAGTGGTGGTGAGTGGTGGTGAGTGGGGGTGAGTGGTGGTGAGTGGTGGTGAGTGGTGGTGAGCGGTGTGAATGGTGGTGAGCGGTGTGAATGGTGGGAGTGGTGGTGAGGGGAGGTGAGACGTGGTGAGTGTTGGTGAGTGGTGGTGAGTGGTGGTGAGTGGTGTGTAGTAGTGTTGATTGGTGTTGAGCGGTGGTGAGTGATGTTGAGCGGCGTGAATGGTCGGGGGGTTGGTGAGTGTTGGTGAGTGTTGGTGAGTGTTGGTGAGTGTTGATGAGTGTTGGTGAGTGTTGGTGAGTGTTGGTGAGTGTTGGTGAATGATGGTGAGTGGTGATGAGTGATGGTGAGTGTTGGTAAATGTTGGTGAGTGATGGTGAATGTTGGTGAGTGTTGGTGAGTGTTGGTGAGTGTTGGTGAGTGTTGATGAGAGGTGGTGAATTGTGGTGAGAGGTGGTGTGTGGTGGTGAGTGTTGGTGAGTGTTGGTGAGTAATGGTGAGTGTTGGTGAGTTGGTGAGTGACGGTGAATGTTGGTGAGTGTTGATGAGTGTTGGTGAGTGTTGGTGAGTGGTGGTGAGTGATGGTGAGTGTTGGTGAGTGATGGTAAGTGTTGATGAGTGTTGGTGAGTGTGGTGAGTGTTGGTGAATGTTAGTGAGTGTTGGTGAGTGTTAGTGAGTGTTGGTGAGTGTTGGTGAGATGTGGTGAATTGTGGTGAGAGGTGGTGTGTGGTGCTGAGTGGTGGTGAGTGGTGGTGAGTGGTGGTGAGTTGTTGTGATGAGTGGTAGTGAGTGGCATTGAGTGGTGCTGAGTGGTGGGGGAGGGGTGGTAAGTGGTGATGACTGGTAGTGAGTGGTTGTGAGTGGTGGGGGAGGGGTGGTAAGTGGTGGTGAGTGGTGGTGAGTGGGGGTGAATGGTGGAGCATTGCAGGGTGTGGTGGTGGTGGTGGGGGAGGGGTGGTAAGTGGTGGTGAGTGGGGGTGAATGGTGGAGCGTTGCAGGGTGTGGTGGTGGTGGTGGGGGAGGGGTGGTAAGTGGTGGTGAGTGGTAGAGAGTGGTGGGACCTAGTGAAGAGTGGCGTGGAGTGGTCGAAAGTGGTGCGGTGAGGTTGTAATTGGTAGTGATTGGTTGTGAGAGGTGGTTAGTGGTTGTGAGTGGTGTTGAGTGGCGGTGAGTGATTCAGAGTGGTGGTGAGTGGTGAGAATGAGGTTTGCGACAGCTGAAAGGGCACTGCCGGAAACGAGCACACATTCACACACAAATGAGGACACGCCCCGCACGCTGATTGGACAAGCGCCGCTCCTCAGTGTCAACCTGAAATGATGCCTGCCGCTTCAATTAGCCGCCGGTAGGGTTTGAAACCATCCATTTCGGGTAGGTGCCTGATGTGGATTCATGGGTGGGTGGGACCTGAATTTGTCGCACCGGGCCGTTGTACTAAGTACTCTGCAGTCTGATATGATTTTGTTTAGTGATGGTTTATTTATTCTGCTCATAAGCACGGTTAAGTGTATGCACTTGTTTTACCTGCTGTGCAATCGTGGTTATAGTCCATATGGATTGATTTCCTTCATCAATAATATCTCTAAACTTGTTTGTGGCGAAAAATCGGGGAGTTCCGAATTTTTAGATATTGGTTTGGGTTTTTTGTCCACGGTTATTTAGTAAACTGTCTATAGTAATTTGGATTTACTCCGAGCTCGTCTGATAAGTGTAGGTGTTACCTCCTCAGTTCCGTTCATCTGAATTTGGTCCATAAATTAGATGGTATTGATTGATGTAGAACTGGGCGATACCATGCTTTAACACGCACTCGTCAACAACATGTTAGTGCCACATGGCTCAGTAGGTGATGAGGGTTTAAAGCTCCTTTCTAAATAATACATATCACATTGACCTCACCCTCACACCCTGCTCTACACAGTAAAACCACCTACCATGTTCACCAGTGGTTGCTTGTTGGAGATTTACGTCCTCGCAACATTTAAAGTCATATCACAATGGGTACCGACTCTTTACAGTGTGCACTCATGGTGACTTCATAGTTCTACCCCACTGGGTGACCCGGCAACCAACACCATGACCTGATATCCCACTCAGTCACATTATCCTGACATCCTGACACTGAGCGAACCAATCCTAAATTGCCCTATCCTAATAATGCCGAGTACCTGGCTAGGAAGCGACAAATATCAATTTGCAAATCATTGGCTTGACTTAACCAGGGTTTGAACGCTATAGTCTACCAAAACAGGAGATGGACGCTCAATTCATTTGGCGATCCTGCCTGGTCTGAAACATACGTATAAATACACACCTCTGCAGTGGGGTGGTTTCGATGGCAAAACTTCTGGTATGACTTTCAACAATGCAGCCGGTTTGTTGCTTGCTAAACCTGTCATGAGGCTGGGACTATAATGTTAGCAGAATTAGTCAGCAAAATAGGCGGTCGTGTCATATGATGTTAGCAGAATTATAGTCGTCGAAAGAGGGGGCCGTATTATATAATGTTGGCGGAATTACAGTCAGTGAAATAGGGGGCCATGTTATATAATGTTAGCAGAATTACAGTCAGCGAAATAGGGGGCTGTGTTATATGATGTTGGCGGAATTACATTCGGAGAAATAGGGGGCCATGTTATATAATGTTAGTAGCATTACAGTCGTCAA
The DNA here is from genome assembly GCA_030323885.1 of Branchipolynoe longqiensis. Taxonomy (NCBI): domain Eukaryota; kingdom Metazoa; phylum Annelida; class Polychaeta; order Phyllodocida; family Polynoidae; genus Branchipolynoe; species Branchipolynoe longqiensis. The sequence continues at coordinate 23,187,545 of CM059199.1, read as the reverse complement.
AATAGGGGGCTGTGTTATATGATGTTGGCGTAATTACAGTCGGAGAAATAGGGGGCAAGGTTATATAATGTTAGTAGAATTACAGTCGTCAAAATAGGGGGCTGTGCTATATAATGTTGGTGGAATTACATTCGGAGAAATAGGGGGCCATGTTATATAAAGTTGGCAGAATTACATTGGGAGAAATAGGGGGCCATGTTATATAATGTTAGTAGAATTACAGTCGTCAAAATAGGGGGCTGTGTTATATAATGTTGGCGGAATTACATTCAGAGAAATAGGGGGCCATGTCATATAATGTTTAGCAGAATTACAGTCGGTGAAATATTGCAATGTGGAACCCCCGGGGCAGCTGAGAGAAGGTAGTGATTCCTGATGCCACTTCCCAATGGACAGCCCTCGGCTGGAGATCAATTGAGGGGCTGACAAATGGCACCAGAATGTGGTGGAGATTGGTTTTCACAACGGAAACTATATGAGCAGGTCGGTGGATCCAGCGTCTGTTAGACAAGGTTGGTGCTCAGTTGAAAATTACCCGAGAACACCTCCATTGGCAGAGATGACGTGGCGGTTCTCTTGTATTGCCGCTTTGTGTTCGCTGGGGTCTGTCTATAAACAGGGATCTCTGTTTCTTCACGACTAGACGGGATCAGCGAATGAGTTGAGCTTCTGTCTCCCATTTTGGTAGATCGTGGGGTTTGAACCCCCTGGTCAAGTCAAGCCGCTGACTTAAAAATTGGTATTTGTCACTTCCTAGCTTCCTACCCAGGCGCTCGGCATTAAGAGGATAGGGCAAGGACTGGTTCGCTAAGTGTCAGGATAATGTGACTGATTGAGATATCAGGTTATGGTGTTGGCGACGTGTTCTACCAGTGGGGTACCACTATAACATTGCCATAAATGTGCATTGTCACAAGTTGGGGCCCATCCTGATATGACCTTAGATGATGCCAGGACGTAAAACTCCAACAACCAACCAACCTGTTTCTCCACCTCAGTCATACTCTGTCCCTGTCGCTTGTCTTCTCGCTTTCTTTGTCGCCAAAGCAATATGTCTTTCCACCAGATTCTTGCCCCTCTTATACCCCCATTACACCAAAGTAGTTCTTACTACATTGTTAAAAATTGTTGCTGAACATGCTCAAACTGTGTGCAAACGTATTGAATGTAGTAGCAACGTTTACAAACTTTGTATGAGCTGCATGGATGGGCAAGGATGGAAGGGTGCTCTATAACTTTGAGTGCGTTCAAATTGTCGGCAGCCATGTTCTACCCCGTTTTAGAATGGGGTCGGACGTTTTGAGAACTAGTTTGGTGTAATGGCAGTTTTCCTATCTCGATTTATTGACCTTCCTTCCATATTCCATACAGTATTGCATTGCGCCGGTAATTTCACATTATCTTTGTACTAATGTAAAACAAGAAGGCATTTTAGTCAGGCTTCTTGAGGTCAGTAGCACTGTACCACCTTATATAAATTATTACACAATTATTGTTAAATGAAGGATAAAGAATAATCCTGTTGAACTTTACCTTATATTTTGTTTTCGTTCACCACAAGTGTACATTATTATGAGCATTTATTTCTTTGTAAGCTTCATTTGATTGTAGGATTGCACCCTTTAATATTCTGAGTAAAAGTGATAGTTGAATAATAATACAACATAATAGAGGTTGAACCCATCCCGCAGTGAATATGACCTTTGCTGCTGACATTACACAAAACAACCACCAATCAATCAATCAGCTAATCCATCAATCGGACTGAGTCACATTATCCTGATGCCGACCAAACCAGTCCTTGCCCTATGTTACTAATGATGAGCATCATGCTACGTAGTGACAGGCATCAATTATGTAAGTCATTGGGTTGACTTGATGGGCGTTCAGCCCCAGAACCTCCCACAGGGGAACCCAGCCGGTGCTCTTAGCGACTCATACATGGCGATAATGAGTGAGTAATGAGTAATGTAGGATGACATTGGCATCCATTATGTATGTATAAACTCAGGGAATTATAATGTTGCGGTAAACAATGAGACAGTTGGGAGGAGAACATAAGAGATAACAAAAACAATGGGCTCGAAATAGTTCTGATGGTTCTGAGTGATTCTCTGGTGCTTCTCGTGCGGAAGGTTGGGAATTCAATTCTAGGTCGAGTCAAACCAACGACTTACAAAATTAATACTTGTTGCTTCCTAGCGTGGTGCTTGACATTAATAGGATAGGTCAAGGACTGTTTTTTTCAGTGCCAGGATAATATGACTGGGTGGGATATGAGGTCATAGGGCTGGCGTCCTGGTCTCCCAGGGGGCAGTACTATAAAGCTGTCATGAGTGCGCACTGTTACAAGTTGGTATCCATCCTGATATGGCCTTAGATGTTGCCAGGACATAACACTCCAACAAACAAACCATCTAATAGCAGCATCTAATGACAGCATGTACCGACGTTATCTAATGACATCACGTAATGACATCATCTAATCATAGCTTCAAATGACAGCATTTAATGGCAGTAAACAGTGGGTTTTGTTTCCAGTAAGTGTTACAATTCTGGATAAATTCAGTTTTGTATTTCTTTAATTTCCTTAATTTATGAATTCCGGTCGGTGATTTCTTAAAGAACCACGACATAGCGCTGATGACGGGTTGAGTCTGAGCGTGCTGACTTCCGGTGTCGTTTCCGGACCATCCGTTAGGTAGCGCCACCCCTTTAACACCTCGCTGGTCCCCGAGAGACCGCATAAACCCCGGGTTAATACTCGCCCAGCGAAGAACATTAATGAGGTTTTATGTACCACGCCGCGCTGGCAATGCTCTCCTGCCTCTCCAACCCGGACCTTTCCCGGCCCTTGCCCGGCCCTTTCCCGCCCTTTGTCCAACCTTTGTCCGGCCTTTGTCCGGCCCTTTCCCGGCCTTTGTCCAGCCTTTGCCCAGCCTTTGTCCGGCCTTTGTCCGGACTTTGTCCGGCCTTTGTCCGCCCTTTCCCGGCCTTTGTCCAGCCTTTGTCCAGCCTTTGTCCGGCCTTTGTCCGGCCTTTGTCCGCCCTTTTCCCGGCCTTTTCCCGGCCTTTGTTCGGCCTTTGTTCGGCCTTTGTTCGGACTTTGACAAGGCATGGTGGCCGAATTGGTTGAGCGCAAGCCTCCCTAGTGGTAGATCGAGAGTTCAATTTTCTGGTCAAGTCAAACCAACCACTTACAAAATTGATAATTGTCGCTTCCTAGCTTGACGTTCGGCATTAATAGGATAGGGCAAGGACTGGTTAGCTCAGTGTCAGGATAATGTAACTGGGTGGGATATCCGGTCATGTTACTAATAGCCTGATTTCCCAGTGGAGCAGCACTATAATTTAGAAAGTCACCATGAATGTGCGCTGTCACATGTCGGTACCTGTCATGATACGACCTTAGATGTTGCCCGGATGTTAAACTCCAACAACCAGCCAATTCCTGGCCTTTGTCGTGTCCTTTCGCAGCCCAAGGGCTAACTGCAAGTCCAACCCTCACTTAGACTTGCTACAATCTGCTCAACGACCCCCAACACGGGGTGCTACACTACACTGGTCCACCGCCTGATCAATATATGGATGACAGCGCATTGCCGGTAATGGACGCCTGACAGGCGGAGTAGCACTGGTGACTGCTTTCGCAAAGAGCTGCTCAATGTTCACAACCCCCTCGCCCCACACCCCAGCCACTGCTCTACTCAACACATGACTGCATGCCCCCCAACCCCCCAACCCCCCAACCCCCCAACCCCACACACCCAACCCCTTGCATCCATATATATGCTGTTGATGCAGTCGACATTCCGTCACACAACCACTGGTTTACAACAGGTTCATCAAGGGATGTGGTACATGCTATCTTGTCTGCGGGAAGGTGCATATAAAAGACCAATTGTTGCTTATCGGAAAAAGTAACCTATGTGGCAGCAGTGGGTTTCCTCTAAATAATATGTCAGAATGATCATATTGTTTAAGTCCAATAGCCGATAATGAAAATCAATGTGCTCTAGAGGTGTGCTATTTTGAATGGAGTCGACCTGTATTGCATGTCTGCTATTAACCAAATATACGTTTGTGTTGATATACATCAAAGGGGTTAATTAATATACAGAGGCAGCAAACTCAGTGTTATTATTATATAAATATCTACTTACTCCCCCGTCATGATATGACCTTATATGTTGCTAGGACGTAAAACAACAAACAAACAAACAAACCGATCGGGCCGACATGCTCCCGCCTGTAGGAGGGGCAGTTCTTATGTTTGGATATACTCACTTTGCTATTTGCTCAATACACTGGGCTGGAGCGTCTTGGCTACCAGCTCAATGCCACCAATACGACATCCCGTCAAATTACTACCGCCTGCTCTTTGGCGTCCCAGTGAGGGATGAAAGTGGTCGCTGGCTAATATCCCAGAAATCAAGCCGACATTATTACACCGACGGCGAATTTCAGTGTAAACGCAAATCTTCTCCCATAGACTTAGCACTCTCAGGGAATCGCGGAAAAATGCCAGCTGTCAGGTTTCAAATGTCATACCAGGATGGGTACCGACTTGTGATAGTGCGCACTCATGCTGACTTTATAGTGCCGCCCAACTGGAAAATCAGGCCGCCCGCACCATGCCCCGATATCCCACTCAGTCAGAGTATCTGACACTGAGCTAACAAGTCCTTGCCCTAATCTATTAATGCCGACCGCCAAGCTAGAAAGCAACAAGTATCAATTTTATAATTATTATTACTGCCACCGCCATCAGAGGGCGCGTTGTAGCTGAAAATCCGTTATAAAACCTTTTCTCCTTAGCATGCTAAACATAGAGCTAGTCGCCAAAGCAATAGTTCTTGCGACTGCCAACAGAGGGCGACTTGGCGGTGGAAATCATCAAACAACTTCTTTGCCCGCGCCACCAGGTGCTTATATGGCGCTGTATTCTCTGGTAGGACTAGAAATATGTAGTCTCCCAGCTGGTAGAAGACGGTAAAACAATGTGCAACCGCTATGTCATCTCGGTTATGGTGCAGTCACACTACGACGCTTCTCGCCGGCGACATGGCGACGTGTGGTGTTTTTGGGCGATAATAAGTGAAACGTCGGGATGCGCTGGTGGCGTGTTATGAGCGCGTCAGTACACGTTGGTACACTATCCTTGACGTTGATGGTCGGCGGACAACATCGGCGCGCGTTGCCGGTCGCCCAAGGTTTTAAGCATGTACAAAAAAACCAGCGATCGACAACGCGCGGAAAGTTATGGCTAAGGACGTTAGGAGGACGTTAGGCGGTCGTCGAGCTCCGTTGGGCGCGCCGGAAGGACGTTATGGGAACGCTAGGCAGACGCCGCATGCGCGGGAGGAATGTTGGTCGCGCGTTGCTCTGTGTGTGTCTCTGTGTGTGTCTCTGTGTCTCTATGTGTGTGTATCTGTGTCTCTGTGTGTGTCTGTGTGTGTGTGTCTCTGTCTGTGTTTCTGTGTGTGTGTCTCTGTGTGTGTCTGTGTGTGTGTCTCTGGCTGTGTCTGTGTGTGTCTCTGTGTCTCTGTGTGTGTCTGTGTGTGTCTCTGTCTGTGTCTGTGTGTGTGTCTCTGTCTGTGTCTCTGTGTGTGTCTCTGTCTGTGTCTGTGTGTGTGTCTCTGTGTCTCTGTGTGTGTCTGTGTCTGTGTCTCTGTCTGTGTCTATGTATGTGTCTCTGTATGTGTCTCTATGTTTGTTTTTGTGTCTGTGTGTGTGTATGTGTGTGTGTATGTGTGTCTCTGTCTGTGTATCTGTGTGTGTGTCTATGTGTGTCTGTGTCTGTCTCAGAGGCACAGACACACACAGACATACACAGACAGAGACAGACACAGAGACACAGACAGAGACACATACAGAGACAGAGATAGAGACACAGACAGAGACACAGACAGAGACACAGACAGAGACACAGCCAGAGACACATACAGAGACACAGACACAGACACAGACACAGACACAGACACAGACACAGACACATACAGAGACACATACAGAGACACAGACAGATACACATACAGAGACACAGACAGAGACACAGAGACACTTACACAGACACAGACACAGACACAGACACACAGACACAGACACATACAGAGACACATACAGAGACACAGACAGAGACACACACAGACACACACAGACACAGAGACACACACAGACAGAGACACAGACAGAGACACATACAGAGACGCATACAGAGACACAGACAGATACACAGACAGAGACACAGACACAGACACACACACACATACAGAGACACAGACAGAGACACAGAGACACATAGAGAGACACAGACCGACTGCTGACCGATCGCTGACGTATCGCTGTCGACACGCCGCGCGCGCCATCCAGTCGCGGCCGGTACCAAGTTTGTATTTGTTTTGGGCGCGCGTCGACGCTCATTGTCCGCGCGTTGACAACGCGCTACTCACACGCTACCCACACGCTGCGCCAACGTCTAATTTCCACATATTTCCCCGATTTCTTTAACGTTTCTCGACGTGCAATATTTTATTTTCAACGCTGACGGGTCGCCGGGAGAAGCGTCGTAGTGTGACTGCACCATTAGAGCCCAGCAGAATGCATGTCAACGCCCAACCTTAGTCATTTTACCCAGCAAGCACCGTGACAGTCCACACAGGCACTCAACCTCCCCCCCCCCCCCCCACACGCCTTCCTGTTCTCACTGTAGTCCCACATGCCCCTCCCCTCCACTTTATACCCCCCCCCCCCCGGCATCCAGTACATCCCACACAGTAGACCGGACGCGGTGGCCAAATCGATAGACCGCAGGCTTCCTGTGTGGAAGGTCGGGAGTTTGATTCCTGCTTGAGTCAAACCAATTACTTACAAAATTGATACTTGCGGCTACCTAGCCTGGCGCTCAGCATTATTAGGATAGGGAAAGGACTGGTTAGCTCAGGATCAAGATAATGTGACTAAGTGGGGAATCAGGTCTGGTAGATTGGTCTCCCAGCACTATTCAAGTCACCATATGTGTGTGCCCTGTCGCAACTCGGTACCCGTCCTGATATGACGTTATATGGTGCCAGCATGTAAAATCTAAATATACATGAACGCCTTCTCATTCTCACTCCAGTCCCACCTTCCACCCCCCCATCTCCAGCCGCACCAACCACTCTCACACACTAACAGCTAAGATGATAAGGCTACTACCAAATATAGACTATTGCGGTTTATGTGCATGTCACACCTTGCCGGACTGAGTACCGTAGACCACCGGACAAAGAATTGTCTAGTCCGGTGATCTCCGGTACACAAAATGTATCGAAATGTATCGAAATGGAGCGGAATTGGGTCAATTGGCGGTGGGCGACCAGACAAGTACTGTACATGTACCGTACATGTACCGGACAAGTACCGGACGAGAACCGGACGAGAACCAGACATGTAACAGATGGGTACCGGACATGTACCGGACAAAATGGACACCAACGGATGGGTACCGGACATGTATGGATGGGTACCGGACATGTACCGGACAAACCAAACACCAACCGGACACGTCAGTCTGGAGGTGTCCGGTAAAAGTTTTGTGCATGTTCAAAACTTGTACGCCGGACACCACCGGACACCGCTGGATGGGTACCGGACATGTACGCCTTCTCATTCTCACTCCAGTCCCACCTTCCACCCCCCCATCTCCAGCCGCACCAACCACTCTCACACACTAACAGCTAAGATGATAAGGCTACTACCAAATATAGACTATTGCGGTTTATGTGCATGTCACACCTTGCCGGACTGAGTACCGTAGACCACCGGACAAAGAATTGTCTAGTCCGGTGATCTCCGGTACACAAAATGTATCGAAATGTATCAAAATGGAGCGGAATTGGGTCAATTGGCGGTGGGCGACCAGACAAGTACTGTACATGTACCGTACATGTACCGGACGAGTACCGGACGAGAACCGGACGAGAACCAGACATGTAACAGATGGGTACCGGACATGTACCGGACAAAATGGACACCAACGGATGGGTACCGGACATGTATGGATGGGTACCGGACATGTACCGGACAAACCAAACACCAACCGGACACGTCAGTCTGGCGGTGTCCGGTAAAAGTTTTGTGCATGTTCAAAACTTGTACCGGACACCGCCGGACACCACCGGACACCGCTGGATGGGTACCGGACATGTACGCCTTCTCATTCTCACTCCAGTCCCACCTTCCACCCCCCCATCCCCAGCCGCACCAACCACTCTCACACACTAACAGCTAAGATGATAAGGCTATTACCAAATATAGACTATTGCGGTTTATGTGCATGTCACACCTTGCCGGACTGAGTACCGTAGACCACTGGACAAAGAATTGTCTAGTCCGGTGATCTCCGGTACACAAAATGTATCGAAATGTATCGAAATGGAGCGGAATTGGGTCAATTGGCGGTGGGCGACCAGACAAGTAGCGGACATGTACCGTACATGTACCGGACGAGTACCGGACGAGAACCGGACGAGAACCAGATATGTAACAGATGGGTACCGGACATGTACCAGACAAAATGGACACCAAAGGATGGGTACCAGACATGTATGGATGGGTACCGGACATGTACCAGACAAACCAAACACCAACCGGACACGTCAGTCTGGTGGTGTCCGGTAGAAGTTTTGTGCATGTTCAAAACTTGTACCGGACACCGCCGGACACCACCGGACACCGCCGGATGGGTACCGGACATGTACCGGACATCGCCGTACAGTACCGGACAGTGTCCGGTTCTCGGCTGGCTCCCCAGTCTGGCAAGGTGTGACTGGGCCTTTGGTGATGAAAACAAGTCACTATGCGACTTACTCGTTATGGACAGGGTAAATAAACCATCACCTCTCTCAATTCCCCCCACTTCTGTGAGGGTATCCTCCATAAACACCGGAAGTGCCATCATTAGTTACGGTTGACAAACGCAGTCAGTTGTCGGCCAATCAGCGCACACGCGACGCGGCGCGCCGCGCATGCACGGTGAGCACTTCGAGTTTGTCTGGGATTAAGGCTGCGCTGGGCGCAGCACGATATATGCGCAGATCTGTCAGCGACCCTGCGCGCCTGGCGGGTGAGTGGCGCTGGATTGTTAGGTTAATACGTTAGTGTTTGAACAGGCCACCAGGGGCCGATCAAAGAGCTCAGAATGATGTATTGGTTTGCGCACCGGGGGAGGTGGAGGGCGGGGAGGTGGAGGGAGGGGAGGTGGAGATGGAAAGGGGAGGTGGAGGGAGGGGAGGGAGGGGATGTACAGGGCAGAGGGGTGGAGGGAGGGTTGGGAGGGGGAAGGGAGGGGACGGTGCGAGAAGTGGCGAGGGGGGGTGGCAGTATCAGCAAGGGTTCGCCGGTGTGGCGTTGTAAAACAGCCACCTCTGATTCCTGCCCCGGCAGTAATATTCTTCTTGAACATTTATACTGTCTATCATGAGGGTAGGTGCCTCATGTGGATTCATGAATAGTTTTGTTTCCACCTTTAGATAGTTGGTCGATAGAAAGCCCGAGCCTACACTTTTACCGACCCAAGGGATTTTTAACGTCTTACAACTCGCAGACATGGTATGAGAGCAACTGGCCTTTGATGATGACGTGTCTTATAAACAGTGGAGGAAATCCAAATTGACAGAATTGATCACATGGGGAATTGAACCACCAACCTTCAGATTAGGAGCCTGGCCTAGAACAAGTAAGATAATCTAACTACTAGGCAACAGAGTATACCACAATATACTGAAATCAACCTGCCTGCTAGCAATAATATATTAGAATAAAACTGTCCTAAGGGTATTTATAATAATGCCTTTTCCAGAATAAAACAGCCTTTGTTTATGAGACTGAAATGCTCTGAACAATTTTATTTTCTGTTCATATAACTTAATTGGTTGATAGAGTTTTACCTCCTGGCAACATCTAAGGTCATATCAGGAGGGGTTTATATCAGTAAATAGGTGCACAAAGTGTGTTAGCATTGTAAATCGAACCTACATTCTCCTCGTTCTAAACATGGTGTGAATACCCATCACAAATGTGGTAATGTGGTAGCACAAGGGCTTGTATGTTATGTTGTGCATGGTATGTATCCACAGCTGGCAATATTATACTGAAGAGACAATGTTATAAAATAAAGGCAATATTATACGGTAGATGCAATATTATACAGTGGAGGCAAGATTATACAGTATATACAAATTTATACAATAGAGGCCATATTATACAATAGAGGCAATATGATACAATATATGCAATATTATACAATATAGGCAATATTATCCAATAGGCAATAGTATACAGTACAATGAATGTTATACGACAGAGGCAATGTTATACAATAGAGGCAATACTATAAGTATATGTCATATTATACAATAGAGACAATGTTATACAGTTAAGGCAATGCTATACAGCAGAGGCGATATTATACAATAGAGACACTATTATACAGTAAAGGCAATGCTATAGCAGAGGCAATATTATACAATATAGACAATGTTATACGGAGATGCAATGGTAAACAATAGAGGCGATATTATACAGTATATGCAATATAATACAGAATAGGCAATGTTATGCAGTAAAACCAAAGTTATACAGGAGAGACAATATTATGCAGGATATGTAACATTATACTTGCATAAGATTGAAATAGAAGTACAAGTGACAGTTGTATTCTGATAAAGCCCAAGTCACACCTACCCGGACGAGCCCCGGATTTTTAGCCGGACCACCCCCCGGACCACTCCCCCGGACCACTCCCCGGACCACCCCGGACAGCCCCGGATAAAATTGCTATTTTGGTCGTTTTGGGGCTCGCTGTCACACCTACCCGGACGAGCCACCGTCTAGCACGGACCAGAGGCCGGATCACCCGGGCCTGAGCCGGACCACCCCAGACTACCCGGTGTATCCACGGAGTAGTCATGGATCAGTCCAGGACTTGCTCCTGCTATATATATACAAAAACGGGGCTCATCCTGGGATGATCCGTGGTAAACCGGGCTATCCGTGGCAATCCGTGGTTAATCCTTGGTCATCTGGCTTGTCCGGGTCTTATCGGGGCAGCCCTGGAGTGGTCTGTGGCTATGTCGGGGCTAGTCGGGGCTAGTCTGGGGCTGGTCTGGGTTAAACCGTGGCTAAAACGTGGCACTCCTGGACTGCCCCGGACCGTACAGGGACTACCCCAGAGCACACCCAGACTACCCAGACCACCTCCAGATTACACCCGGATGATGCCAGATGATGCTGGATCGAGTCTGGATATTCCCCAGATCGCCTGGATGTTTTAAACATTTTAAAACATCCGGGGGCCGACCCCGGATGAGGCCGGAACAGCCAAGGTTCACCAAGGATCACCAAGGATGAGCCACGGATGAGCCACGGATCACGCCGGATCGCCACGGACCACGCCGGATCACGATCCGGGGCTCGTCCGGCCCCTGATCTGGGTCGGTGTGACCTAGGCTTAATATCTTTTATCGGGGGACAAAGTCATTCTGGCGGGCAACATTATTCCGTCCACCGGGGAAAAGGCACGAGTGCCTGTGTGGAGGGGGGGGGGGGAGGCGGGGTGTGGGGATGTCGGGGGGGCGGGGGGCTGGAGGTGAGCCTGGGGGCTGATGGAGGGTGGGAGAGCAGGGGGCGTGTCTGGGAGAAGGGCGAGTCACGTGGGATTTAGGGGTCGGTGCGACGCCTAATGTCCGGGGTGGGAGACGAGGAGAGATCTAGTATCGGTTCAGTGCGGGAAGCACTGGGTGACAGGGGTCCAGTTTACTGCCCGTTATGTGCAGCTGTGGTGGCGGCCGATCGGCACAGCTGGCGGCAAATGAGGGTCCCTGAGATGGGGAGGGATTTCGTCGCTGTCCAGATATGACCGTTGATGTTGCTAGGGCGCAAAACATCAATAAATAACAATCAGGGTGTTGCGATTGGGGGAATGCTTAGCTAGAAGAATGGGTAAGACATACAAACTAATGGGATGTCATGTTACTGTGGTGGTCTGCACTGACCTCTCAGGCAAGTAACCACATAGACAGGTAGGCGTGGGAAGTGTGTTGATATCAGGGAGCCTAGGTGGTGTAATGGTTGGCACACTGGCCCGGAGTGCAAAGAGATGTGGGTTCGAGTCCCGCTCTAGGCACAATAATTCCCATTTTCATCACCCCCATGACACTGGTTGCCGTGATCAGGATCCTGTACAAGCTTTGCGCTGTGTGGTTGTTGAACCTACCCTGTGTATGTATGTGTTAGTGCATTGCCTGTATGTATGTAATTGTAAGCATTAAAAGACTTAGAATTCCAGGGGGACGAGTGTGGTGGTCTGCACTGACCTCTCAGGCAAGTAACCACATAGACAGGTAGGCGTGGGTAGTGTGTTGATATCAGGGAGCGTAGGTGGTGTAATGGTTGGCACACTGGCCCGGAGTGCAAAGAGATGTGGGTTCGAGTCCCGCTCTAGGCACAATAATTCCCATTTTCATCACCCCCATGACATTACCATATCATATCATATTGGGTTAATTGAGGGGATGAATTGTACAGCTACACCCATTGTGAGCAAGTACTGTAACCATGGCAAAAGCATGTTCATGTCAAACAAACTCACATGGAACAGGACGGACCATGGCGTATGTTATGTGCTGTATAACTTGTTGTGCTTATATTATTTGGAATGGAGTCGACCTGCATTGCTTGTCTGCTATTAACCTGTATATGTCTTGTGGCGCTATCTGAGCACTGGTTAATGAATATTATAGGTGGTGCCCGTGAGCCACCCATTAAGCCAATATATGACTGAGTGATGTTATTGTGTGTTGGGCCGATTAGTGTGTTTGGGCCTATGTTAACTACGGCTTGTTTGTCTACTGGGCACAGGTCTGGGCTGGAGCACCTTGTTATATATGTATATGTATGTGTATATATGGGTACTTGATATAATTATATATATCATGGGGTTTTAAATATGTATATATATATATATATGTATATGTATATATAATTAAATCAATTGCCACCTATTAGTTTCTTTCTTTCCACTTACATATTTCCACAAACCGGGAATTCCGAGTTCCGAAAAGTAAAATGGTATCGATATGTTGTACAGCTATCAACAATTCTTAAAAGAGGGGAAAGTAAGGTATGTAGGGAATGCATACCAGAGGACTGAACTTTCTTGTGACCTCTCGGTGACCTGGGCTGTGGGTCACGTGAGAGATGATGAGCAGGAATGTGAATACAAAAATAGTCAGGTGTCAAAACCAATGACTTAAAAATGAATACTTGTCGCTTCCTAGCCATACATTTAGCATTATTAGGATAGGGTAAGGACTGGTTGGCTTAGTGCCAGAATATTGTGACTGAGTGGAATATCAGATCATGGTTACAGAGTGCCGACTCTGGTCACCCACACACAGTTCTAATTAGTAACTGCCACCGATTCCTGCGTGCAGTCAGCATAGTCCACCGTCGCTCCACCAATGCACCGCACACACACAGTCCACTATGGGTGTCATCGATTAATCAACTCGGGTCACCCGAGCCACTTTTTGACGCATGCGCACATCCTACAGACTCGGGTCGAATAGCGAAATAGCGAATGGTAGACAGGAAGTGTGAACACTTATTTGTCTCTCAATTTTGCTTGAGTGCAAGTAAATATGCAACACAAGGAATAATTAGTAGCATGTGGTGACTCGGCAACAATAACATTTTGTGTTAGACTGTTCCATATATTTATGATCCTGTTTGAGAAACTGTGTTGCCTTAACTTTGAAATGGCTCTGGGTTTTACTAGTTTGAGAGTATGGCCCTGACTGCCTTCTCTTTTATTCAAGGTGAAAAATTGGTTCATATCTATTTCATCAAAACCTTTCATAATTTTGAATACTTCAATTATCTCACTTCTTTTCCTTCTGTAGGAAAGGGTAGGAAGTTTCAATTCTCTAAGCCGTTATTCATAGGGTAAGTCCTTTATAAGTGCAACTAATTTCATTGCACGTCTCTGAACCTTTTTGATCTCCAGAATATCTTTCCGAAAAATTGGGCTCCAAATTTGTGAACAGTATTCCAAAATTGGCCTAACAAGAGACTTAAACAGAATGAGAAAATTGTTCTTGTTGAGGCGATGGAAAGTTCTTTTAATTATTCCTACTCTCTGGTTAGCATTTGAGATGATAGTCCTCATGTGTTTCTGAAAGGAGAGTTGGGAGTCAAAGGTTACGCCCAAGTCCTTTTCATAGCTGTCTTGTTGCAGGACAGTATTCTTCATATTATAGGCATAATGAGGATTATTTTTCCCGTAATGAATAATTTTGCACTTCTTTTCATTGAAGGGCAATTGCCATTTCATTGAAGGGCAATTGCCATTTCCCGGACCATGCTCAAGGTGGAAAAGAATGGTGGCTTAATCCAAAACCTTTTTTTTTAATAACCGAGATAACTACAGCAAAATAGGATTTAAAGTATTTTAACGGTCGTGAAGTGGGCAAGACTATGAACGAGATGTGGCCGGTGCAGGCTTGGGTCGATCAATCCACATATGACCATCAAATGCGGGGAAGGCTTCGCTGCTGTACCTTGTTGCTAGGAGATGCGCCGGAGCATCCCGCGTTACTCTCCTAGCAATGTAGAAGGTTTGAGTCATCAGGCTCGGACCCTTCAGACGTGATTCAGGAGCGTGCCGATGTTTTAGATGATAATATGGCTTTAAATACGGTAATTGAATATAACTTGACTTTAAGAACAATGGATGGGAAGTATTTACGAACAGGTCCCTTATTATAATAACCGTCATGGTCAAAACATTAACGATAGTCCATTAAACAGTTCATATATTTATTACTATTGGCCTCTTGCACAGACGATGAAGTAATGTAGACATTACAGTAACGAAGATTAACCCTCTCCTCAGGACTAGTAACCACCACCTTAATACGGGCAATAACAATAATGAATAATGTCTCGGGTGTTTATAAATGACAGCCGCGGCGGAGTGTACCATCGACCTTAGCAAAAAGGTATAAGAGTAAAAGCAGTCATTACGAAAGCGGTATGCGGGAATAGAACCCATGAACACTTATTACATAGGCTGTCAGCATCCAGGTGGGGTCACATTGACTAATACGTGGAATTGCTACAATGGGCGAGAGGGGGAAAGACGGCGGCAATGGAAGACAGCTGCGCGAGAGGAGCGATAGCGCATAATTTATATATTTAATAGAACAATAAAGAAAAGACTGAACCGTTAAAATTGCATAGGTCAGTTATATTTCCATTTCATTAATCTGGGTTATTACCAAAATAAAACATGTAGGACTGGTACTGGTAGCTGTTATCCTACTGGTACCAGCATAAATGTGACATCGTCGTTCCTTGCCACCCCCAGCCAGGACGTGGGTTACTGGGGTCGGGCCTTTTTGCACACGGCATGTGTTTTTTTAAACTCCACTCACGGTGTTCGATTTGAAATTCTAGCAAGTTGGGTGACCCGACTCGCCCGGGTAGTGTTATTTGAATACGGCCTCTGTGTGCTACCACTATGTATGTGCCCTCTGTGTCTGACCCGTACACGACGTCAGTTTTCTTGATCACTGCAGCATGCTCCTCCCAGCCCTAACAGGGCCAGCCGCCTGATTAGTGGCCAGCAGACTCGCCAGTTTCAATGTGTTGGTTAGTTGGTGGTGTGCATTAATCTCCGTGATGTAATATGTTCTACAATTTAATAAAAGTAGCAGGTAAATAGAAGGAGTTATCGGAAAAATATATTTGGCTTCTTAGATTAATAATGTGTGGTCATTTCCTTTATCCTGCCTCCGAACACTTTTTCTAATGGCCTTTTAGTTTGTTTGTTCTTGTGTTGCATCCTAGCAACATCCAAGGCCATATCAGGACGGGTACTGACTTGTGACAGTGCGCACTCATGGCAACTTTATAGTGCTGCCCCACTGGGAGACCAGGCCACCAGCACCATGACCTGATATCCCACTCAGTCACATTATCCTCACACTGAACCAACCAGTCCTTGCCCTATCCTAATAATGCCGAGCGCCTGGCTACTATCAATTGTTAAGTCATTGGTTTGACTCGAACAGGGTTCGAACCCACGATCCCATGGATCTAATGGGTTGTTCAGCAGCCCTGTCTCAGGATCTGGGCTGCGGGAGTATGTATTGGCACACACATACCAGATGGCAAATCGGATCCAATGGCCTGTTGCTTGGTTGTTGGAGTTTTTACGTTAATGCAACATCGCAGGTCATATCAGGATGGGTACTGACTTGTGACAGTGCACACTCATGGTGACTTTCTCATGCTGCCCCACTGGGAAATCAGGCTGCTAGCACCATGACCCGCTATCCCATTCAGTCACATTATCCTGACACTGAGCTAACAAGTCCTTGCCCTATCCCATTAATGCCGAGGGCCAGGATAGGAAGCGACAAGTATCAATTTTATAAGTCATTGGTTTGACCCGACCAGGACCCAAACTCCCGATCTCCCAGACATGAGGAGGCCCGGGCTCTACCGATTCGGCCACCACACCCGGTACCAATGCGCTGTATCAGACTGGTCAATAACTCAGGCATGTCATTCGCTGATCAGTGATGCGCGACGACTGGCCTGTCATCAGTGGAGTGTGACGGCGCAAGAGTCCCGCCCTGCTTATGAAAGTTCTAACAAAAACTGCCACCTAGACACCGAATTCACTATTCATCACCTATTATTCATAATCTATTATTCATCATCTATTATTCATCATCCATTATTCATCATTTATCATTCATCATGTTATCCGCTCACGATCGGACAATGCCTCCATAAACCCAGAGTGGCAGGCTTCTTATTGTTAATGCCTTCTTTTGCCGCTAGGTTTCCCTGTAGGGTTGCGTGCTCGCAATGGCCACTGGCAAGAAAGCAATTTTGCCCCGATCGATTGTCGAGGCAATCCGGGACCATGGCTGTGGCCTGCATGGTTGTGCATATTGCGCATGCACGCTTTGCTATCACATGCATAGCACAACCCCACACCATGGTTCATCTAGTGAACTGGCTGTGATATCTATCTCCATTGGGCTTCCCCTCATCTATATATGAGTCAGGATCACGAAAAGAGGCCAATTGGGGGAAGTTGTCGGCATCGATCATTGGATGTTGGCGTCAAACAGTATAATTATAGTTTAGCATTGACAGAGGTATTGGAAAGTCCTGATATTTATCCTGAATGTAAAGGTAGAGAAAACACAACAACCTTATTTGTTTCTATGATCATTTAACATAACACAAAGAAATGCACGACACTTTAAGAATTGCGATGCCGACATCTGTTAAAGTTGTTGGCGTCGATCATTGGATGTCGGCATCGATCGGCATACTTATAGTTTAGCATTGTCAGAGGTGTTGCAAAGTCCTTAAACTTATCCTGAATGTAAAGTTAGAGAAAAGACAACAACCTTATTTGTTTCTAGGATAATTTAATATAAAACAAAGAAATGCACTACACTTTAAGAATTTCGATGCCGACATCTTAAATAAACCACCAATTGGCCCATTTTCGTGAGGCTGACTCATATATAGATATAGATATATATAGACGAGATGGGATGGCCGACTGAGTTCAGCCTCCAAAACCCGCTTGTGTAGATGGTGGGATCCAAACCCTGGTCGAATCAAACCAATGAAGTTAGTATTTATACAGAATCGTACGTGCGCACCGGCGCCCTGACACTCTGACACTCTGACACTCTGACACTCTGACACTCTGACACTCTGACACTCTGACACTCTGACGACCCTGACACTCTGACACTCTGCCACTCTGACAGTCTGACAGTCTGACACCCTGACACTCTCACACTCTGACACCCTGACACTCTGACACTCTGACACTCTGACACTCTGACACTCTGACACTCTGACACACTGACACTCTGACACTCTGACACTCTGACACACTGACACTCTGACACTCTGACCCTCTGACACTCTGACACTCTGACACTCTGACACACTGACACTCTGACACTCTGACACTCTGACACTCTGACATTCTGAAACTCTGACACTCTGGCACTCTGACACTCTGACAGTCTGAAACTCTGACACTCTGACACTCTGACACACTGACCCTCTGACACTCTGACACTCTGAGTACTGCGTGTAACCAGCCATCAAGGGGTCATGAATGACCTACATCCAGAAATCACCTACACAAAGTGGGTTTGTTTCTTTGGTTTGTTGGAGTTTTACGTCCAGGCAACAGCTAAGGTCACCAGATGGTTTACAGACTTGTGACAGTGCACACTCAATGCGACTGATAGTGCTGCCCCACTGGGAGACCATGCTCCCAAGTACCATGACCTGATTTCCCACTCAGTCACATTATCATGACACTGAGCAAACCAGTCCTTGCCCTATCCTAATAATGTGGAGCGCCAGGGTAGGAAGTGACAAGTATACATTTTTAAGTCATTGCTTTGACTCGACCAGGGTTCTACCAAAATAGGAGGCGGACGCTGATGTCATTCGGCCATCCCGTCTGGTCGGTTTTGTTACTTCCGGTAGAGGCCAGTAGCGCGCTCTAATGGTGTGTTTCATATGGGCCCGGAAGTGGACAGATGGGGTTCCCCGACCGTTAGACGGCTTTTTACTAAGTATGACACAGGACTGCAATAGTCGAGTGGATAGAACGTCCGAGTGGCACACCATCGAGCCTTCTCACACACACCTTCACGCCTGTCACTTCTTCAAATACCATTTGGCCGTGGGATTTAGTGAGATCGAACGAGCGATGACAGGCTTAACGTTAAAGTTTCGTAGTCCAATGGTTTTAAGTTTCTGTCATTTTTTGAGATAAATATATTAAGGTGATTGCTATGGTCTACTATACTTTATTTGAAGTAACATTTATTTTAAATAGCAAACTTTTGAGATATTTGAAGTGCAAACATCTAACATTAATTTTGGCAAGCGCATCAAAACTCTGACACCATAGGCTTCTGGAGTAACAGCTTCTATTAAATTGACGCTATTTTCCTTTATATCTGGCAACAGATGCTTAAAGTTGCATAGTCCGATGGTTTTGAAATTCTATATTTTTTCTGAGATAAATATAATAGATCGATCACTAGTATCTACTTTACATTAGTTCAAAGTTACTTTGATTTTAAATGGTAAACTTTTGAGATATTTTAGGTGCAAACATGGAAAGTTAGTTTTGGCAAGTTTGTCAAAAGTCTGACACCATAGACTTCTGCAGTAACAGGTTCTGTTAAATTGACTCAGTATTGTCTTCTATGCAGAAACAAATGCTTAATAAGTGCATCAGTATCTAAGTTAGATATGTAGAATCTAATCTAGATAATTGGTTTCGTTTTGAAAATTTGATATTTCATCGGACTATGCAACTTTAATAAGTGCATTAGTATCTAAGTTAGAGATGCAGAATGAAATCTAGATAACTGTTTTGGTTTTGACAAGTTGTACTTTCATCGGACGATGCAGCTTTGCGATAAAGCAACAGAGTTGGACGTGATATCGACTCATGTCGCCACTTGGACGGTACCCCAGAGGCCGACACTATACAGCCACCATGAGTGAATATTTGCCATAATTCAGCAGGCTTACCGATCGCGTATTTAAATTACAGCAGACGTAATTTTCTTCTTTTTTTTTTTTTACTAAATGTATTTTATTCAGCGAATAATGTCTTTTGTCAGCGCCAGAGCACTGGTCTTCCGGCCGTTAATTACAATTTGTTGGTACATAAATGACAATATCAGTTGCTGCATTTGGATGAGAAATGGTTGGGGTGATTGATCAGAAATATCCAATAAACCGCTATTCAAACACTTATCTTAAATTGTTTCTCCTCAGTGACGTTACACGGAAGGAACGTTGGATAAAGGAACATTAACGGGACATTTGCTCTGTATGTATAGTTGTATGTATGTACATACATATATACATACATATGAGTGGATAGCAATATCTACTAGAAATATCGATGTTTCTGTGTAAATATAACATGGATATTCATGCCATGAACATATGTTGGATACAATGATATATTAAAAATAAAAGCACACAAAGTGGTAGGGAATAAAGTAGTAAAGCGACATTATATTATGACGTCAACTTGTACCTCAATGCTTGGATAACTTGTCTAAGTACATAATGATTACAATTACTACAGATATCCCCATTGAATCCCATTGTGCTTCTAACTTCTAAGCCGCAATACGATAACAACTGAACTACACTAATGATCTGTAATGTGCAAAGCAAACAGCAGAAGTGAGCAGTGTAGAAGGTGGGGGGAGGGGAAGCAGCAAAGAAGAGTGCTGGCCCGCAGCAAATATATATATGGAAGAAATAATCATCAAGTCGTAGGATAATCAATAATATTATAAGATCGTAGGATACTAAATAATATTATAAATAACTTCACCCGCCATTTTATATTTATATAATAGATTATATCGCACATAATCAATGTATCTGTGTTACTTTTAAATGGGGAAAGCACCGCATAAGTATTGTACTTCTGCTTTCTCCTTGTTCAGGTGAAAACATTACTGATATAAATATCAACTTGTGTGTACATTGATCATGTTGAAATAAATATTTTATTAATATTATTATTAAATATTCTTAACTAAAGTTACAATTAAAAAACACCGATCACAAGTTATATGTCATATTAAACACTATGTATTCGGTATATGTGGTTTGATTTGGTATAAATACGCATATATATTATTTCCGTGCCCATTGGAGTGACATAATATGCAGCCAATGGCGTGTATTTATACAAACCCGTTTGGGAGTGTGTCCCTACAACTTCAATGAGGTAGAACGATTGGATGCCAAATCCAAATCACGCAGAGCTCCAGCTGGCATCCCATGTAGGTCGTCTTTATTTTAATCCCTGGCCAAGTGAAATCAATGTTATATAACCTTGATACTTGTCGCCACCAAACCTGGTTCTCAGCATTAATGGAATATTCCAAGGTTCGATTCCCCATGCCCCGACCTCTGCCAATTTGGATTTCCACCGCTGTGTATAAGTTAGAGTGTCATCAAAGGCCAGTTGCTCTAATACCATGTCTATGTGGTATGGGAGCTCAAAAATCCCTTGGGTCGGTAAAAGTGTAGGCTTGGGCTTTCTATCGACAAACTGTCTAATGGTGAAAACAAGTCTATTCAGACTTATCCATAATAGGCAATATAAATCTTCAAGAACAAAAAAAAAATCAAGGACTGGTTTGTTCGGTATCAGGATAATGTGACCGAGGAGGATATTGGGTTACTGTGCTAGCATCCCAGTCTCCCACTGGGGCAGCACTATAAAGTCAGTAGGAGTGTGCACTGTCAAATGTTGGTACCCATCTGGTTGTTTGTTGGAATTTTATTTCCTGGCAACATCTAAGGTATATCAGGATAATGTACCCATATTGATATGACCTTAGATGTTCGGATCGGGACGTAGCTCAGGCAGTAGAGTGTCCACTTGTGACGATGTGGGTTATCTGATCGATTCTGCTCAGTGGATGCATTTACAGTTTGTACTATTTTCTCTTCCAACGAGTGGTCCATAACTGGTTCATTAAAGCCTGTGGTATGTGCTGTCCTGTCTGTGGGAAAGTGCATATAATAGACCACTAGCTGCTTATCGCAAAGAGTAGCCTATTTGGTGGCAGCAGGTTTCCCCCAAAGAAATATGTCAGAATGATCATATGTTTAAGGTCCAATAGCTGATGATAAAAATCAATGTTCTTTAGAGGCGTCATCAAATAAAACAAACCTTCCTTTTTGATATTAGATATTTGTACTTCATTTAGTTGCACCAGAATATACACTAGCAGTTGGCTGTAAAATGGTCGATACGAGAGCGCTCCAAATCAATACACGACGCACGCCTGCCCCACTTCCAGTAACACCTCCACATATGATAAATGTCGATCCTGTCGTACTCGTATATCAAATAGTGAGACCGCTTGGCCTATCCCAGTCCCCAGGGGCTCACCTCCGGGTCGGGCAGGTTTACTAAACAAAAAACAGCCGCACATAATTCCGCGAATCATAAATATTCAATACAACAAAGATCATCTTCGCAAACAGGGTGCAGTGCCCGAATCGGTTGAACGCAGGCCTCAAGTGTGGGAGATCGGGTGTATGGTTCCCTGTCGAGTCAAACCAATGACTTATAAAATTGATACTTGTTGATTCCTAACCTGGCGCTTGCCATTAATAGGATAGGGCAAGGACTGCTTAGCTTAGTGTCAGGATAATCTGACTCAGTGGGATATCGGGTCATGGTGCCAGTGGCCTGATTTCCAAGTGGAGCAGTAGTATGAAGTCGACATGACTGCATACTGTCACAAGTCGGTACCCATCCTGATATGACCTTAGATTTTGCCAGGATGTAAGACTCCAACAACCAACTAACCAGTCATCTTCGCAAAACAAAGAAATAGCATATCACTAAGAAGGCATATACTGGTCAGTGTTTGCTAAGTAAACTAGCATGAACAACCCCATAGCTACAGTTACCACAATTTGAAGGTTTTGAGGTGGCTGTCATCTTTGAACTCAAGTATATTATGTTAACTTCCTTTGCTTTGACACAACTTCTATTTCAAAGAGTTAAAGCTGCAGAGTCCGATAAAAGCATTCATATTTTCAAAACCAAATACTGACCTAGATTTAATTCTACATATCTAACTTAGATGCTGATGCACTTATTAAGCATTAGTTGCCACATAGAAGGGAATTCCACACCAGTTTACTACAAGAACCTGTTACTGTAGAAGCCTTTCCTTTGGCATGCTTGCCAAAATTCATTTGGTACGTTTGCACTTCAAATATCTCAAAAGTTAGCCACTTAAAATAAGTTACTTCAAAGTAAAGTAAGGTAAGTTGTAGTGATCAACCTGATATATTTATCTCAGAAAATGACAACTCAAAATCATCAGGCTATGCAACTTTAACTTTGAAAATATGCCAAATTTATTTTCGAGAACTGCTGGACGTATGCCTTCTTTCAGTATTTCCTCGCATTACCAACAATGCGCCGAGCCACAGAAGTACAATGTAAGCTTAATGAGTGTACCAGTGTTTAAGTTGGATATAAATAGGTCAAATCAACAGAAGGCCTGAAAAGTGTATTCTTCCATCGGAGTAGGCAGGGCCGTGTTCAGGGTCCGTCTCCGAGACTTCTCCGAGACGTATCCGGGATGCTTTTTGGCTTATTTCCGTTCAGGGTGCGCCAAAGAGGCATCTCCATTTTCAGACAGGAGACAAAAAGTGCCTCGAAAATGGCCGCTGTATTCAGTGGTTTCAGCCAATCAGAACACTTCTTCTTCATTGCAAATGGCTGCCACCTATGGGGGCAGTCATTTTTGAGGCGACCAACTGCTTTTGCCATTCAGACTAGCGTGATGTCAGGGATTTCCCCGAGACGTCTCGGAGGCGTACCCTGAAATCGACAGAGTTGCAACATGTTTCTATAGATGCAGTGCAACTGACACTGTTCAACATCCGTGGGAGGTGAGATGGGGAAATGGCACCACTGGTAAACTCTTGTGTCTGATGGAGGATAACAGTAATAATAATAAATACTATTCCTTTATGTATCTTTATACTCGCATAATACGTTATACATCACATACCAACATATATATTTATTTATTTGTTGGAGTTTTACATCCTTGCAACATCTGCTGCCATATTAGGACAGGTACCAATTGTGACAGTGCACACTGATGGCAACTTTATAGTGCTCCCCCACTGGGAGACTAGACCGCTAGTACCATGACCTGATTTCCCACTTAGTCATAATATATTATTATCCTGATACTGAGCTAATCAGTCATTGCCTGATCCTAGTAAAAATGAGTGCAAGGCTAGGTAGTGACAAACATACAATGGGGAAGTCATTGTTTTGACTCGACCGGGAATTGAACTCTCGACCTTCCACACGGGAAGTCTGTGCTGTACCGATTCGGCCACCGCATTGGGTAGTTATTTACATAGATGAGACTGTCACAAAAGGTGCTAAGCAATATGGGACAAAACTTTGTCCATTGTAACGATCAACATACAATCTGCTTATGCATTTGCTTAGGATAAACTGCTTTTTTTTTTACATGGTGTTTCATAATCCCAATAGAATACATATTGATTTGAAGTAAATATCCTTGTGTTTTCAGTGTAACATTTCTGTGCTGTTTTGTGTCAATCATTACAATGGACCAAACAAAAAAGAGTTATCAACTTTTGAGACAGGCTCATATATATAGACATATAGACTTATGGTCATATGGACAAATGGAGACAAGTGTCAAATCCTATGACTAGTGGCTCCGGTGTGGCCGAATCTGGAACTACATGCAACATGCAGTAGAACCGAGATAAATGGTATACAATAATAGATCAAATTGAAGAGAGTTAGTGTCCTTGTTTATATTCCCATACTAGATTATAGAGCACATATATACAGATATACGGATATACAAACATACATACAGCCACACAGACATATACACATATACGCAGATACACATATAGAATCGCCGTGAATATGGCATATGCTGCCGACACGGCGTAAAGCAACCACCAATCAATCAATCACATATAGACAAATAGACAACTATATACATATATAAATAGATATATATATATATAAATACATATGTATACATACACATATATATGATTATATATATATATATGTATATATATATATATATTTAGCGCCCCCTGTCGGTGAGTTGGTGACTGCGCTGGCCCACATTCCGAGGCGCGCCCGAATCAGTGCCGCCGATTGGATGGGTCGGGTGTTTCCGAGCTGCTCCGAGTTTCTCCGAGCCCCTTCCGAGTTGCACCGGTCTCCCTCGGTCTCGGGGGAGCATCGCTGACTGATTGGAACCAAATAGGCACCGCTGCACACTGTGACGTCAGCACGTGACGTCACAGCGTCCGCGAATTTCTTCCACCGGAGGTGACGTCCCTGTGACGGATCGGGCCCATGCAGGCCTGTCGGCGAAATATGACATTTCACGAACATTGCGTGCAATTAAGGCCGACTTACATTGCGCGATAATTGGGGACAGTAATGTGCAACTTACATTGGGGGATTGTTACATATGACAATGGTTGCCTCAGTGTGCGATAATTGGGCAGTTATTAGGTAGATTCGGGAATCGGGGATCACCGCTGTGGACAATCGGGAATCAGTACCCATGAACAATGGTCGCCTCATCGTGTGCGATAATTGGGCAGTTATTAGGTAGATTCGGGAATCACCACTGTGGACAATCGGGAATCAGTACCCATGAACAATGGTCGCCTCATAGTGTGCGATAATTGGGCAGTTATTAGGTACATTCGGGAATCGGGGATCACCACTGTGGATAATCGGGAATCAGTACCCATGAACAATGGTCGCCTCATAGTGTGTGATAATTGGGCAGTTATTAGGTACATTCGGGAATCGGGCATCACCACTGTGGATAATGCTATAATTGTGCAGTTATTAGGTACATTCGGGAATCAGAGATCATCACTGTGGACAATCAGAAAGTAAGTACCCATGAACAATGGTCGCCTCATAGCATGCAATATTTGGCCAGTTATCGGATACATTCGGGAATCTGAGTTAACGGTTGTGGATACTCGGAAATTCAGTATTCATACATTTGTTGGTATGATAACTCTGCAATAATATGCGCTAACATCAGATGTGACATCTAGTGGGCCCTAATGGTGGAGTCTCCGACTTGGCCTAAGCATACAGCTCACACACTCTAATGTAATCTACAATATATGTAAAAAATGCATGATGCATCAGATGACCGGATGTTCAAACTTTGCGAATATAGTCAGTTAAGTGATCTGTTACCCACAACCTTAGCTGTTTGTTCGTTGTTACTTTACGTCCTAGACACATCTAAGGTCATATCAGTACGGGTACGGACTAGTGACTGTGCGCACTCCAGGCGACTTTAGAGTGGTGCCCCATTGGGAAATCAGGCTGCCAGCATCATGACCGGATATCCCACTGAGTCACATTATCCTGACCCTGAGCTAAGCAGTCCATGCCCGATCCTATTAATGCTGAGTGGCAGGCTAGGAAGTGACAGGTATACATTGTATAAGTCAATTTATATGTCAACCTCCCGAGCATCCACACCCGACGCCCGATTGGGCCCCCACCAGGTCACAACCTTATACCCCTGTCACACTATGACGTAATGAGCGAACGTGAGCCTAACATGGTGATTTTTCGTCATTACGTTGATGTACGTTGGATTACGTTATGATGACATCATAATGATGTTAGACTGACGTCGAGCTACGTCACATTACGTCGTGTTACGTCGAGTTACGTCAAGGATTTGGACATGTTCAACAATTTTGACGTAGCTCGAACGTAAGGGTTTACGTTTGGCGTACGTTCTGTTCACGTTCAGCGAACGTCAATGACATTAAACGGACGTTATGCAAACGTTCCTCACTACGTTCCAGTACGTTCCACTATGTTCCAATCGTTGACCCACATTAAAGCCGGTGGAAATGTCCATGCGGTGTAATGGGAAAGTCAGGAGAACGTCAGGAGAACGTCAGGAGAATGTACATTCAGCGTTTCGCCAACGCTTAATGACGTAAGTAACGTAAGGTAACGTAAAGCAATGTAGTTCTGGCAATGGAATAACGTTCATAACGTTCCGTGAGCATCATTACTTTGTCCTCTCTCGTTGAATGACGGTATCACTACGCTTTACCGACGTTATGCTCTCGTCCACTACGCTGCATCCACGTTCAACTTGTGCCCAAATTTGCATACTACGCCGAGAAGTTCAACGTTCGTCACGTTCTCCCTACTTTGACGTCATTACGTCGTAGTGTGGCAGGGCCATTAGTTCTTCTATTGCCGTCAGAGGGCAGGTTGGTTGTAGCAATCTTTCATGAGACACTACCATGGAGCATGCTGGACAATGATCTGCAACCCGCAGCGTTAGTTATTCTACCTGCCACCAGGGAGTGGGCTGGTAAGGAAAATATTCTAAAGGACCTCACACACACAGAATGTTGCACAGTGAGGTGCTACCCACACCATTACTTCTTCAACTGCCATCTTTTTCTGGAGTCACTCACCAAAAGCTTGGCGAACTCTACTATTAGAGCACCCTTTATACTCCACCACCTGTGATGCTGTGGGTCATCCAATCGATCCTGCTCAGTGGACCCATTTGCAGTTTGGGCTATTTTCCGATCCAACCAGTCATCCACAACTGGTTCATCAAAGGCTGTGGTATGTGCTGTCCTGTCTGTGGGAAAGTGCATATAAAAGACCCCTTGCTGCTTATCACAAAGAGTAGCGCATGTGGCAGCAGCTGGTTTACTCCCAAGAAATGTTAGAATGACCATATGTTCGACATCCAATAGCCGATGATAAAAATAAATGTGCTCTAGAGACGTCTTAAATAAAACAAACTTTCCTTTCACACTCCACCCGATGCTAAAAGCACCGACAAACCTGTATATTCTGCCCCACCCCTCTGGTGGCGAGGGAGGGAACTAGGGACATCAACTACGTCAATTTGACACCGATGGTTGTAAAGGAAGGAGCCCGTTCCCACGCTTTGAATACGAAATGCGAGGAATGACATGCTCTCTATTGGCAAGTGCACCCACCTAGGTCCCAAATGGAAAGGGAGAATGGCGGGGGAGGGGGGCGGAGAGTGGGAGCTGGGGTAGTTGATGGGTTCTGTTGTAGTGCTCGCGCTTAGACGGAAGTAGGAGTTTGGCTGCCTTAACACTGAGAGCAGGCCTAATCCAATAAGGGGGACACACAGTGTCCTAATGAAGTATTCAATGTCCTACATGAGGTGAATATGGGCTGCATCAAGGGAGGGTGTGCTGGGATGTGGAGGGGGGGGGGGCAGGGAATTACATGTAGGGTTTGCAGTCGAATGGCAGTGGGTATAGTGGCCTAGTTAGGAAAGTATGCGTATGCGTCCATTTATGTTATGGATGTGTATGGATGTTATGTGGGTATACGGGTATATGCGTAGGTGTGTATTTGCATAGGTGTATGTGTATATATGTGTATGTGTGCAGGATGTATGTGTAGGTATGTGTTTACATATTTGTATATGCATATGTGCATGTGCATATGTGTATCTGAATATGTGTATACATGTATGCATGTCTATGAGAACCTGTGTATGTAAATATGTGCATGTGTATGTGTATGTGTATATCAATGATATAGTCTAAAGGTAAATGGCTATTCTCCAGTCTACATGTACACAATAAGATCCCCATCATATTTGAAATGCCTGATTTCAACCTGTTATTGTCTATATTATTCATACCATCTCATCATTTCATCCATACATAGTTCATATGCACCATAAGTGCTGAGCACAGAAAACCAGTGCCTCAGTGCTGAACAAAATATATTATTCAAGTGGAATAAAACAAACTTGACAAAAACAAAAAAACTGTCAATATCAATTGATGTCCATACAGATTTGTAGCGGTTCAGCGTAGTGAATATCCCCATAGACATTGCACTGTGACCACTTTGGCGTTTAATTGGACGCCATATATCACACTGAGAAAGCCCACAGAGAAGACGCTTAGTTCACACGCAGCCCGATGGTGGCGCTACTATCGATATCAGGAAGAGGTCTCTTATATAGAGGCCGTCAGTAGGGGTGTGGTGAGCTGGTAACCGACGAGCCTGCGTTACCACCGCTCCCCACACACACACACACAACATACACTACTCCCATATATACAACGTTTTGAAAGTGAGCAAAGTGACAGTTGGCTCACAGTGTATAGGAGGAGGGAAGGAGAGAATGCTCGCTCCACAGTGAATAACATGGAGGTTTAGGTGGTTAACATTAAGGGGCTGCAGTTATTTATATGCACATAATAAATTATATAGTACATAATGTTGCAAGCTTAACCATTCGACCCGACGCAGTGGTTCAATGATATACAAAAATGGTGTAACACTTCCGGTCGGAAGACCAGTGCTACAGCATTGACAAAAGATATACATGAATAAAATTGATTTACCCGTGTAGAGTCAAAGCATTGATTTACAAAATTGATACTTGTCGCACCCTAGCCTGGCACTCGGCATAACTAGGATAGGGCAAGGACTGGTTTGCTCAGTATCAGGATAATGTGACTGAGTGGGATATGAGGTCATGGTGCTGGTGGCCTGATCTCCCAGTCGGGAAGCACTGTATTACACATATGTAACTTAGATACTAATGCAACTAGTAAACATTTTAAATGCCACACAGACTTTTAAATGCCACACTGTTGCTGCTGAAGCCTATGGTGGCAGAGTTTTGGGGTGTTTGCCAAAACTAACTTCCCATGTTCTTCAAATATCTCAAAAGTTAGCCATTTAAAATAAATGTTACTTCAAACTAAAATAACGTAGATTAAAACAATCAATCTAATGTAGTTATCTCAGAAAATGGCAGAAATTTGAAACCATCGGACTATGCAACTTTAATCAAGATAATAAAATTAACAAAATGATCAAATTAACAAATACAGCTTTAACCAGACGGGGTGACCAAATGAGTTGTGCATCCGTCTCCCGTTCTGGGAGATCATGGGATCGTGGGTTCAAGTCAAACCAATGACTTAAAAATTGATACTTGTCGCCTCCGACCCTGACACTTGGCATTATTAGGACAGGGGAAGGAGCCGTGGAATGAGGAAGACCAATCTTCCATGATTGAAATTTCCCCTGCTTAATCAACTAATCTACCAACAACAACAAAATCTATCACCTCCCATGCAGCCATTGAGAGCTCGCATATTAACCAACCAGAGGGGCAGACATAACACAGCCAATCAGAGCGTTGCTTGTGGAGCACCGATTTCCAATAATTGAATCGCTGCAGGCATTCTTCATATTACCAGGAAGCCATTTCGCAAACCATATTATTCTAATTGTGTTATACTGCCAGCTATCTGTAAATGTATTAACATCGACGCATCCACAGAGGACCTGATTACGTCCCAATAACTAAGGATGAGGCATAGGTATTAGCCAGACCCCTTCAACTCACCCCCCCCCCCCCGCCCCCCAACAACTCCTCAGATGAAGCCCGGTGCCAGGACCGGAAGTCAGCTCTACTAACACATCACACAGCTTCACTCAAATTTATATATATATAATGTGTAACCAGAATATATCGCAATTGTTGAGGTTCCATACAATGTCATTCCGCAAAACGTATGGTAGCCTTAACTCGTATATATGAGGGGTTAGAGGGACAGGTTGGTGCGGAAGAATGTATATATATATATATATATATATAAGGGCCTGTAATGTATGTGTGTTGTAGTTGGAGGGGTGAGCGGAACAGGGTGGTGAGGAGGAAGGTTGACCTCCATATTAGACTCATGAGACATCCCAGACCAGTCACCGTTTAGTAAACACAATAATGCCATCAACAGCCCTGCCGAGCCTTCCCGCCTTCAGCCACAGGAGACCACCCTACGTCACAGCCCACATTCCACGCGTCATCTGCTCTGAGCAAATGTCGTCTGCTGTGACCAAATGTCGTCTACTCTGACCAAATGGTTGGTTGTTGGGAGTTTTATGTCCTGGGAACATCTGAGGTCATATCAAGATGGAACTAACTTGTTAGTTGGTTGTTGGAGTTTTACGTCCTGGCAACATTTATGGTCATATCAGGATGGATCCCGACTTGTGACGGTGTACACTCCTGGCAATTATATAGTGCTGCCCCACTGGGAGACCAGGCCGCCAGCAGCACGACCTGATATCCCACTCTTTGAACTCCAATAGCCAATGATAAAAATAAATGTGCTCTAAAGGCGTCATTAAATAACAGAAACTTTGATATCCCACTCAGTCACATTGTCCTAACACTGAGCCAACCAGTCCTTGCCCTATCGTAATAATGCCGAGCGCCTGGCTAGGAAACGACAAGTATCAAGTTTGTAAGTCATCGGTTTGACTCGACCAGGGTATGAATCCGAGGGTCTGCAATGAAGACAATTTAACTAAATGTTAATTATTTCATTCAAACCCATCAATGGCATTACAAGGTCCGTTGGCTGGTCGACAAGTGTTAAATTGTTACTGGATTCGTTTGGCCCTTTGGGGTTTTTCATCGCACTGAACATTCAATGTCGCATCAGGACTTTTCACATTGCGCAATGGTGGCAGTTTCAAAGCGCTGTCCCTTTGGGAAATAATAATCCCCATAAAGTTGCACAGCAATGTACAGACAACCGGACTGGGTTTCCAAATTGGTAAGAGTGCAGGCTTCCCGTGCACAAGGTCCAGAGTTCGAATCCCAGCCGATTCAAACCAATGACTTACAAAATTGATATGTGTCACCGCCTAACCTGGCACTCAACATTATTAGGATAGGGCAAGGATTGGTTTTTACAGCATCACGATAAAGTGACTGAATGGGAAATTGGTATATGGTGTCGGCAGCATGGTCTGCAATTGGAGCAGCACTATAAAGTTACCACGACTGCACAATGTCTCAAGTCACTCCCGGTCCTGATATGACCTTCGATGTTGCCAGGATGTAAAACTCCAACAACCAAGTGACTAATGCAGCCACCACCTTTCACAACCTGACAGGACACTAAGCTGCTAGGTTGTTAGGTTGCTTGTGTTTTGCGCCAAGTGTCCCAAAGGGCACCTCACATGACGCGACACTCGGTGGCTTCTAACGCAGCTACCGGGCATGGTGGCCAAATCGGTAGAGCGCAGGTTTCACGAGCGAAATGTCGGGAGTTTGGTTTTCGGTCAAGTCAAACCAATGACTTATAAAATTGATACTTGTCACTTCCTAACCTGGTATTTGGCATCAATAGGATAGAGCTAGACTGGTTAGCTCAGTGTCAGGGTAATCTAACTTAGTGGGATATTGGGTCATGATGCCTGATTTCCCAGTGGGGCAGCACTATAAAAGTCACCATGAGTGCACACTGACACAAGTCGGTACCCACTGGAGAGGGTGGGTGTTAGAAAGCGTATACTATGTCCACCTGACGGTAGGTGGGTTCGGCCGGTGTCACGTGACAATGCGTGCCGAGGTGTGACCCATTTAGCACCTGGGTCTCACCCCTGGACGATCTGCTGTAATGGCTTTGTCACGGTCCCTGAAGGGCCTACCCCAGCCGCCCCCTTCCACAACCCGACAGGGCGCTAAGCTGATTAGGTTGTTGGGCGGCTTGTGTTATGAGCCAAGTGTCCGAAAGACTGCCTCACACGAGGCGGCAATCAGTGCATTCCGCTTCCACAACCGGACAGGGCCCTAAGCTGATTACGTTGGCGGGCGACTTTGTTATGCACCAAGTGTCCCAAATATACACAGGAATTGGTGAATATGCATTGAGGAACGGGTGAACACACATACAGGAAGTTGTTATCATACCCACAGGTAGTGATCATACAGACAGAAGTGTTGAACATATACACAGGAAGGGCTGAAAACACACACAGGAAGTGCTGAACATACATACACAACGTTGTGAACATACACACAGGAAGTGCTGAACATACAAAGAGGAAGTTGTGAATATACACACAGGAAGTGCTGAACATACAAACAGGAAGTTGTGAATATACACACAGGAAGTGCTGAACATACAAACAGGAGTTGTGAATATACACACATGAAGTGTTGAACATACACACAGGAATTGTTGAACCTACATACATGAGGTTGTGAATATACACACATGAAGTGTTGAACACACACGCATGAAGTGCTGAGCGTACCTACAGGAAGTTGTGAACATACACACAGGAAGTGTTGAACATACATACAGGAAGTTGTGACCATACACATAGGAAGTGTTGAACACACCACAGGAAGTACTGAGCTTACCTACACGAAGTTGTGAGCATACACACATGAAGTGGTGAACATACACAAAGGAAGTGGTGAACATACACACAAGAATTGGTGAACATACACACCGAAAGTGTTGAACATACATACAGGAAGTGGTGACTATACACAAAGGAAGTCTTACCCATACACCCTGGAACTTGTGAACATACAAATAGAAACAGTTCAAACATACACACAGGAAGTGATATGTATCAAATCCAAAATATTTGCTCCAATGATGTAATTGCGAGCCACACTAGGTAGAAACATAGCGCAAGAACCCTATTATGGTTTCTCAACATTCTCTAGATGCTTACATCATAAACGTGTACTTACCTCCCCCACTACCGGTCGTTGCCCCAGCCAGGGACCAACAGATTCTATCCCATGAGCGGTGCATGGAAGGTAAATAAAACATCGAGTGCATTTTCGGTGAGTTCTCAACGAGTCCTCCAGTGTATGCTGCCAGGCTTGGCTGCAGTGTGTGTATTTGATCTAATATCAGATAGGTTCACATTCCATTCTGAGAAGGTCATCTGGCTGATATTGAAGGAATTGGCATCGGGATGCAAGACTCCCCTAGCGTCTATGAGAGAGTTTGTCGGGGTGCGTTGAAGACTTGGGAAACTACTGGGATAAGGACGTGGACTGCTGGGTTGAATGAGGGTAATGAGTGAATACCGAATGGCATGGTGCTAGATGTATGGTACTTCAATTAGGCAACACAATAAAGGCGTGAATAGCGTCTAATACAACAAACCAGTACCTGGTCTGAGATCACAACAGAAGTCCCTCAGAAGATAAACCTCCAAGCGTGGAGCCAGTCAGTAAATATGGTCGGAATATCAGTACACATAAGCTTTTGTGGCGGGAGAAGGAATAACAAACTTTGAACCCGAACAAATCCCTCCAATCTGTTAATCCTAGCAGTTAAGAACTGCCCTCTTCTGTATTCGGCAGAGTGTAACACTTGCCGGCTTCTGCCCGGTCCAAGCGTCGTGCATACAGCAGTTAACCCTGTTTGTATGGAATATTCACAGTGAGTATGCACACTCTGGAACCAGCTCACGCCACCCACCCTTCCCCTAACTCCCCCCCACCCCCTCCACCACCCCACCCTCATCCACCCGCCTGCAGACGCGCCCCGACCCCTGCCGGCCATCCTGGGAATTACTTTTCCCGCCTTGGAGTAACCGAGGAGATAATTTCCTCCATGGGGGCGTACAGGGTGCCGTGTGCTTTATCGATAAGGTGACGGAGTAACGCTTGGCGCGGAACAAACGCGTGGGGAAATCATATGTCGTCTGCTGCTGCTAAATCAAAGGTCGTCTGCTGCTGCTAAATCAAAGGTCGTCTGCTGCTGCTAAATCCTATGTTGTCTGATGCTGCTAGATCAAAGGTTGTTTGCTGCTGCTAAATGTCATCTGCTGCTGCTAAATCATATGTTGTCTGCTGCTGCTAAATCAAAGGTGGTTTACTGCCACTAAATGTCATCTGCTGCTGCTACATCATATATTGTCTGCTGCTGCTAAATCGTATGTCATCTGCTGCTGCTAAATCATATGTCATCTGCTGCTGCTAAATCAAAGGTTGTTTGCTGCCGCTAAATGTTGTCTGCTGCTAAATCAAAGGTTGTTTGCTGCTGCTAAATCAAAGGTTGTCTGCTGCTGCTAAATGTTGTCTGCTGCTAAATCATATGTTGTCTGCTGCTGCTAAATCAAAGGTTGTCTGCTGCCGCTAAATGTCATCTGCTGCTAAATCAAATGTGGTCTGCTGCTACAAAATGTTGTCTGCTGAAACAAAATGTTGACTGTTGTTACTAATTGTGGCTGAAAAGGTTTGGTAGCTTGCTTCTAAATGTCATCTGATGCTAGTAAATCATACATGTTGTTTGCTGCGACTAAATCAAATGTTGTCCGCTGCTTCAAAATGTTGTCTGCTGCTACAAAATGTTGTCTGCCACTTCAGAATGGTGTCTGCTGCTACTAACAGTGGTCTGCTGCTTCAAAATGTTGTCTGCTGCTACTACATGTGGTCTACTGCTACTAAATATAATGTCTCTGCTGCTACAAAATGTCCTCTGCTACTACTAAATGTTGTCTGCTGCTACTAAATAAAATGTTCTCTACTCTTGGAAAATGTTGTCTCCTGCTACAGAATGTCATTTGCTGCTACAAAATGTTGTCGGTTGATGGAAAATGTCTGCTGCTACCAAATGTAGTTTACCGCTCCTAAATGTTGTCTGCTGCTACTAAATACAATGTTTGTCTACTGCTACTATATGTTGTCTACTGCTACTAAATAAAATGTTGTCTGCTGCTACAACATGTCATCTGCTACTACATATGTCTGTTGATGCAAAATGTCTTCTGCCACTGCAAAAAGTCGTCGGTTGATGCAAAATGTCTGCTGCTACAAAATGTTGTTTACTGCTAGTACATATCGTCTACTGCTTCTAAATGTCGTCTGCTGCTACTAAATGTCGTACTAAGTCATATGTATGTTGCTAGAAAAAGTTGCATCTTCTCGAAAATGTCATCTTCGACTACAAAATGTCATCATATATTGCTATATCGTTTGCTGCTACAAAAGTCATATTTTGCTACAACAATGTCATCTTCCGCTACTAAATGTTGTATATTGCTACAAAATATTGCATGCTGGTACTACATGTCGACTGCTGTTACTAAATATCGTCTGTGTCTACTAAATGTCATCTGCCATCATTTCAATTCACTGAAGTTTGCAGTCGCTAATGACCAGGGTTGGGTGCAGTGACTTGAAATGGAATATTATTGGTTTGAGTGGACTGTTGAAAGCAGACGATAATAAACGTCAGAGGGTGACGTAAGCTGAGAATATGTAGCAGCCACTTGCAATTCACTGTGTCTTTAGCGTCCACAGCCAGTTTGCATTCAGGCACTACTACCAGAGCGCCAACACAGGATTTGTGTGAAAAATAATTCATCATATTATATAGGTAATTCCGCAGTGTGAGGAATTGTGATATATATGTGTAGATATATGCATGTGTATAACAGTGCAGTGTTATATATATATATATATATATATACATATAAATGTATAGTTTATGAATTATATATATATATATAGATATATATATATATATATATATATATATATAGATATATGTATATAAATGCTTCCGACTGAGTGACGAAAGCAGGCCCGAGAAGAGAAGGGGGGACGAGGTGCATGCTGGTCAGTCCATCACCCCATGAGAGGAGGGTGGGGTGGAAGGGACCACTACAGAGCTTATTACATACAATAAAGTGTTTATCACTATCCATATATTTAACTAGTTAAACCCATTGGAAACAGAGTCACAAAAACAGACTGAACTAATTGTGAAAATCTTGCAAGCTGTGCTGATCAGAAGGCGATGGGTTGTTTGGACATCACTCTCACAGCAGAGAGCTAAATGGAGAGCGGCAGTCAAGTAATGAAAGCAGTCTTTGTCGCATCACGACCGACAGCATGATGATGATGATGGGTTGTTTGGTTGTTTGAGTTTTACGTGGAGTCAAACAAATGATTTAAAAATTGATACTTGTCACTTCCAAAGCCAGGCACTCAGCATTATTAGGATAGGGCAGGGACTTGTTGGCTCAGTCTCGGGATAATATGACTGAGTAGAATATCAGGTTATGGTGCTGGTAGCTTGGTTTCCCAGTGGGACAACAATATAAAGTTGGCATGAGTGCGGACTCCCAGAAGTCGGTACACGTCCTGATATGACCTTAAATGGTTAGTATTGATACTAACCATTTTGATATTGGTTAGTGTGATAGTGTTCATACTATTACTTATATCCTATTCACATTAATTTTTATATCTACCTACTATGAAACAAAACTATGTAACTACCATAATCCTGAGTCTGAAATAAAGAAATGAATTGAATTGAATTGAAATACGCCCCACTTAGAGTTGGACAGTGTCACGTGGACACACTAACACTGCCTATCTGAAGAAACCATCAAATTTCCGAAACCAAAACACTGATCTATATTGTGTTCTACAAATCTGACTTACCCTGTATTATGTAATACCACACTTAGGGCACATTTGGTGCTGGCTAGAACGGATTAATACCTACTACTGCTCCCAAATGTTCCCAGGATGTAGAACTCCAACAACAAAACTAAATTTTCGCTTGGTTTGTGGTATGAATAGCCTGGTCTCTAGGATGCCATGTATAGGGGTGCTTAGGGTGTGAGTAGTGTAGGAAGGGCCTGTATTCGCAGGTTTTGAATGTCGGCGGACACTAAAACCTCCCCACCGTCAAGCCCTCCCAATTGTCGTCTGCACTGGCTAAATGTCGTCTGCCATCAAAGGAATTCACTGCCAACCACAGCTTTTTCACTGAAAAACAACGGAAGTGGGATAATTTGTTTAAGACTAAATGTTGTCTGTTTCCCAAGCTGACTATTCGTAAGCGATATTCTAGATTACCTTTTCAAAGAATTGAAAGGATTCTTTCCTTTCATCGTTCAGATAGCTTCGTTCTGGCCATCTCCAACATCACCAATTTTGATTTCTTGGCGGTTATTTTAGAACCATGCGCATGCGCAGGAGGGTAGTCATGCAGCCAAGTTGGTAGCAATGCAGCCAAGTTGGTATACGCACCATGCCAAATTTACTAATACTACCGTAACCATGAAAATAAGGTCCGTGTCAGCAAAACGTGGTTTTGAATCCTACGACGATGTCATTTCACGAAAATACTGTAGTGAAATAACTGATTTATTTATTCAATGAGTTACACAACTCTTGCAGCTAGTGACGTCACTACAGATGATACTTCAAGCGGCACATTAAGTGCATGTGGCAATATCAATACATAACCGGCTTGAATTATATGCGTGATATACACAACTATATAGCATAGCTACAGTACAATATATATTATTAGTCCTCATTGGCCTGCTGGATTGTGGAGGCGGATATACACCTCCCAAACACCTGTTATGTCGTAGGATTCAAACCCACGGGTTCGAACCCTAATCTAGTGAAACCAATTGTAAAGTCAATAGGAAGTACTTACCTAGAATGAAAGAGAATACAGAAATAGAGTAAGAATGTTCATACTTCTCACTTCTTAGCTAGGTTTTCAGTATTATTATGATAGAGCAAGGACTGTTTGGCTCAGTATCAGGATAATGTGACTGAGTGGGATATCAGGTCATGGTGCTGATGGCCTGGTCTCCCAGTGGGACAGCAATATAAAGTTGCCATGAGTGCGCGCTGTCACAAGTCAGTACCCATCCTGATATGACCTTAGATGTTGCCAGGACGTAAACCTCCAACAACCAACCAACACCAACCCCTATATGCTCTGTGTAGATGCCATCAGTCAGCCAAACCTCTGGTATCTAGAGTGGAGAGTTTCCAATTACGTGTATCTTAATGAGATATGCCGAAATGCGACAGTATGTTATCCACACCTCAATCTGACCAGATATAGATAGCTGTGTATCAGATAGGTACATTGAGAGATCGAGACTCCCTTCACCAACCAGGAAACTCCAGAAGACCTCCTGCGTGTGACTGGTTGGTGACTGCCTCCCCACAGCTCAGATTTATGATAAAACCATATATTGTTACTAATCAGGATCAGATGCAAATTTCATGATGGTACATTTCATGACTTTACATTTGTTGTCATATTGCTGGAATTCTTGTAGGTAAATATCGTTAATCTGTTGTGATATCTGCTGCAAATTATGGATTTAACAGCCAATGTTATCCCACTTTAATACATACAGTGAAACCACATTATAATGCGCCCTGATTTAATGTGAATTTGGATATATTACTATGATCCCTTGAACCCAGAATTCATTAATTCAAAGATAATTCTGCTAAGTGAACCCCACATTTAACGCGACCCAGATTATTTTGTGATCACATTATATGGACTTGTAACGGACGTTGTAACGGGTTAATCTTAATGTATTTTTCTTGTGTACATAATCCCGATGTGAATGATGGATCAATGCTTTGACGCTAACAAAAAAACCTATTCGGCAAAATATACATAGTTACCACGCACACAAATATGTATTGTCATTGAGGTGAGGTTTTTGCGAACCGTACACATGTGGCGATACTCACAGTTTGACTCAAAATATCTTTACAATTCCAACTAAATAATATTATGAGGCTGCCTTAGCTCTCTGAAACAATCAGGTCACTGAGCTAAATATGTGCTTGTGGTTGCTATGTCTGGTCAAATAGATGGAGCATGCCACACTCATGTTCATGGACTTATGTGGATATGTGAATATGCGGATATGTGAGTGAATATGTGAATATGTGAAAATATGAATATATGAATATGTGAATATATTGATATGTATTTGACTATGTGACTATGTTAGGATGAGCCTATGTGACTGACTATGTGACACTGTGACTAGGTGACTACATGACTATGTGACGATATGAATATGTGAACATGTGCACATGTGAATATGTGGATAAGTGGATATGTGAATGCATGGATATGTAGACATGTGAATATGTGAATATGTGAATATGTGGATACGTGGATACGTGGATACGTGGATATGTGGATATGTGGATATGTGGATATGTGGATATGTGGATATGTGAATATGTGAATGTGTGAATGTGTGAATGTGTGAATGTGTGAATGCGTGAATGTGTGAATGCGTGAATGCGTGAACGCGTGAATGCGTGAATGTGTGGATGCGTCAATGTGTGTATGTGTGAATGTGTGAATGTGTGAATGTGTGAATGTGTGAATGTGTGAATGTGTGAATGTGTGAATATTTGTATATGTGAATATGTGAATATGTGAATATGTGAATACGTGAATATGTGAACATGTGAACATGTGAATATGTGAATATGTGAAAGTATGAATATATGGATATACAGAGATGTGCTTATTATGTACTAGACAAACGATTTTCCCCCCACAAACTCAACACCTCGTGTCTAGATTGCGTCCAGTTTTTTTCTGAATCAACCAGTTTTCTGATTACATTCGTGTCGACCACAAATGCGTTATTATCTGGCGACGCTCTACTACCAGATGTTAGTCAATATTCACAGGTACGAGCAGCTCACCAGGCACTGCGTCCTACTTCCAGAAGTTGACTTCCATTAACTGGCAGAGGCGCAGGTCATCGGGGAAAAATCACCCATTATATTTTCCTCTTTTGTTGCTGACCGAAGCGCTGATCTGAAAGCTGGCAATGTCATTTCTGGTCGATAAGGCAACAGCTGAATGCTTATCTGCTTATCTCACTCTCATTTCAACAATTCTAGAATTAGGTTGGTTGGATGCTAGTGTACTCTAACATACTTTAGTGTACTTGGACGTAGCTGAACATAGTTGACCGTAGTGGAGGCTAACATACATAGAACATAGTTGAACAAAGTTCAATGCAGTTGAACGTAGTTGAACATATCCGCACCCGCGCCGTAACATATTTATCCATACCAAAACCTGCCGTACCTTAACATTTTTCACCGTAGTTTAACTTTCAATCGACAAACTGGCCACAGCAGGAGCGTCCACATCATGCCCCTGGGAATCAGTTATCTGATTGCAAATCCTGCTACCACCATTCACCACCGAGAGCACGTCCCCCGAATAAAGATCATACCTCTGCTCGAAAATCCCTTGAGATAACTGGTGGAAGGACACGATGAAGAAGAAGAACCGTAGTTTAACATACTTACACCACGTTTGACCCACATTAATCTATGCTATGTTCAACTACGTTCAACTACGTTCATTAACGTGTATGTGACCAGGGATTACTCCTAGTTCTTAAGGTCACTTGTACCCGGTGCCCTCTATTTCTTTCTGAACTTAGGTGCTAACCGATCAAAAGTGGTTTTATGGAGGTATTATGCAGGTTTTATGGAGGTATTATGCAGGGGAAAATAGTTTTGCGCCTGTCTTGACATGTTCTTGCCGGTGTGAAACCTCTATTTGCTCCCCGAGAGAGTGCCGCTGGTAACTTGCAAAAGCCAGCAGCACTTCAACACTTGTGCAGGCAGCTTTCATGAAATGGACATTAAGACCGAATCATGGATGCAACTCTCACAGCAGAGAGCTAAATGGAGAGCGGCAGTCAAGTAATGAAAGCAGTCTTCATCGCATCACAACCAACAGCATGATGATGATGATACTATTTATAGACTCACCATTAAATTCATATGGTGATATCACACACACTTCATCTCATGATTTTGTCACCTTATTTATGTTTCTAATAATTCTCATGGTTAATAAATCATGCCAACGAATCACTTATATTCCTTCTTAGATTAGCATGTAACAACCCGGGTACCTTGGTCATGCTATATCCATTAATTATATATCTCGTCTAAATCCGCAATGGTGTAACACTGATCCGTTATATATTACGCAGTATAACACAATTTACCAGTGTTGGTGGGAAATTATAGCATGTTACTCTTCATAATACCGTAGCCTTAATTGAATATAACCGGAGAGTTTATTGCAAAACCTTGCGTGTATAAGCATATTATACCCTCCCAAATGCCATTTGGGGGATGGTATTTCTGGACAGGATGCCCTTTTTGGACCCAATACATCTGTGCCCTTTTGTGAATACCACAAATGTGTTGGCAAGCTCTCCCAGGATCAACTTCTCAGTTTACCGACTTCTCCATAGCCAAGTATCAGCAGTCGCTTTGTGCTATTCGTGTGGGACCCATGATATATGCAAATATAGGAACATTTTCTGCATCCAATCACTTTGAGAAAATGAATCCCTGATTGCCGACATGCCTTCATAGTCCGCGTCCCAAATACCAAATGTAATACCGACACCCCCCCCCCCAAGGGGGAGTCTAAGGACTATCATGTGTACATCTATACATAAACAATACCCAGACTCATAGAGGTGGACAATGAAATCACCAAAATCCAGCAAACGGAAACGGAAATAGCCCTAGATGGGCGCCGCCATTTGTATACTTGTGTTGAATAATACAAATCCAGCAAACGGAAACGGAAATCGCTCATTGATATTTGATATTCTGCGGCGAGGCCCATATTTACATTATTCGGGGTCAGTGATTGGTTAATAATAATTGTATACTCATGTTCAATCACATAACAATGAATCAATAATTCTCCAAGCATTTATATGTATGTCAATAGACTAGTTTGTAATTCCAAATTTCCATATTTATGCCAAATTGTTATGTATTTCTATTAATTTTGAATATTAGTTTTGTACTGTGCATACGTCTTTGTTTTGCTGTTGACGCTGTTTTCATGTATTTCTATGGTTTTCAGCCCCCAGTCCCTAGACAGTTTCATAATTCCTACTATTATGGGTGGGGATGTGGGGTCGGTCCTAAGCATTGCTTATTCATATTAAGAAAACTGTATATTATGAAGATTTTATGAAACTGTCAGGCATTGAAGGTAACATATATTGGCTTCAATCTGAGAAGGGGTGCCCACTCATCCGGGCACTATTTCCAAGAGGGCCACCATTTTACAAAATGGCCACCGTTTTTCGAGGAGCGAACACTAAAAATGAAAAAAATACCCAATTTCAATGATCTCTGTGTCGATTCATACGTTTTTGACAACTCTAAAACTGAATATTGGGTTTGTAAATCGGTAATTTTCGAAAATCGCAGAAAATTGGTCTTCCTCATTCCACTGCTCCTTGACCTATCCTAGTAATGCTGAACGCTAGGACAGCTAGCGACAAGTATACATTTTAAACTCATTGGGTTGACTCAGCCAGGGTGCAAACTGGGGGGAGATGGGGGGGGGGGGTGTTGAATCCAATGACCTACCAATACGGGGATGGGCGGGGACGTTAAAGCTGCATAGTCCGATGAAATATCAAATTTTCAAAACCAAACCATTTATCTAGATTGGATTTTACATATCTAACTTAGATACTGATGCACTTATTAAGCATTTGTTTCCGCGTAAAAGGCAACACTGAGTCAATTTAACAGAAACTGTTCCTGCAGAAGTCTATGGTGTCAGAGTTTTGGCAAGTTTGCCAAAACTAATTTTCCATGTTTGCACCCAAAATATCTCAAAAGTTTACCATTTAAAATAAAGGTAACTTTGAACTAATGTAAAGTAGATACTAGTGATCGATCTAATATCTTTATCTCAGAAAAAATACAGAAATTCAAAACCATCGGACTATGCAACTTTAATCTCAATACTATTAGAGAAGTAAAATCGCAATCATTCTAATTTGCGCCTTAAAAAGAATGCCATGAATTAAAGACCATACTTCAGATACTCACCCCAACACCTTAACCACCC
This sequence comes from Branchipolynoe longqiensis, assembly GCA_030323885.1. NCBI lineage: Eukaryota > Metazoa > Annelida > Polychaeta > Phyllodocida > Polynoidae > Branchipolynoe > Branchipolynoe longqiensis. The sequence continues at coordinate 23,144,255 of CM059199.1, read as the reverse complement.
CGTCCCCCGACACATACCTACAATGTCAAGTGAAATTTATTGAGAACTTTATGTACTCCCTTGTATACTGCCCAGATTTCGTGGAACTATAGAATGTATAGCATTAGAAAACTGAATGAAGCATGTAATGACATTATGAGGTTATTACTCCGTCTACCTAGGTATCACAGTGCTAGTCAGCTGTTTGCCAATATTGATGTGCCAGCCTTTCAGGCTGTTATCAGGAATCTAATATTCAAATTTATTACTAGACTTGACAAGTCAGAAAATGTTATAATACAGGGACTTGTAAAAATAGAAGAGAGTGATCTCAGATGTATGTCTGCCATATGGAGGCATTGGTACAAACAACTGTATGTAGACCAACATTTTGATATTGGTTAGTGTGATAGTGTTCATACTATTACTTATATCCTATTCACATTAATTTTTATATCTACCTACTATGAACCAAAACTATGTAACTACCATAATCCTGAGTCTGAAATAAAGAATTGAATTGAATTGAAATACGCCCCACTTAGAGTTGGACAGTGTCACATGGCCACACTAACGCTGCCTAGTCTGAAGAAACCATCAAATTTCCGAAACCAAAACACTGATCTATATTGTGTTCTACAGATCTGACTTACCCTGTATTATGTAATACCACACTTAGGGCACATTTGGTGCTGGCTAGAACGGATTAATACCTACTACTGCTGAAACCTATGGTGTCTAGCATTTCAAAGTGCATGCCAAAATTCATTTGACCAATTTACACCTCCAATGTTCTCCCAAGTTAGCCATTTCTAACAGAAGTTACTTCAAACTAAACACAGGAGTAGACTCATAGGGTGGAGAATGCCGATCAGCATAATATGTACATATGACAAGCCAGGACAGGTATTCAAACTCATCGGGCTTTAACCAACTTTAATCAACAGCATTTTAACCAACTTTAACCTGACCCCTCCGCGCCTCTTTTCACCCCCCTCCCCCCACACACACACCCTCCCACACACAGTTTGACGTGGTCAAGTTAAAGATGCTGACCCGACTCCTCACCCGTATCACTCATCGACTGTTTCTGGGTTAACTTGCGCGCTTTTACGACATCCCGGGGCCCGACGTCACGCGACGCCCGATAAGTCGGGTCCTAAGGCGGGCAGTAAAGCCAGTCACATGCCGGCGTCGTAATGGAGGCGCGTTCACACCGTGAGATCACCGCGTCGGCCGCGATTACCGAGCGGGGTGGTGCCACCTACCGCCGAACCCGGGAAGGTCACGTGGGAACGCTCTTCTTCTCGGAAGGTGTTGGTTGGTTGTTGGAGTTTTATGTCCTTGCAACATCTAAGGTGATATCAGGACGGTTCCCAGCTGGTCTATGAGGACTGCTTGAAGCTTGCACCTGGTGTGTTTCTTTATGTATCGTATAATCTGATAATAAGGCTGGTTGATTGTTGGAGTTTTACGTCATTGCAGCATCTAAGGTCATATGAGGACGGGGTCAGCTGGTCCATGAGGAGTGACAGAAGCTTGCACCGGGTGTGCTCCTATCATATAATAAGGTTGGTCGATTATTGGAGTTTTACATCATTACAACATCTAAGGTAATATCAGGACGGGGTCAGCTGGTCCATGAGAAGTGACTGAAGTGTGCACTTGGTGTGTTACTTTATGTATCATATAATAAGGTTGGTCGATTGTTGGAGTTTTACATCATTGCAACTTCTAAGGTCATATTAGGACGGGATCAGCTGGTCCACGAGGACTGACTGAAGCTTTATGTATTGTATAAAATGGTTGGTTGCTTGTTGGAGTTTTAGCTCCTGGCAACATCTAAGGTCATATCAGGATGGGGATCAGCTGGTCTATGAGGACTGACTGAAGCTGGTACCTGGTATGTTTCTTTATGTATTATATAGCTTAACTGGAGGGGTGTAATATGTGAAGAGAGTAGCGGTAAAATTCTAGAAGAAAAATACAATATAGTTGTCTTTATAGATATATATATATATATATATATATTACAAGGATAAGAGCTTGAATCCTGTTGTGATATGAATATCTGAATATAATCAGGCATTTTATTATTTTTCCAAACATTCTTTATGGAGATACAGCATGTGAGATCATAGGCACTCGGGGAATGTGCCCGAATAGAGTGGTTTCAGATTCTTCCGATAGATGTCACTAGCTTAACTGGCTTGGTCTATTGACACTCTCACTGCTGCACTAAGTTAACAAAGCAGACCCAGTCTCACACTTTCAGGCAGAATCTTGCATGTTGCAGCCAAGGCCGACACCAATGGGTGCCAACATGAGAGAAGACAGAGCTGTTTGTGCCAACTGATCAGGGATGCTGCACTGAAACCAACGCTGGAGGTGAGGAGCAGTGTGTGGTGGTGCCGGGGGACGGGGGTACTGGGGTAGGGGTAGGGCTGGGTGCGATCGGTTATCAGTGGTTCTGAATGGAGGGGACGGAGATTGGCTGGAGAGCAGCATGGCTGAGTGATTGATTGGTCATTTACCATCTAGTAACGCATGGTGGGTGTGTGGGCGTGGGTGTGTGTGTGTGGGGTGGGGATGAATGTGCGCGGGTGTGGCTGGGTCCGTATGTGTGGGTAGGTGCGTGTGTATATATATGGAGGTGTGTGTTTGTGTGGGTGAGCATCTGCTTGTGGGTGTGGATAGGGTGTGTGGGTTGGTATGGGTACAGGTGCGTGTGTGGGTGTTGTTTGAGAGTGGGTGTGGATGGGATGTGTGAATGTGGGGGTGATTGTGTGTGTGTGGGGTATGCGCTTGGGTGAGGCTGGGTGGGTGGGGGTTAGGTGGGTGTAGGTGCGTGTTTGTGTTGGTGCGCATGTGCATCTGGGTGTGGCTGGTGCATGTGTGTGTGGGAATGGGTGCAGGTGCGGGTGTGTGGGTGTGGGAATGTGTGGTGCAGGGATGTGTGGGTGTGGGGTGCCTGTGTGGGATGTATGGGTGTGGGTGTGGCTGGGCGCGTGTGTGTGTGGGTAGATGTGTGTGGGTGGGTATGGGTGAAGGAGCGTGGGTGAGTATGGGTGTTTGGGTGAAGGTGCGTGTGCGTGTGGGTGTGTTTGTGTGTGTGTGGGTGAGTGTATGTGGGTAGGTGTGTGTGTGTTTGGGTGTGGCCGTTCGCACTGATAGCAGTTTCATTGTGTAAAGTGTCTGAGATATCTTGTCACGACAACCTCGATTGAATATCCCACTCAGTCACATTATCGTGACAATGAGCCCAACATTCATAGTCCGAGGGCACACGACAGTGGCATGGAAGGGGCTGGGCTTAGGTCCAGTGGTGTGGGATGGAGTGGTGTCAGGTGGAGTGGGGTGGAGTGATACTGATGGGTGAGAAATAGGTGCGTGGAGTGAGATTGTGTGGTGTGAACTGAACTCGCGATGGACGGAGAGGAAGTGGCGGGGGGGGATGCTTGTACTGAATATAATGCAGTGAAATGGGATGGAATTAGATATGATGCAGTGAAATATGGTGGAGTGAAATGTGGTGGAAATAAGTAGGATGGAGTGAAATGTAGTGGAGTGAAATATGGTGGAGTGAAATTGCATGGAGCATGTCTTGGAGTGAAATGTCTTGGAGTGAAATGTCTTAGAGTGAAAGGTTTTGGAGTGAAATTTCATGGAGTGAAATGTCATGGAGTGAAGTGTGGTCTAGTGAGAAGTCTTGGAGTGAAATGTAGTGGAGTGAACTGTCTTGGAGTGAAATTACGTGCAGTGTAGTGTGGTGGAGTGAAATGTGCTGGAGTGAAATGTAGTGGAGTGCAATGTTATGGAGTGAAATGTGGTGGAGTGAAATCTCGTGGAGTGAAATGTGCTGGAGTGAAATGTGGTGGAGTGAGATATCATGGAGTGAAATGCAGTGGAGTGAAATGCATTGGAGTGAAATGTGGTGGAGTGAAGTGTGGTGGAATGAAATGTGATGGAGTGAAATGTGGTGGAGTGAAATGTGGTCAAGGGAAATTGGAAGGAGTGAACTGGAATGGAATGAGATGCGGTAGAATGAAATGCGATGGAATTAAATTGGATGGTATGAGACAGGAAGCAGTTAAATCGGAGGGACTGAAATATGTCGGGGCGAAATAGGATGGAAGAAATATGGGAAGGAAGAAGTAATGAGACGAAATGAAATGGGACGGAAGGGAAATGGGACTGGGGAGGCTTCAATGTGTCGGGGCCGCTAAGGCGTTGTGGAACGGGCAGCAATCTGAATTACTAGCACCCCGTGAAAGGTGCTGGGCGAGATTCCCGGGAGGAGGCGTGGAATGGGCCGGAAGTGCAGGCGGAGGTTGCCCGAAGAGAGGCGGGGAGAGGCGGGGAGAGGCGTAGAGAGGCGGGGAGAGGCGGGGAGAGGCGGGGAGAGCAGGGGATGAGGCGGGGAGAGGCGGGTAGAGGCGGCGAGAGGCGAAGAGAGTCGGAGAGAGCTGGGGAGAGGCAGGAGAGGCGGGGAGGGGGGAGAGGCGGGGAGAGGCGGGGAGAGGCGGGTAGAGGAGGGTAGAGGGGGTGAGGCGGGTAGAGGTGGGTAGAGGCGGGGGAGGGGGTAGGGCGGGTAGAGGCGGGGAGAGGCGGGTAGAGGCGGGTAGAGGGGGTAGGGCGGGGAGAGGCGGGGAGAGGCGGGTAGAGGCGGGTAGAGGCGGGTAGAGGCGGTAGAGGCGAATGAGGGTAGAGGCGGGGGAGGCGGGTAGAGGCGGGGAGAGGCGGGGAGGGGCGGGGAGGGGGGGGAGAGGCGGGGAGAGGCGGGTAGAGGCGGGGAGAGGCGGGGAGAGGCGGGTAGAGGCGGGGAGAGTCGGGGAGAGGCGGCGAGAGGCGGGGAGAGGCGGGAGAGGGGGAGAGGCGGGTAGAGGCGGGTAGAGGCGGTTAGAGGCGGATAGAGGCGGGGAGAGGTGGGGAGAGGCGGAGAGAGATGAGGAGAGGCGGAGAGAGGCGGGGAGAGACGGGGAGAGGCGGGGAGAGGCGGGGAGAGGCGGGGGGAGGCGGGGAGAGGCAGGGAGAGGCGGGCCGGGCGGGCGGCCGCGACTTGATGGCGCACACTGAGAGCCCGCCTGGGAGGAGATATCAGAGGGAGGGCGGGGTGGCTGGTGGCGGCCCCCGGGGCCGGGGGCGGGGGCCGGGGGATGGGGGATGGGGAACGAGGGCCGGGGGCCGTTAGCGGGCAACCGACACATGCACGTAATTGAAGGTGACTCGGCGCCGCGGTCGACAACACGGCCCGGTAGGAGGATGTCGTGTGGCACGGGGGGACGCGGGGACTGGGAGAAGGGGGTGGGGATGGAGAGGGGGAGGGGACGGGAGGGGTGGGAAGAGGGGGGGGAGAGGAGGAGCGGGGAGGGGGGGGGGAGTGGAGGTGGTGTGAGGGGGAGGGAGGGGGTGGGGAGAAGTAGGAGGGGCAGGGGCGCAGCAGGGAGGGGGGTGGGAGGTGGGAGGAGGGGTGTGGGGGGAGGGGAGGGAGCATGGATGTGAGAGAGGACCAGGAGCGGGGGGGGGAGGAGTGGATGGGATGAGTGGGTGAGTGAAAGGGGGGAGAGGGGGAGGGAGGAGGAGGATGGGGGGAGGATGAGTGGGAGGGTTGGCAGGATGGGGTAGGGTGGGAGAGGGGGGGGGTGGGGGAGGTGGGAGTTGGTGGGGGAAAGGGTGGGGAATGATGGGGAGGAGGAGCGGGGGAGAGGGGGTAGGGAGGAGCGGGGGGGGGTAGGAAGGGGAGGGGGATGGGAGGGATAGGAAGGGGCGGGGGGAGAAGAGGGGGGGAGGAGCTGGGGGGGGGGTGTAGGGAGGGGCGGGGGAGGGGAGGTGTAGGGGAGGGGGGGAGGGGAGGTTAGAGAGGAGCGGGGGGAGGGGAGCTGTAGGGAGGGGGAGGGAGGGGAGGGTAGGAAGGAGCGGGGGAGGGGTAGGGGGGTGCGGAGGGAGGGGCGGTGTGGGGAGGAGGGGGGGTAGGGAGGAGGGGTGAGGGGAGGGGTAGGGAGGAGCCGGGGAGGGAGGGGTAGGGCGAGGGAGGGGAGGGGTAGGGAGGAGCGGGGGGAGGTGTAGGGAGGAGCGGGGGAGCGGAGGGGTAGGGAGGAGAGGGAGGAGGGGGGAAGGGAGGTGCGGAGGGAGGAGAGGTGTTGGGAGGAGTGGGGGGGAGGGAAGGGGTAGCGAGGAGCGGGGGGAGGGGAGGAGTAGGGAGGAGCAGGTGGAGCAGGGGGGTAGGGAGGAGCGGGGGAAGGGGGTAGGGAGGAGTGGGGGTAGGGAGGATATTTGATACTATTGAAAGGTAAACTTTTCCCTATGCGAGAAGGACCACTAAATTGTTTTCATACTGCTGCCATACTGCTTTCATACTGTTTATCTACTGCTCTCATAGTTCTGTCATACTGCTGTCATTGTGCTGTCACAATGCTCTCATTTTGTTGTCACATTGCTGTCATCTTATTCACGTACTGCTGTCACACACCTGCCATACCCCTTTCATATTCTTGACATTGCTGTGACACCGTTGACACACCGTTGTCATACCATTGACACACTACACTGCATTCGTACCGTTGACAAACTGCCGTCATATTGCTGTCACACAGCCATATATCCACACCCTGCATTCCTACCACACTGCACACATAGTTATATATCCCCAACCTGCAACCCTACCACACTGTACACACAGCCATATATCCCTACCCTCCACCCCTACCACGCTGCACACATAACCATATATCCCTACCCTGCACCCCTACCACAATGTACACATAGCCATATATCCCCACCCTGCATCCCTACCACACTGTACACATAGCCATATATCCCCACCCTGCATCCCTACCACACTGCACACACAACCATATATACCCACCCTGCACCCCTACCACACTGTACACACAAAATATCCCCACCCTGCACCCCTACCATTCTGTACACATAGCCATATATCGCCACCCTGCACCCCTACCACACTGTACACACAACCATATATCCACACCCTGCACCCCTACCACACTGTACACATAGCCATATATCCCCACCCTGCATCCCTACCACACTGCACACACAACCATATATACCCACCCTGCACCCCTACCACACTGTACACACAACCATATATCCCCACCCTGCACCCCTACCATTCTGTACACATAGCCATATATCGCCACCCTGCACCCCTACCACACTGTACACACAACCATATATCCACACCCTGCACCCCTACCACACTGTACACATAGCCATATATCCCCAGCCTGCACTCTACCACACTGTACACACAACAATATATCCACACCCTGCATCCCTACCACACTGCACTCATAGGTATATATCCCCGCCCTGCACCCTACCACACTGTACACACAACCATATATCTCCACCCTGCACCCCTACCACACTGCCCACACAACCATATATCCCCACCCTGCACCCCTCCCACACAACCATATATATCCTCTCTGCACCCGCACCACACTGCACTCACAACCATATATCCCTACCCTGCACCCCTACCACACTGTTCACACAACAATATATCCCACCCTGCACCCCTACCGCACTGTACACACATCCATAGATCCACACCCTGTACCACCAAACCCCCCGCCCACACACACACCATTCGGCAAGCACACCCTGAACAAGAGCCGCTTGATTGAAGCCGGAGAACACACTTCTGTGGGAACCATTTTCTATTCGCATGTGGGGGTTTGGGGATTTACTTCAAGCTGAGTGACTGGTGAATGCTGCATGGAACTCACACCATAGACAGCAGCAATACATTGTAAAATATTCCCATATACGGCCTAGAGGGGAATGCAAATGGTCTATTGCTGATCGGTGTACGTGACCAGGGGCATGTATGTATATATATATATATATATATATATATATATGTATGGGCTAGTGGTGCTTGAGTGGGATGTAAATAGACATAGTGGTGCTGGTAGGTATGTGTGTGAGGGCACTCAGGGCCTACCCCTTCTGCTGGGATAGGGATCACCACACTCAAAGGTCAGATCCTTTTATCGTGGCGAAAGTTGAAGGAGAAACGAGCAAAATAATATCGATATCCACAATGGAAATAGGATAATCGTATAATAGAAGACTGTATCATGTCAGTGAACGTGACGAGTAATTCAATATGATTAGTAATTTTAAGCACTTAAGCTAGCTATCCTAATAAAATAAGGAGCATGAATATAATTATCAATTCGACATGATTGCTCAGATTCGTAGTTTTAAACAGTCAAACTGGCTATCCTAATAAAATAGGATAATAATATAACAAAAGTGTGATATAATCGGCAATTTAACATGATTAGCAATTTTAAGCAGTTACGCTGTATATACTAATAAAATACGATAATAATATAACAAAAGTGTGATATAATTGGCATTCAAGATGATTAGCAATTATAAGCAGTTACGCTGGACATACTAATGCAATAGGATAATAATACGACTGAAGAATGGATGTAAGCGGCAATTCAACATGATCAGCAATTTTAAGCAGTTAAATTGGCTATCCTATTAAAATGTGATGCTAATATAACAGAAGACTGAATGTAATTGACAATTGAACATGATTAGTATTTCTAAGGAATTAAACTGGCTATAATCCTCATCTCGCATTGCCTCCAGGATTATCGACTGAGGCGTTAATAAGAGAGATTAACACGACAAGGCAACTGATGGACTGTTATTACCCAACACAGGCCCTCTTGTCACCCTTATCACGAGTACAAAGGGGAAACCACTTGATGGAAACCAAACACGCCCATTCACCACACTGCGCAGGCGTACATATTGATTAGGACAGTGCTTTCCCTCTTTCACACAGGACTCCAAACCACTAATCACTCCCCCCCCCTCCCACCATGCCACCATCCCAGTCGCACACTGCACTGATGGCAGATAAAAGCCACAGGACATTCCCATCTAGCAAAACAACAACAACAACAAGTAATTTGCGTTAAAATAAAACATGTTCCCAAGCACCGATTTAAAACTCCAGCACAATAGTTAGCTGGTTTCCTTTATTGCAATTCATATATTTAGTAACATCAGAGGCTGAACTAATTAATATTGCTCATTGTGACTGAGGCTACACCCCTCATACGGCCCACCCCTGTAGGCTACCCCCGTCGTCAGGCCCACCCCCTAGCCTAAACCCTCCCGCCTCCTCTGGCCCACCCCCTAGGCTAACACCCGCCTCCTCAGGCCCACTCCCTAGGTTAACTTCCCCCCATCTCCCACCCACGCCCCTTCTCCCACCCCCTGGAGACAATGCCTCTTTTTGTATGCGAAAATGTAGGCAATTAATTAGACGCAGGGGTTGCGTGCTGGAGAGTCATCACCTGGAGCAGCCTAGCTCCAGCAGGTGCATCAATTACCTGCGCCCCCTGGTGAATGTCAGGGTGGTCGGTTCTTGGAGTTTTACGTCCTGAGAACATCTAAGTTCATATCAGGATGGGTACTGACTTGTGATGACAGTGCGCACTCATGGCAACTGTATAGTGCTGTCCCACTGGGAAATCAAGATGCCAGCACCTTGACCCGATATCTCACTCAGTCATATTACCCTGACACTGGGTGAACCAGTCCTTGTTCTATCCTTTTAATGTCGAGTGTCATGCTAGGAAGTGACAAGTATCAATAGTATAAGTAATTGGTTTGACTCGACGGGGAACCAAATTCCCAATCTCCCGCACGTGAGGCCCTCGCTCTACAGATTTGGCCACGGTGCCTGGGGTGAGGAGGGGTTGGGGGCCTCCAGTTGTGTGTCCACATGTTGCCTGCCCTGCACTGGACGGAGGGATGGAGGGAGGAGGGGGGAGGGGGGGGGGAGGAGCGAGAAGGGAGGGAGGGAGGGGGAGAGGGAAGGGAGGAGCGGAAGGGGTGGAAGGAGGCATTTGGGTTTCACTTCCTCGCAATATGGATGGCCTTTCATGTCAGTGTGTACCGACTTTCGGAGAGCAATCTATGTTAAAAATAAATGTATCGCCAGATTATCAATAAGGTTATGTCATCATAAAGTATATAATTATAGACGCAAAGCCAGACAGGATGGCCGAATAAGTTAAGCATTCCTCTCTGGTTTTGGTAGGTCATTGCATTCAAAGTCATCTGTTCAAACCCTGGTCACGTCAAACCAATGACTTAAAAATTGATACTTGCCAATACCTAGCCTAGCAATCAGCATTATTAGGATATGGCAAGGAGCAGTGGAATTAGGAAGACCAATCGTTCATGAATGAAACTCCTCCTGCTTAATCAACTAATGTAGCCCCCCCCCCCCGCCTAAATTGTTCCTAAATGCAATACTACACGTACATACAGCAATAGTTCTTGCGACTACCAACAGAGGCCGAATTGATGGTGAAATCATCAATTAACACAGAAAAAAGAGTCTAAAGCATAGCGCGATTAGAGAAAGATAGTGCTTAAACGGGCACCTGCCCCCAACTTCCGGTAAGTCGATGCTGCCACCTAGTGGCCACCTGTGTCACTGCGGCAGTTCGCGCGTCACTGCCTCAGCTGATTGGCTGCTGCTGACCACTGATCTGCAGCAGCAGCACCATCTGCCGTCTCCGGACCCTCACTCGTCACTCGCATTGTTGCGAGCTGCCTACACACAATTGTTGCCACCGACCCTCCCGCCTTCTATTCTATCGGTCATGAGTAGAGCCCGGCTCATTTGACTGGTCCGAAATGGAAAATCCTCTGAAGCAACTTCTATCATTTTCTGGATTTGGGTCTAGATAAATCGAGAACTACATAAATATAGGTTGGTTGGTTGGTTGGAATAGCCATATACGGCTTGATAAATCTAGGAATAGAGCTAGATATGTCTAGAATGACTAATTAGAGAACAGTCACACCCTATGTTTACATTTCCGACTCATGGAAAGTTTATCCTTGTTTACAAAAAGAAGAATGAATAATCAATAACAATATCCAAGGTAATATCAGGCTGGATACCTAAAGGATTATGGGAGCGCGTACTCGTGGCTACTTCATAGTGCTTCCCAACTTGGATACTATGCCACAGGCATCAGTGCATCCCACTTAGTCAGATTATCCTGACAGAGACGTGGTGTCCGAATCGGTAGAGCACAGGCCTCCCTCCCGTGTGGGAGATCGGGAGTTCGATTTCCAGTCGAGTCAAACCAATGATTTACAAAATTGATACTTGTTGTTTCCTAGCTTGGCGCTCAGCATTAATAGGATAGGGCAAGGAATATCAGGTCATGCTGCTGGCGGCCTTATTTCCCACTGGGGCAATACTATAAAGTCGCTATAAGTGCATACTGTCACAAGGTCCTCGACAACATGTATTCTGTAAACTTACGAACAACCAGTCAGTCGGACACTGTCAGAAGTCAGTACCAGTCCTGATATGACCATGCATGTTGCTAGGACGTAACCCTCCAAGAACAATAACAACACTGCTACAAAAGGCACGTGCGTCATACAATAAATGCTCCCTGAGGCCCCATACGTCTCTCCGGAGCTCCCTGGGGAAGCCTTAAAGCCGGGCGGGCGTTGGTGTCCGGGTCGACAAATACCGCGCCCGGCACCGGCCGTGGCGCCCCACGAGGCCGCGCCCAGGCGCCGCCCCGGTGCCCATGCGTGTCCAACATAACTCCCCCAAGGACGACACAATTTGATCTGTGATTATTGGGCCTGTGACTTTTTTTATTTGTGCGTGTGCGATTTATTTACTTTTATTCCTGTTATTGTTATCGCTATTATTTTGTCTGCATTGTACCAGACGGGATGGCCGAATGGGTTAGAGCATCCGTCTCCCGTGTTGGTAGACCATGGGATCGTGGGTTCGAACCCCTGTCGAGTCAACCCAATGAATTAAAAATTGATAGTTGTCACTTCCTAGCCAGGCGCTCGGCATTATTAGGCTAGGGAAAGGACTGTTTGGCTCAGTGTCAGGATAATGTGACTGAGTGAGATATCAGGTCATGGTGCTGGTGGCCTGGTCTCCCAGTGTTGCAGCACTATGAAGTTGCCATGAGTGCGCACTATCACAAGTCGGTACCCATCCTGATATGACATTAGATGTTGCTAGGATGTAAAACAACAACAAAAAAACAAACAAAACTGTCCGTTTTGTTTTGGTTTCGTCTTTGTTTTTGTTGTTGTTAGTGCTCGGGATGGGGAACGATGGAGTCACTGTTATTGCCTGTGTTGTGTAATTCATGATTTCCCAGGAATTATGCTTTTGAAGACACCAGTCGCTCTGTCCAGGCTACAACCCACATCAAACTCCACACTAAACACAGCTTTTGAAGACCAGTGCCTCGGCGCTGACAAAATATGTATTCAGATGAATATAAATATTTCCCCCCCCCCCAAAAAGGGAAAAAAAGCTGCATAGCCCGATGAAACATAAAGTTTTCATCGAGCGCGATGGCCATGGTAGCCGAATCGGTAGAGCGCGGGCTTCACGTTTGGGAGATCAGCGGTTTAGTTCCTGGTCGAGTCAAGCTAATGACTTATAAAATGTATACTTGATGCTTCCTAGCCATGCACACAGCATTAATAGGGTAGGGCAAGGACTGGTTAGCTCAGTATCAGGATAATGTGAGTGAGTAGGACAACGAGTCATGCTGCCGCCAGCATAATTTCCCCAGTGGGGCAGAAACTATAATGTTGCTCACTGTCACAAGTCGTACTGATATGACCGTAGATGTTGCCAGGACATAAACATCCAACAATCAACATCAACTTTTCAAAGCCAAATGAACTATCTAGATTTGATTCTACATCTCAAACTTAGATGCTGACACGCTTATTAAGCAAGTGTTGCTACATAAAAGGAATTCTAAGTCGATTTAATAGAACCTGTTACTGCTTAAGCCTATGATGTCAAACTTTTGGCATGCTTGCCAAAATTACTTTTACAAATCGAGCATTTCAAATATCTCAAAAGCCAGCCATTAAAATATCCCGCTCAGTCACATATTCGAGACCCCGAACCAGGCAGTCCTTGCCCTGCCATAATAATGCCAAGCTGCCCGGATGTACGAGGCCGATGCATGCGCCATGATCGTCAGCCCACGTGACACCCTACCGACGCACTAACACTTCAAGGACCGATCCCGCCAACTGACACCAGGACACACATGTTGCACATCTTTGCAACCTGCCCTCCCCCCCCCCCCCCCAGAAATACGGTGAACCTCCCATCAGTCAGACTCCAGGACAGCCATGCATAACAAATGGGTTCTGGCTTCATGAAGTATGAGATATTATAGACCCCTTTCAATGTTTGTAAACATTGTGTAAGCGAGCAAAGCTTGGCTGCAGACCGAATGCACACTGCCACTGAGTTTGCCAGTATGCGCAGCGCAAATTAATAGAAATCCAGAACCCTAACCATATAAATTTAAAATAATCTATTCGTTGAATATGTTTTCTATATGTGTTCCAAGCAGTTTGTTTCTAGCTGGTGTGGTTTTAGAGATATTTCACTTTTTCTGTATGAAGATTGCTCAACCCCATTGACAGTGCATTAAGTTTGCCGTACTTGCAGTGCAAAACGTGAGTTTTGTTCCAAATTAATAGAAATCCAGAACCCTAACCGTATCAATTTAATATCATCTTTTTGGTAAACATGTTTTCTATGTTTATTCCAATCAGTTTGTATCTAGCTGATGTGGTTTAGGAGATATTTAACTTTTTCTGTATGAAGATTGCTCACTGCCATTGACAATGCATTGAGTTTGCCGGTACGCGCAGTGCAATACGTAAGTTTTATTCAGAATTAATAGAAATCCAGAAACGTAACCTTATAGATTTAATATAATCTATTCGTTGAATATGTTTTCTATGTGTGGACCAATTGGTTTGTTTCTAGGTGGTGTGGTTTTAGAGATATTTAACTTTTTCTGAATGAAGATTGCTCACTGCCATTGACAATGCATTGAGTCTGCCGGTATATGCAGTGCAAAACGTAAGTTTTATTCAAAATTAATAGAAATCCAGAACCCTAACCGTATCAATTTAATATAATCGTTTTGGTAAACATGTTTTCTATGTGTGTTCCAATCAGTTTGTGGCTAGGTGGTGTGGTTTTAGAGATATTTCACCTTTTCTCTATGAAGATTGCTCATAGCCATTGAGTTTGCAGCATGACCGGACGTTGTCCTGCAGTCAAGCAGCGCGCGCACTGACCTAAATACACGTGCTGACGTCATATGAAATTGGTCAATAGTCTGTTTTTGTTTGTTTCATCAGGTATGATGCATAGTTTGTTTGTTTTGGTTTTATGTGGTATGATGCATAGTTTGTTTGTTTTGGTTTTATGTGGTATGATGCATAGTTTGTTTGTTTTGGTTCTATGTGGTATGATGCATAGTTTGTTTGTTTGGGTTTTATGTGGTATGATGCATAGTTTGTTTGTTTTGGTTGTATGTGGTATGATGCATACTTTATTTGTTTTGGTTCTATGTGGTATGATGCATAGTTTGTTTGTTTGGGTTTTATGTGGTATGAGGTGTAGTTTGTTTGTTTTGGTTTTATGTGGTATGATGCATAGTTTGTTTGTTCTGGTTTTATGAGGTATGATGCATAATTTGTGTTTGGTTTGGTTTCATGAGGTATGAGGTCTAGTTTGTTTTGGTTTCATGAGGTGTGATGTTTAATTTGTTTGTTTGGGTTTCATAAGGTATGAGGCATAGTCTATTTGTGTATTTGGGTGTCATGAGGCATGATGCATATTTTGTTTGTATTTTGGGTTACATTAGGTATGGTGCATAGTGTCTTTGAGTTTCATGATGCATGATGCATAGTTTCTGTGGGTCATTGGGGTTCATGAGGTAATATGCATAGTTAGTTTGTTTCTTTGGATTTCATGAGGTATGATGCACATTTTGTTTGTTTGTGTTTCATGAGGTATGATGTATATATTGGTTGTTTGGGTGTCATGAGGTACGAGGCATATTTTGTTTGTTTGGGATGCATGAGGTATGAATCATTGTTTGTTTGTTTGGGTTTCATGAGGTATGAGGTTTAGTGTGTTTTGGAGGCCTGCAGTCGACCGATTCAGCCACCACCACCGGTTTATATATAGATGTATAGATATATAAGTGTGTGTGCTTATATGTGTACATAGATATATAACCGTGATGGAAGGTGGGAGCGGGACGATGTGTGGTTTATCTTCCCATAATGCA
Organism: Branchipolynoe longqiensis; assembly: GCA_030323885.1. NCBI lineage: Eukaryota > Metazoa > Annelida > Polychaeta > Phyllodocida > Polynoidae > Branchipolynoe > Branchipolynoe longqiensis. The sequence goes on along the minus strand of CM059199.1, from coordinate 23,129,085 downwards.
TTATGAGGCACATATATGTGATATTCTCCAGTATTCTCACACAACTGTTTTCCATGTCACAATTGCCGATGCATAAAACAACTGCTAATATTAGATATGGCTTTGTTCGTTTCTTTATTATAGGCGGTACAATTGGTTATGTTGGTGTTTCATTATGTCGGAAGTGAATAGAAAATTGGATAACGGCGAGACTGGCCGATGAGCGCGTGGGTGTCTGAGGAAGGGGGAAGGGGGAGGGGGAGGGGAGGGGAGGGAGGAGGATGGGGGGAGCGCGAAGAGGAGGGGCGGAGGGGTGGGGGAGGGAGGAGGAGGGTAGGTGAGGAGGGGGAGTAGAGGAGGGGGAGGGGGGAGGGGGAGGAGGGAGAGGAGCGTGGGGAAGGAGGGAGAGGTGGGGTGGGAAGGGAGGGGGAGGGGAGGAGGGTAGGGGAGGGGGAGGAGGAGGGGAGGAGGGTGTGGGAGGGGGAGTAGAGGAGGGGGAGGGGGGGAGGGGAGGAGGGGAGGAGGGTGGGGGAGGAGGGGAGGAGGGTGGGGTTGGGTAGGAGGGGGGGGGGAGGAGGGGGGGAGGAGGGTGTGGGAGGGGAGGAGGAGGGGAGAAGGGTGGGGAGGGGGGGGAGGGGAGAAGGGAGGGGGAGGGGGGATGAGGGGAGCGGGAGGAGGGAGGGGGGGATGTAGGAGGGGAGGAGGGGGAGGGAGGGGAGGAGGAGGGGAGAGAGGGTGGGGAGGGGGGAGGGGGAGGAGTAGGGAGGGGGAGGAGTGCGAAGAGGGGGGGAGGGGAGAGGGGCTACGGACCCCGGGCGGCAGGGGGGAAGCGGGAGGAGGGGCGGAGGTGCCGATGGGCGGTGGGCAGGTGGGCGCGGCGGACGGGGAGGCGGACGGGGAGGTGGGGGGATGGGCCGGCGGACGGGGGAGGGGTGGGGGGGTCGGAAGGGTCTTGGGGCGGGGGCGGGGCTGACGGGCGCGCGAAGGGGACGGGGCGGTCCATGGCCCGGGGGTGTGGATCTATCCCCCTGGTTGTTGGGGTTTTCATCACGCCAAATCAGATACTTCCGGCCATATCACCTGCCAGGTACCGACTTGTGGCAATGTACACGCACTCAGTCACATCACATTATTCTGACACTGAGAAAACCAGTCCTTTCCCTATCCTATTAATGCCAAGCGCCAACCTCGGAAGCGACAAGTATCAATTTTATAGGTCATTAGTTTGAATCGACCGGGAATCGAACTCCCGATCTCCCACAGGGCAGCCGTGCGCTCTGCCGATTTGGCCAGCGCGTCCAGTCTATGTGTGTGTTGGGGGGGGGGATGCGGGGGACGGGGAGAGACAGGCAATTGCTAAGGCGTCCTAAACGTAGGTGGAATGACAGTGATTTACTCAGTAGCACCAGGATACTTTAGCTCTGATGGTAATGATGAGAAACGACCTCTCATGTCCCCTACCTCGTAACCTGGCGACACGCCAGGCCCGGTTTACTAACAACACCGCGCTCACCAACCGACGGCAAGCACTTACAGCAGCAGGGTCCACTGGAAATGCGCCTTCTACTAGAAGTTCTTGTGGATGACGTCAGTGTTGGGCTATAACGGCTTAAAGCGCCTCTAGCGGCGATCGGTGCCGGTCAGTGTGTTGCTATCCTAGTATGTGTGGATACTACTCGCCAGGTGGTAACACCAAACCTTGCTAGACACAAGAGCGAAATTTCATTAAGCGTTAAAGGTGCATAGTCCGATCACAACATCAACTTTTCAAAATCAAAACCCTTATCTAGATTTGAACCTACATATCCAACTTAGACACTGGTGCACATATTAAGCATTTGATGCTACATAGAAGGGTGTCCATAGCCAAATCAATTGAACATCTTACTGCTGAAGCCTATGGGGGTCAGAGTTTCGGCAAGCATACCAAGTTACTTTTATATATTTTCACTTCAAACATGGGATCTGATACCTCTGTGGGTTGGGCAGGTGGTGAGTTGGTGACACAGGACCTGATATGTTCATGTTGTGGGTGGTTGGGTGGGTGGTGAGTTGGTGACACAGGACCGGGTATGTTCCTATGTTGGGTGGGTGGTGAGGTGGTGACACAGGACCTGGTACGTTCCAGGGTTGGGTGGTTGGTGAGTTGGTGACACCGGTCCTGGAAGGTTCATGTTGTGGGTGGGTGGGTGGGCAGTGAGTTGGTGACACAGGACTGGGTATGTTTGTATGTTGGGTTGGTGGTGATTTGGTGACACATGACCAGGTGTGTCCATAGGTTTGGTGGGTGGTGAGTTGGTGACATGGCACCTGCTACGTTCATGGGATGGGTGGGTGGTGATTTGGTGACATGGCACCTGGTATGTCCATCGGTTTGGTGAGTGGAGGGTTTGTGACACAGGACCTGGTACGTTGGTGGGTTGGGTGGGTGGTGATTTGGTGACACGGAACCTGGTATGTCCATCGATTTGGTGAGTGGAGAGTTAGTGACACGGGAACTGGTACATTCGTGGGTTGGGTGGGTGATGATTTGGTGACACGGGACCTGGTATGCCCGTGTGTTCGGTGGGTGGAGAGTTCGTGACACAGGACCATGTACGTTTGTGGGTTGGGCAGGTGGTGAGTTAGTGATATGGGACCTGGTACACTCGTGGGTTGGGTGGGTGGTGATTTGGTGACACCGCACCTGGTATGTTCATGGGTTTGGTGGGTGGTGAGTTGGTGACACGGGATATTGCACATTCATGGGTTGGGTGGTGAGTTGGTGACACGGGACCTGGTATGTTTGTTGCGTTGGTGTATGGGTGGGTGGTGATTTGGTGACATGGGAGATGGTATGTTCATGGATTCGGTGGGTGGAGAGTTGGTGACCCAGGACCTGGTACGTTTGTGGGCTGGGTGGGTGGTGATTTTGTGACATGGGACCTGGTATGTCCATTAGTTTGGTGGGTGGAGAGTTTGTGACACGGGACATTGTACCTTCGTGGATTGGGTGAGTGGTGAGTTAGTGATATCGGACCTGGTACATTTGTGGGTTGAGTGGGTGGTGAGTTGGTGTCACGTGACCTGTTATATTCGTGGGTTGGGTGGGTGGTGAGTTGGTGACATGGGACCACAGTATGAGGGCGGTGTCTATGTGGGCTACAACGCTTTTCGGCAGCCCCAGGCCCTGAGGTGAATACACACGGTGGGGCTACGTGGATAATACTCCCCACCCACACTCCCTCCACCCCCCATTCACCCTCCACCTCCCGCCCTCCCTCCCCTTCCACCCCAATCCACCCTCCAATTCCCATCCACCTTCCACCTCCCACGCACCCTCCACACTCACCCACCCACCATCCACCATCCACAGCCACCCACCGTCCACCCCCTACCCACCCTCCACCTCTTACCCACCCACCCACCCACCTCCCACCCACCCTCCACCTCCTACCCATCCATCCCCCACTCACGTCCACCCCCACCCCGGCTATGTCTGGTCAGTGGCCGACAAAGAGTCGGGCACCGGGCAGCCTTGAACAAGTAGGGTAGGGTCACTCATTGCCTGTAGCAGGTAGCCTGTTGCCATGGCTACACGGCTACAAGGCAATGTGCAGTTAACACATGATATATATACATGTATATATATATATATATATATATATATATTTTGTGTGTGTATAGCTATGTACATCCTTGAACAAGTAAGGTAGGATCTCTGACCGCCTCTACCAGGTAGCTGTTGCCATAGCGACACGGCTACAAGATACATGAAGAGTTCAGGCGCAAAAGCACGTAAACACCAATCCAAAAAAGGAGATAAACATTGGAGTCAAACCTTCAACAAGTTTCTTTTTTTATATTCATACTTTTTTGTTCATTGCTCCATAACCATGTGATCATATGAACAGTGGAATTAGTGAAAATTTAAATAATTTTCACGTCAAATTCTGTTATTTAAATTACATTTTTGGATTGGGGTTTACGGGGATTGCCGTTTACGGGGATATACTTGTGGATACGTAGGTAGACTGCTACAATAGCTACACAGCTACAAGGTAATGTGCAGTTAACACATGGTGTATATATTATATGGTTGGTTGGTTGTTGGAGTTTTACGTTCTGGCAACATCTAAGGTCATATCAGGACGGGTATCGACTTGTTTCAGTACGGACTTATGGCGACTTTATAGTGCTGCCCCACTAGGAAACCAGAACACCAGCACCATGACCTGATATCCCACTCAGTCACATTGTCAATGTTGATATCAACATGGGTAATTTAACCCGCGAAACATGTACACTGCTTTCTATGGACGAGACCATTGGCGCCATCTATATTCTAACCGAGAACTAATAATATCTACCGATTGAGCTGCCACCTGGTGTAAATTACTTCTAACTAATCGATGACGTGGCAACTTACGATCACTTTGACCGGAGCACCTGGACTGGGAGGACGTGTCCATGAGGTTCAGATTTACCGTCCCTCCCACCCAGCTATATGGTGTTCATTGGGTTAGTGTCTGGTATCCTCGAATCATTGACTTAAAACTCACAAATCAAGACTAATGTAACAATTTAAAAAGATTTAATAAATGCCACTTTATACTGTACTTGTGTCGCGTTGGTTGAATTATCCAAACACTGAGCCAACCAGTCTTTGCCCTGTCATAAGAATGCCGAGCGCCAAGCTAGGAAGCAACACGTATCAATTTGTAAGTCATCGGTTTGACTTGACCAGGGGAGAAGGAACGCAGCCTTGAAAAGTAGAGCAGGTGCTCTAAGCGCATGTAAGTCACACCGAGTAAGTAACTTTGGTCCAATTTTGGTCATTAATAATGTATGCTCTGAAAATTAGACGACCTATGATACGTTCTGATGATCCTACGAAAATAGTTCTCTGTTGCAGAAAGAAGGTACCGTACATATTTATCTCATTCATTTTCAAACCCTTAACAATTTTATTTTGTTTTAGTCTTGCTCTTTTGTTCATTGCTCCATAACCATGCGATCACACAAAAAGTGGAAATAGTGAGAATTACAATGATTTTCAGGTAAAGATATTTGATTTAAACTACATCTTTGGATTGGCGTTTACATGGTTTTGTGCCTAAACTCTTCATATGAAGAGTTCATGTGCAAAACTATGTAAACGCCAATACAAAATTGTAGCTTAAAGGAAAGATTTTCCGTGAGATTAATTTATAATTCTCACTTATTCCACTTTTCATATGAAACCATGGTTATGGAACAATGAAAAAGGGAGTAGGAATATATAAAAAAAAACTGTTTGAAGGTTCGATTGCAATGTTTAACTCCATTTCTGGATTGGCATTTACATGGTTTTGTGCCTGGACTCTTCTTATATTATATATAAACATGTTACTGTTGTAAATTGACTGGACACATATTTCTGTGTGAGGGACGGGTGAGGTTAGTATTCATTGTCCGAGGGATGGCGACACCCACTCGGGCCGTGTTACAAACAGTTTGTTTGTTTTAGCTTTACGTCCTAGCAACATCTAAGGTCATATCAGGACGGGTACTGACTTGTGACAGTGCACACTCAGGGTGACTTTATAGTGCTGTCCCACCGCAAAACCAGGCCGCCAGCACCATGACCTGGTATCCCACGCAGTCACATTATCCTGACACTGAGCACACCAGTCCTTGCCCTGTCTTAATAATGCCGAGCGCCTGGCTAGGAAGCGACAAGTATCAATTTTCAAGTCATTGGTTTGACTCAACCAGGGTTCGAACCCACGACCCCACGATCTACCAGCACGGGAATGACGCCCTAACTTATTCGGCCATCCCATGTGGTCTAGCGTTACAAACAGTGGATTGTTTGTTTGTAGTTGTTTTATGCCCGAGCAACATCTAAGATTATATCAGTGGCGACGTCTGTTGTAACAAAGGCCAGGGGTTGGCTACCTCTGTGCAGGAACCATGTCGAGGCACACAGACAGCACCTAGCGGAAAACATGGGTACTGGAACCTGATTATGACGCAAGTTTACTGAGCAGCTCTGGTGATAGAATACCATGCAGTGGGACTGGAGAAAAATTTCCTAGAACTCTACTAGATACCACAAGGAAGGGAACTGTGGTATTGAGAACTGAGCCATCAGCGGTTATTGTTAATGTTAAGATGCCAAAGACATCTGTTGCATAAGGTCTATTGCAAGCAGCAATTGCCGCCAAAGTAACACAGCCGGTGTAGCAGGAAATCGCAAACCCTGTAAATCGCAAACCCCCACTTGTGATTTCCTAGGAAATCGCAAACCCCCATGCCATATATGGGCATGGGGGGTATGCGATTTCCTAGGAAATCGCATATCCCCCCTGGAGATCGCAAACCCCCCATTCTCGATGTCGGACATCCGGGCACTTTTGGGGTTCACGGCGCGCGAAGGGTAAAACAAATGCTACTCCCATAGAAACAACATTAGAACTACCCTATCTATCACAATGATTTCTGCTTTTTGGTGCTTTGAAAGCAAATTTCTCTTGTTTCTATTAAATAGTTCAGATCTTTCTCTATAATTTCATGTTCAGCTTTTTTTTTATCAGACAATTGGAAGTTCTTGAATATATTTGGCAAATATAGTTTTTGAGGCCATGATCTGGTAAGGTTAACACTGGCACTGACACTCAGAATATCCCAACTTTCACTATTATCTCTGTTTTTAATACTTTCAGAGAAAATTGCTCTTAGGTTAAATTAAATACCTCAGATCTTCCTCTTCAATCGCGCATTGAGATATTTTTAATCGATTCGATGAAAGTTTTTAAATTTATTTTACAAAAATAAATGCTCCCCATAGACATAGCATTGCCGCAGCACACATCACGGCGTATTTTACCCTTCGTGGGCTAGTTTCCGGGGTTGTGACGTCATGCCGACATCGAGAATTCGGCGGCGGCGGCGATTTGTTTACTTTACGTTCGTCGATTCGAAAATATAACTGCTAATATCTCCGCCGTTACGGCGGTAGCCTTAATAACGCTTCGAATTTAGGGTTAATTTAATGAAATTTCACGATTTGAGTATGTAATTCTGTTAAATATGGTCGCATTGAATAGATTTGGCCCGAATCGGTCCCAAAAAACAGGGGGGTTTGCGATTTCCAGGGGGGGTTTGTGATTTCCTAGTAAATCGCAAACCCCGGGGTGTGCAATTTCCAGGGGTTTGCGATTTACTGCCACACCGGCACCAGCTGCTGTTTCTGCTGGAATTACTATGCCAGCTGCTGTTCTGCCTATATTTGTTTGTTATGTAAAGCGCGTGAGAATGGCTTGCTGGATCGGGCGCTATATAAATGTTTTATTATTATTATATCATGATGGATGCCGACTTGTGATAGTATGCACTCATGGCGACTTTATAGTGCTGCCCCACTGGGAGATCAGGCCACCAGCACCATGACCACATATCCCACTCAGTCACATTATCTCCCGGAACAAGATATTTTACACCGGAAACCAGGAACGCCGGCCTGAAGGAGGCCGCAGAGAGCGAGCAGGCAAAGCTACACAAAAAGGGACCGTAATAAAATCACCTGCGCCAAAAGAACCTCGCAAAATATAACAAGAAATTAATGAACAAAAGAGGAGTGAGTGGAGGCAAAAGAAAGCTGCACAATGCTTTTTTTATGTGCTACATTTTTAATCATTTTTATTAGTTTTCGGTTGTTGCTAGGCTGCTTGGTTGTCGAAGGTTTACGTCCTTCCAACAGTTAAGGTCATATCAGGACGAATATCAACTTGTGACATTGCACACTCATGGTGACTTTATAGTGCTGCACCACTGGGCATCATATTCCACTCAGTCATATTATCCTGAACATTAGGCTAGGAAGCAACAAGTATCAATTTTATAAGTCATCGGTTTGATTCGACCTCGGACCGAACTTCCGATCTTCCGCACGCGAGGCGCAATGCGGCCACCGTGTCCAATCAGTTGTTGCTAGGAGACAACAGCCATGAACACTTCCTTAAAATGCTGAATAGCGGAACTCTCGAGGTTCATGTCATATCCACCTATACATATTATACAGAAGCTACATGAGTGCAGGAATTCACGTTGAACAACTCTCTTGCCACCTGACCGATCCTGACTAGCCCTGACTTACTTATTTTTCCTTACCCTGACTGTAGGTATATTCGCAGAACCCCCCCCCCCCCCCCCCCCCTAAATATCACCCTTGTACTGACTGACACATGAAATTATATATTCAATCTAGATGCACCTTGCGCCAACACTGTGCTAACATACATAGCATCTGACTCCTCCTTACAAAAATGAGAGACAAATAAGTGTTCACACTTCCTGTCTACCAATCGCTATATCGCTAAAGCACATACATATCTAATACCCCTGTCACACTACGACGTAACGAGCCAACGTGAGCCTAACGTGACGATTTTTCGTCATTACGTTGCCGTACATTGGGTGACGTTATGATGACGTCATAATGACGTTAGAGTGACGTCGAGCTACGTCATGTTACGTCGTGTTACATCGGCGCGCGTCAAGGTTTTGAACCTGTTCAAAACTTTTGACGTATCTCGACATGAAGCCGTTACGTCGGGATGACGTGACAATGACATTAGGTAGACGTTCCGCGATCGTTATAGCAGCGTAAATGACGTTAGAGTCACGTTATGTCACGTCAGACCGACGGCCCGGGTGGGAGCAACGTGTGGGCAGCGTTTTGCACGTTACGGTCACGTTACGGTCACGTTACGGTCACGTTACGGTCACGTTACGGTCACGTTACGGTCACGGTTACGGTCACGTTACGGTCACGTTACGGTCACGTTACGGTCACGTTACGGTGGCGTTACGGTGGCGTTACGTTCACGTTACGTCCACGTCGCACCCGTTACGGCGACGTTACGCTCACGTTACACTAACGCCCGGTCACGTCGCCAATTACCCCTCCCCCATAACGTTGTCACGTTACAGCTAAGGTCACGACGTACACCAACGTTACTTTCACGTTACGCTCACATCCACAATTTGCATATTACGCCCATAACGTCGACGTAATATAATTATTTCCACGTTCTGCCTACGCTGACGTAGTCACGTCGTAGTGTGACAGGGGCATTAGGTTGTGGCGCCACCAGCGGTTCTCTTCGGTACCGCACGCATGTTATCGTTCTGCACTCCTGCTATAATTATATCTATATATATATATATATAGTTATAAATATATATATATGAAGAGTTCAGGTGCAAAACCACGTAAACGCCAATAAAAAAAATGGAGAGAAACATCGCAATCAAACCTTAAAAAAGTATATATTTTTATATTCCTACTGTTCTGTATATTGCTCCATAACCATGTGATCATATGAAAAGTGGAAATAGTGAGAATTAACATTATTTTCAGATAAAATCTTTTATTTAAACTACATTTTTGGGATGGCATTTACGTGTTTTTGGACCTGACCTCTTCATATATATATAATTATTAATAAATATATATATATATATGAAGAGTTCAGGCACAAAACCACGCAAACACCAATCCAACAATGGAGATAAACATTGCAATCCAACCTTCGAAGAGTTACTTTCTTTTATTCCTACATTTTTGTACATTGCTCCATAACCATGCAGTCAAATGAAAACTGGAATCAGTGAGAGTTATAATTATTTTCAGCTAGAAATGTTTGATTTAAACTACATTTATTTATTTGGTTTTGCACCTGAACTCTTCATATATTAAAACCCACAACAGCCCCATTCATCAACAAAACAGCCCCCACTAATGTGGACATTTGGATAAATCACCATGGTGCTAAATAAAGCCCCCGTCACAACTCGCCGGATTGAGCAACGGACAGAATTGTCTAGTCCGGTGGTGTTTAGGCGTGATAAATATCAAAATGTATTAAAATGTGTCAAAATGTTGTGATATCGGGTCAAAGGCCGCCAGACTAACGGACATGAAACGGACATGAAACAGACAGGAACGGATAGCCAATGGACAACACAAACTCAAACTGGACAAGAACCATAGCCGTCAATCCGGCGGCATCCGTTCCAAGTTTATGCATGTTCAAAACTTGTAATTGATTGGGCCAGATATCAACGGATATCAATGGATATTCAATGCATATGCAATGGATATGCAATGGACACAAACTGGACTTTGCCGGATATCAACAGACTTTGTTTGGTTTCTTTCCGTTTCCTAAATCCGGCGAGGTGTGACAGGGGCTTAGCAGTTATTACCGTATTTACCCGAAGTTGGCCAAGTAAAATAGATACATGTGGCGGATTGGGGACGAGAGACAAGTGCAATAGCTCAGCAAAGATTCAAAGGTCGCACCCTGCCCGGGCTCCTAATGGACGCTGCGCCTGACAGGCAATGAAATAATGTGGGAGGATTTTACTTTTAATTTGGCTCTCCTTTAACAAAGATTAAAATCTAAATATCGCTGACTACTGCAATATGACCAGACATGAGTGGAGAACATTCCAACAAAAGTTGGGCACATTTAAAAAAAAAAATTGTTTTAACTACACGGGGGTTGTCTTTCTTTCTAAAGATTTCTTACGTGGTGTATTTCGTGCACCCATTCCTCCCTTTAACATTATTTTACTGACTTTCTTTCCAAAACACAGAATTCGACAAATGAAACGAAATTACCCCGATTCAGGCCGGATGGCAATCAAGCCTGCTGCGGGAAGGGTGGGTTGTAGTTTCGTTTTTATAGATAATTCTTTGTGCTTCTGTTATAGCTCTTTTTATTATTCGTGGGGAAAGAAATGTTCCATTGTGGACTAGCTAAGTAAGATTCAAAGAAATCCAGAACACAAAACAGGACTGAAGAGTAATGGATTAGGATGGCTTTAGGTAGCTTCGTCTAGACATAGATCAAATGGGTCTCAATGAGGATGAATGCGTCTGAATGCTATGTAGTGCAGCCAGACACGCCTAAGGCTGCTGCACCAGTCGCCTACCACATTACTGGCGGCATGGCAGCGGAGTTAGCATAGGGGATTGGGCACCTATATATAGCCGGTCACCATTCCACCACTTGTGGTCAGGCATCCCAACACCCGACGACGCTAAGACAAATTATTTAAGAGCCCATGGCACCTGCATTGGGGTCAGTCTATGTATGACCTTTCGGGGGGAGATAATTTTGGAGCGACTCTCGAGTATTTGTGCTTTTCTTTATTTCGGTTCTCACGTTCGAGGTGGGAGAACGCAGGCAACAATAGAGACAGTATGAATCAATGTAATGTACAGTAGGGCTGTATATATGTATACAACTATACTTTACTGCATGCCTTCAAGGGCCACCTCCACATTCAGATCAATGATGTCCTGATAGAGCAGGTGTAATCAAATGATACAAAAAGAGTGTGTCCATACATAGTAGGGGTTCACCAATCATAGTGGTCGCTGAAGACAAGTACTACTGTATATATATATATGTAGATACAAATATTCATCTACACATGAACTGAATAAACTAAAGTAGTTGAAATACTATACAGTTTATCTCCACGCCTGTCTGATAGGTGTAGATCCTTCATTCATAGTAATACTAATCATAATCAATTTTACTTGGTTGAATCGCTAAATTGTAAAGATGAATGATTCACACTAACCTAGAATACACTATACAGTATAGGCTGCTCCGTCACTTTCTTTTTATGTTGAGAATGGGTTGTGCTGCATACAATGCAACAAATTCCACTTCCACTATGGACAAAGCAAATGTGATTGCTCCACCGGCTGGAAGACCAGTGCCTCGGTGCTGACAAAATATGTATTCAGATGAATACATAGTTCTCTGTGGCGGAGTGGTTAGAGTGTCTGACTTTTTTCTAGGACGGACTCCTAATCTGAAGGTCGGTGGTTCGATTCCCCATGCCCCCATCTCTGCCAATTTGGATTTCCACCGCTGTGTATAATTTACAGCGACATCAAAGGCCAGTTGCTCTCATACCATGTCTATGTGGTGTGGGAGGTTAAAAATCCCTTGGGTCGGTAAAAGTGTAGGCTCGGGCTTTCTATCAACAAACTGTCTAATGGTGAAAACAAGCCTATCCAGGCTTATCCATGATAGCCAGTATAAATCTTCAACAACAAATATTTACCCCCCCCCAAAAAGGTTACTTGATGGTTTTTTAAGTTACTAGTTTTAGCTCACCCACCATAATCTTTACATAAATATATCAGCTCGATCATTACAATATATTATCACTTTACTTTGATGTCTTTTCTGTTTTATCAGGAATAGTATATATGATATACATTATTATTCTCTTCCATGCAACAACAAATGCCTACCGTGCTAACCGTGTGTCTAACTTAGTTATCTATTTAGGATTAAATCTAGATAGCGTTTTGGTTTAACAAAACTGAAGCTTTCATTGGTTTATGAATTTCATTACTTAAAATATATAAACTATAATTACACCATTGTAAGACCTACATTTCAAATTCAATGTGAACAGAAGCACAGCTTCAGTACCCGATGCTCATTTATCAAATTGATAGTTGTCGCTACCTAGCCTGTCATTGGCATTAATAGGATAGGACATGACGGGATGGCCGAATGAGTTTGAGCGTCCGTCTCCCGTGCTGGTAGATCGTGGGATCGTGGGATCGTGGGATCGTGGGTTTGAATCCCGGTCGAGTCAAACCAATGACTTAAAAATTGATACTTCTCACTTCCTAGCCTGATGCTCGGCATTACTAGGATAGGGCAAGGAGCAGTGGAATGAGGAAGACCAGTCGTCTGCGACTGAAATTTCCCCAGCTTAAACAACTAATGTACCCCAAAAAACCACTAGTTAGTACCATGAGTGCGCACTGTCACAAGTCGGTACCCATCCTGATATGACCTTAGGTGTTGCCAGGACGTTCAACTCCAACATCCAACCATTACGCAATGAGACTTAGCGGGAGGTCTCTCAGCTTTGGTCAGGTTATGCAATTACCTCTCGTTCAACCTGCGTGATGTGTGTACAACAGGTGGTAACCATGGTAACGATAATTCCTCCATATCTTTTCTCTCTCTCGAGGGTTGACCTTCAAATGCTTCTCCCTAGTTGACCTTCAAATCCTCGTGCAGCAAAATCTTACAACTGGGCTGTAGTAGGTGTACGGGTGGGTGAGCTATCTTAAAGCTGCATAGTCTGATGCTGTTGAACTTGTGTTATATCATTGCCATTAATACCGACCCACCCACGGGGAGGCTTAAGACTAACGCATGTAGATATATATACAAATACATAAACAATACTCTTACTGAACATGACTTCGCCAAAATCCAGCAAACGGAAACGGAAATAGCACTGTATGGGCGCTGCCATTTGTAAACTCGTACCGAGAAACCGAGAAAAATCCAGCAAACGGAAACGGAAATCGCTCGTTGAGCTTCGCTCCGCAGCAAAGAGGGTGAATGACAGCCATTGGCCTAACCCCTTAATGATGCCCCGCCGCAGAGTAGCACACGCCGAATCGAAGAACAAGTACACTGGTCCCTCCCTACAGACCTTCCATATATGGTGTGATGACGTCACTGGGACCAGTGTATGTGTTCCTCCTCGCTACTCTGCTATTGGTTAATAATATATCAAAACAAATGCCCGCTGCCATAGAATTTGCCGATACGCACAGTTCAAAACTTAGATTTTATTCAAAAATAAAAGAAATAAAGAACAATTTGGCATCAACATGGGTGCACAAATGAAATATTAATAGTTTATTCCACGGAAATGACGGCCGTATTCGATTATCACGACCGCGAATCGGGTCACCCGAGTTGCTAGAATTTCAAATCGAACACCTCGAGTGGAGTAAAAAAATACACGCGCCATCATAAAATACTTTGCTGTAGTTATATCGGGGGGTCGGCCCTAAGCATCGCTTATACATATTATATTAGGTTCATCTATATAATCTACCCTACTCTATTCTGAAGTACTTTAGATTTAAAAAGGTTAACCTCGGAGATATTCATCGTACAAATATGGGGCATTACTTTTGGGGTGCATCTCGGTCGTCTTATGGACATCGCATAGTTACTGGGAGGTCTCCCGGTTTTAGTACAGTTATTCATTGGTACTCATGGACTTAGCGGGAGGTCTCCCGGTTTTAGTCACCATTTGTACAGTTATTCAATGGAGCTCATATACTTAGCGGAAGGTCTACCTGTTTTAATCACTATTTCTACACTTATCGAATTGATCTCATAGACCGACCGGGAGGTTTCCCGGTTTTAGTCACCATTTCTACAGTGATTCAATGGATCTTGTAGACTTACCAGGAGGTCTCCCAGTTTTAGTCACGATGTATTCAGTTATTCAATCTGGCAGCAGTTTGTGCAATACATCATAACGAGAATTCTTCCAAGTCTTCAATCTCGATGGCTGATAACCTGACAGGGTGGTCTAATCGGTATGATCACCCGCCGGCACGTCGAGCGGGCCGGTGTGGTTTGGAACCCCAACAGAGTCAAAACAATGACTTTGGAAATAGATAGGATACTTATTACTAGCTAGTCTGGTGCTCCGCGTTACTAGGGCAGGGCCAGGACTTGTTTGTTTGTTGTTGTTTTACATCCTAGCAACATCTAAGGTCATATCAGGACGGGTACTGACTTGTTATAGTGCACCCTAATGGCAAATTTATAGTGCTGCCATACTGGGAGACCAGGCTGTCAGCACCATGACCTGATATCTCACTCAGTCACATTATCCTGACACTGAGCCAACCAGTCCTTGCCCTATCTTAATAATGCACAGCACCTGGCTAGGAAGCGACAAGTATCAATTTTAACGTCATTAGTTTGACTTGGCCAGGTTTCGCACCCAGGGGTATAAATCCTGGCGAGGTACTGACAAGTATACATTTTAAAGTAATTAATTTGAATAGCCCAGGTTTCGCACCCAGGGGTACGAGTCCAAGGAACTACCAAATCCAGATGCGGGCGCTCAACTCATTTGGTCACCCCATCTGGTTTAAAGGCCACCTGCCGGAACCAGCTTAAGTCAGGCGGGCAGTAATGGGAGAAGCGTGGTCTCAGCATCGCTGATGCCGGCCTGTCGAGCGTGCTGTCTGCAAAGGGGATAACCAACTACCGCCGACAACCAGCGTGACACGGCTTGGGCGGCGTGACAGCCGGGCGTAATGGAGAAGGTGACGGCCACAACACTTGGGCATGTGTATCCATGGCAACAAACATTCCTGGATGAGTTATATATGCTGTATAAGAATGATATGAGTATAATAACCCAGAATTCCATATTCGTTCCTCACACCCACCCACCAGTAATCGGGTGGTGGAGCCTCAGGCTAGTCATCGACTGCTCCAACCTATTCAAACTCAGTTCCGATCGTGGCGCCACTGCTCGCCTCTGTTCAGTAACCTAATTCACTTACCGCCCACAATTTTAGACAGTCATGTCAGATTTTATTTAGTTTAATTGTATTTAAAGAGGAAGCATCCCACCATTTCCTGGCGCTTGGCATTATTAGGTTGGCTCAGTGTTCATGATAATGTGACTGAGTGGGTTATCAGGTCATGGTGCTGACAGCCTGGTCTCCGAGTGGGGCAGCACTAAACGTCGTCATTAGTGCGCACTGTCACAAGTCCGGACCCATCCTGATATGACCTGATGTTGTCAGGATGTAAAACACCAACCAACCGACAGTAGTCGCTATTCTCTCATCACTATAACATACTGTGCAGCCACACTTTCATCATTTTGACCTGAGCCGAGAAGAATGACAACTAACTAACATAACATAATTTGCCATCCCACCCACCCTAACAGGTAATTAATTATGTGCTATATAAATACATTATGTTAATATTATTAACGGAGTGCCAGTCCCGTCTCATCCACCGAACGCTACTATTACCCAAACAGTTGATGGCAGTGGCCTGGGCAACTTGGGTTTGCGCGCAGGGAGGCAAACCCACTGCGAGCAGCTGCCCAGCTGGCACGAGCACCACTATCGCTATCACTCCTTTTGGAAATAAAGGTTAAGGTTAAGCGTCTGTCTACCCTCATTTACCTGACCCTGGAGGATCCTTGGTTGTGAGGGTAGTGAAGACTACTACATTGTTACTGTTATGGGGCCCCTTTGTTGGCCACCCGACACTTGACCCCGCATGCTGTAGAACCGCCAAGCAAGCAGGAGAACGAGTACGCTTGCTTCTTAGTCGTCTTTTATTCTCCGCTCACTGCGGTATCCACGATCAAGTGACCGCCCTCTGCCCTGCCAGGTCGCACATCAACTTCCTTGGGGAGGGGGGAGGGGGGAGGTTATGCTGGGTGCACGCAGTAGGTTGCAGCCCTGTCGTGGCACTGACCGGCGGCTACCGTACCGCCACCTATCGCTGTATGACTACTATATTATGATAATTCATACACACATGTATGATTACAGGATCATATCTGCCAAGAAATATGCATGAGGTGGTTTGGTTGTTTGTTGTTGTTTTACCTCCTAGCAACATCTAAGGTCATATTAGGACGCTTCTAAGTGTTCATTTAGCTAAATAAGCTGCTTATCGGAAAGAGTAGCCTATGTGACGCAGCAGGTTTCTCCAAAGAAATATGTCATAATGACCATATGTTTGATGTCCAATAGCCAATGATAAAAATCAAACCGCTCTAGGGGCATTATTAAATAAAACAAGGTTTACCGATACTGAGCTAAACAGTCCTTCCCTATCCTAATAATATTGAGCGCCAGGCTAGGTAGCGACAAGTATTAATTCTGTAAGTCAGACTTGTCACAGTGCACACTCATGGTAAATTTATAGTGCTGCCCCACTGAGAGACCAGGCCACCAGCACCATGACCTGATATCCAACTCAGTCACATTATCCTGACACTAAACCAAGCAGTCTTTGGCCTATCCTAATGATGCCGAGTGCCTGACTAGGATGCAGTAAGTATACATTTTTAATTCATTGGTTTAGAATGCACAAACCCATGGGTTTGGATCCCCCGATCTCCCAAAACAGGAGACGGATGCTCAACTCATTCGGCCATCGCATCTGGTCCGCATAACGATGTCATATAAACATGATAAGGTAAGGACAACTAGATACTGTAACAAGGAAGATAAAAATACAAAAATAAATGCCAAATGTATACATATGTGCTTTGTTTGTGTTGCTCAATTGCTTCTTCTCATATTGAGAAGAGTGGTTAGAGTGTCTGACTTTTGTCGAGGTCTGACTCCTAATCTGAGGGTCGGTGGTTCGCTTCCCCATGCCCCCCCCCCCCCCCCCCACCTCTGCCACTTTGGAGTTCCACCGCTGTGTATAACCAACAGCATCATCAAAGGCTGGTTGCTCTCATACCTTGTCTATGTAAAATCCCTTGGGTCGGGAATCCCTTGGGTCGGTAAAAGTGGGTCAGTAAAAGTGTAGGCTCAGGCTCTCTATTGACAAACTGTCAAATGGTGAAACCAAGTCTATTCAGACTTATCCATGATAGGGAGTATAAATCATCAATAAAAAACACACCAACAAACCAAAACATTTGCTTTAAATGTGGCAACAAACAGTGCGAAGGGTGCAACTGCGAAACGAGATGAATGTCGATGTCACCGGAGAAATACAATTAATGCCATTGTAAGTGCTTAAAAGCCTCCAGCATTAGACATGGAGGCGAATTAATGGGTAGGAATGCAGTGTTAAATACAACTTAAATGTACCACAATTCGAGACGGCAACTTAACCATGCATAATCCCATTAAAGGCCCACCATTAACAAAGTAAAACACTCTTCTAAATTTGAACGTACATATCCAAGTAAGATACTGTATACAGTAAAACCTCCCTAAACCGACCGAATGTGGGACCGACTTTAAGTGGTCCATATAGGGAGGTGTCAGTTAGATAGAATATCATTATGTGGGATCGGCTGGGGCTGGGGCCCAAATAAAGTGATCGATATAGGGGAGTGGTCGATCTGTGGAGGTGGTCGGTTTGATGCGTTTTACTGTAGTTATTAAATACTTGTTACTACATAGAAGGGCATACTAAGTCAATTTAGACAGTGCCTCTTTAAACTGCACCTGAACAGGTGCTTAGTGGAGTTGATTTAAAATAGTCACAGTGGCTCTTTGAACGGAACCTGAACAAGTGTTTAGTGGATTTGATCAAAAATGGTGGCAGTGCCTCTTTAAACGGAACCTGAACAAGTGCTTAGTGGGTTTGATTAACAAACTGGCGACAGTGGCTCTTTAAACGGAACCTGAACAAGTGCTTAGTGGATTTGATCAAAAATGGTGGCAGTGCCTCTTTAAACGGAACCTGAACAAGTGCTTAGTGGGTTTGATTAACAAACTGGCGACAGTGGCTCTTTAAACGGAACCTGAACAAGTGCTTAGTGGATTTGATCAAAAATGGTGGCAGTGCCTCTTTAAACGGAACCTGAACAAGTGCTTAGTGGGTTTGATTAACAAACTGGCGACAGTGGCTCTTTAAACGGAACCTGAACAAGTGCTTAGTGGATTTGATCAAAATTGGTAATAGTGTCTCGTTACACGGAACCTGAACAAGTGCTTAATGGATTTGATTAAACGTTGTAACAGTACTTCTTTAAGCGGAAGCTGAACAAGTGCTTTGTGGATTTGATCACTTTTTCTGGGGTTGCCCACAGTTGGCTCCAGAATGAGCGCGCCGGAGGTGACGACGGCTGTCCCGGATTGAATCAGCGTCAGTAGATCAGTGATCAGATCAACTGGTTACCTAATTAACGGGTACTCGCTGGATATCCAATTACACAGGGGCTCTCCAATTAAAGAAGGAGCAACAGTGATAAGGACAGCAGCTGAGAAAACCATTCCCGCCCACCAGGTGGCGTACTTACTGAAAGGCAATGGCTGCAGGAAAAATTACCCGGTACATGTGCTGCGTTATTCAGACATTGTTAGTGGCCTCTGTCAAGACATTTGCAGAGACACCAACATTATTTGACCCAAAATAGGAAGATTTTAACATTTTATTAGGAAGATAAATTTGTGTGCGGCAACACACGGCATGACAATCGGACATATATCAAGGCATCGGGTAATCATGCTGTATATAATATGTATATATAATTATATTATATACTTTTTCATACAAGTCCCACGATGTATCAGGCCATGTTTCTATGTGCCATTATCTAGGCTCTGCTTGCCACCTTCAGCTGCTGATGTCGTTAAGCTGCTATAAGTAGCTGATTTTGCCTTTCGTATCAGCTGATTTTTGTAGGTGGGTGAGAGTGAAAATCTGGAGATTTGCATATGGACTCGGAATATTAGAAGAGAGTAGCCAAAATCGGAAGTCTTCCTCCAAGGTCAGAGCATTTGGTACCTCTGCATTTGCCACTCGCGATTTGTTACCAACTATTTTCCTGCCGATAATTGCCACCTAAAACTTTCCCGGTCACGCCTTTTCTCAGCGATCATATTATATCGTTTTGTGCCGTGTGTCTGAATGTACATGTGCATGGACATGTGAGTGTGCATGCATGTGAGTATGCATTTGTTAGTGTGCATGCACATGCATACATATATTAGTGCACATACTCTCAGCCATAGTGCAAGTATCTATTGAGCTGGCAATATCCCCTAGCCGGGAAAGTGTTGGGGGGCAATTATCGGTTGGCAAATAGCGGGTGGCAAATGTCCTAGAACCGTTGTTACCATGCATTTTCTCTCATTTCCATGTACTACTTACACTGATGTCTTCTAGCATGACTTAATCCACTTGACTTAAATTTCCAACTGAAACCAACTTTGAAACAGCCAATGCCGCCCTTTAAGCCCCTTTTGAGACTTGGTAGAAACCAAAATTAGTGAGTCGTGGTGATGGCATCTGAGGATGGTGGTGGTGGCGGCTGCACGTGCGCGCGCAGCTGAAAGTGCACGACCACTTGTGCCGGTTGGTTGATTGTTGGAGGTTTATGTCCTGGCAACATCTCAGTCCTATGAGGATGGGCACCGACTTGTGATAGTGCACACTCATGGCAATGGTATAGCGCTGCCCCAGTGAGAGACTAGGCTGCCAGCACCATGACCTGATATCCCACTCAGTCACATTATGTTGACACTGAGCCAACCAATCCTTGCCCTATCATAATAATGCTGAACGCATGGCTAGGAAGCGACCAGTATCAATTTTTAAGTCATCACTTTGACTCGACCAGCGTTAAAAGCTGTTGGTTCAAATCCAACAATCTACCTAACGGGAGACGGACGCCCAACTCATTCGGCCATCCGGTGTTGGCGTGCCTATTTATCATTCGCTGTTGGAATGCATTGATTTGTTAAAAGGCCAGATTATTTGACCAACCGGAAAGTTACCAATTCAGCCATTGACCTCCAGAATCCTTATATGGGAGGGCGTTCTACTTCTGAGTCATATCGTGTCACGTCCTGCGCAAACAACCAGATGCGATGCCCGAATGGATTGAGCGTCCGTCTCCCGTTTTGGTAGATCGTGGGATTCGAACACACAGGTTCAAACCCTAGCAAAGTCAAACAAATTACCTAAAAATATATCCTTGTTGCTTCCTAGACAGACGCTTGGCATTATTAGGATAGGGCAAGGAAGGACTGGTTGATTCAATGTCGGGATAATTTGACAATGACACAGCAAGTAGTATAAAGTTGGGTATAATTTCTTAAGCACGACTACAAGTGTTGATCATCAGAAAGTTCAATTCAAATAACAACATGTTCAATCAAAGTAAGGTCAGGAAGCTTTTAACCCTAGCCTACGTAGAGGTGGGCGGGTGGCAATTTTAAGGTTCAGTCCGTGTCCTCCTTGTGCCCTTGTCGATGTGATCTCTCAGTGGCAAACCTGGCCTTATATAGACAACGACGGCAATTAGTTCAGAAATTTGTACATAGGCAGCAGTTTGATATCATTAGTTCCGTAACCAAGTTTCGTATTAAGAAAGTGAATATAGACGGCGCTAGTGTCCAACGCTTAAGGCAGTGTGGCCGGTTCACGATAGGTGGCAGCATAAGGCCTTCTTTGTGCTAGAGGCTATGGTTGTGTCCGAATGTCAAATTACCCATGTTGCGAACATCACGGACAATGTGACTGAGTGGGATGAACATGGTCACCATGTGTGTGCACTGTCATAAGTCCTGATATGACCTTAGATGTTGTCAGGACATAAAACTTCAATAACCAACCAACATGTGCAAGCAGATAAGCCCACTTACTGAGTGACGTCATGTGATTGATAGTCATGTGCACAACACCTAATGTACAGTTACCGGGTGCTTGCAATCGGTGTTGTTTATTGTATACAACCGGGATTTATAGCCATTATGCAAAGTAGCCTCCTTTCCGATGAGACAATTATATGCACTGCCTCGTCATGCGTACATGTGGCTAATGTAAAGATGCTAATAATTTTCCCTGCACATTGGAGGGAAGTTGTGTAGAATGACTTGGGTTTGAAGATGAAGGGTGAGTGACTGCAGTAGGCTATATATACCGAACGCGGTGGCCGAATCGGTAGAGCGCAGCCCTCCCGTTTGGGAGATCAGGAGTGCAATTCCCAGTCGAGTCAATCCAAAGACTTACCTAATTGATACTTGTCGATTATCAGCCAGGCGCTCAGCATTATTAGGGTAGGGAAAGGACTGGTTGGCTCAGTGCCAGGATAATGTGACTGAGTGGGATATTGTCTCACGGTGATGGGGCCTGATTTCCGAGTGGGACAGCACTATAAAGATGTCATGAGTGTCCACTGTCACAAGTTCGAGCCCGTCCTGATATGACCTTAGATATTGCCAGGACGTGAAATTCCACCAACCAACCAAAGTTATCCATGTAATGTGGGTCAGCACGTCTCCGCATGTATTTCTACGTGTGTGTGCATATATATGTGGATCTACTACTGCGCGCATGCGGGTGCATGTATTGTGTGCATGCGCGTGTCTACCGGTGTGATAAGAAACGCACTAGGTCAAAGGTCACACTCCTGTGAACTACAGCTATCCATCACCCCTCCAAGAGAATTCTCAGTCACGTGACCAGTCATGCGATCAGTCTCCTGATCTCATCGCGTGGTAAGGGTCACTGGAAAGGCTGAAGTAGCCGGTGTCGTATTCTCAGCGCCCGGTCATTCTCAGCGGCCTGTCGTGGCTTCTGCGCATGCGCGGATTTTCGAACGTTGCCGCGAGCACTGCTATTTGTTTTGTTTACACTCGGCGATTCGACGCTGATCGAGCTGCTACGTTAATATCGCTTGGAATTTAAGGTTAATTTAATTAAATTTCATTATTTGAGTATGTAATTCTGTTAAATATGATCGCATTCAATAGATTTTGGCGTAATCGGTCCCTAACACTGCCGGGCACCAGCTGAGCTTGTAGCCGGCGATGCCACGGGTCTTTTGACCACGACGGGCCGCTGAGAATGACCGGGCGCTGAAAATACGACACCGGCACCGGTTGTTTCCGGTAAGACAGGACCACGTGTCACCACCAATCGTTTGCACTTAGCACCGTACTTATCCCAAATCATTATTTCTTTTAAAGTTGGATACTCCGATGGTTTTGGGTCTCTACCATATTTTGAAATAAAACTTAGGGTAATCGTTCTAATCTATCCCGATACTGAACTGGGGAGCGGGACATAGCTCAGGCAGTAGAGTGTCCACCTGTGAAGCTGTGGGTCATCTGATCAATCCTTCTCAGTGGACACATTTGCAGTTTGGGTTATTTTCCATTCCAACCAGTGTTACACAACTGGTTCATCAAAGGCTGTCCTGTCCTGTCTGTGGGAAAGTACATATAAAAATCCCCTTGCTGCTTATCGGAAAGAGTAGCCTATGTGACGTCAGCAGGTTTCTCCAAAGAAATATGTCAGAATGACCATATGTTTGATGTCCAATAGCCAATGATAAAAATCAATGTGCTCTAGGGGCATTATTAAATAAAACAAGGTTAACCGATACTCATCTAACCAGTCCTTGCCCTATCCTAATAATATCGAGCACCAGGCTAGGTAGCGACAAGTATTAATTCTGTAAGTCAGATCCAAATTCCAGACCTTCCGCATGTGAACCTGGTGGCTTTACCAATTCAGACAGCACGTCCGGTCCACATACAAATATGATCAACACATTTCTAAATAAAACCAAAGGGACAGAATACATCTTCCTAACTGGCAGTGGCAGTGAATACACCCTTTTTTACCAAGTGAAGTACCGAACCCATCATCAACCAAATCTATGTTGAATATATGATGAATTCTAGGTAAGCATTCTGATTTGACAATATAGCACTCTGGTGCAATTCGCTATGCCCGCTGCAGTAACTTCTAGTGCTGGGTACTGGGGCTGGGGGTGGCTGAATGGGCCGGACAAACAATCAGCCGCCGTGCCTGGACCTAGGCTTGAACCCACATTTTCTTTAGCCGTGTTCACACGGGCAATGTAAATCGATTCGTAGAAATCGACTTGCCTAGTTTGGCTTACATTTCTAGTGTGAACGGGCGGGTGAGTCGAATTAGGGCTGAATCGATCCCTGTGATCTGGATACTGTAAAGCACCTGTCGAGGTAGTTTACGTGAGTCAATTTCTGTGAATCGATTTATTTTGCCCGTGTGAACGCAACCGACTTACTTGAGGCGGATGAAGGACGTGACAGTCGAGACCTGAGTGTGTTGACTTTCAGGTAAATTTGCTGTATGAAGCTGCTAGCTGTGCACAGATATTTTGTTCATCATTTATTTTTAGGGTTTCACTGCCCAGCAGAAGTTTTGACCGTTCCAAACCAATACGATTCAGTACATACATATCTAGGTCGAACCCACTCTCTTGTGGCGACGTCGACTAACCGAAAAATAGCGCTGGTCAGACTGGACTTGCTCATGCGCAGATATCGATTTCCGGCCCAAGTACTGCTCGTGTGAACGGGCGTCTAAATCGATTGGCTGAATCGCTTTAGATTTTGCCCGTGTGAACACGGCTTTAGTCTCCAGGTTTCCTTAAAGATGCAATAATGGCACCAGCACGGATTGGAGTTAGTCTCACGTTTCAATATTTAAGATTGCCAGTTTCATTTTGAAAGGTTGGAAAGGGGGTAGAGGGGAGTGGGATGTGCGGGAGGGGGGAGTGGAAGTGTAGGTGGGGATGGTGGGGGGAGTGGAGAGAAATGAGAAGTGAAGGAGGAGGTGGGGGTGGGGGGAGGTTGGAAAGGGGGTAGAGGGCAGTGGGATGTGTGGGAGGGGGGAGTGTAGGGTGATGATAGTTGGTGGTTGCCTTCAGGCTGAAGTGTAGAGGGGAGGTGGGATGTGGATGGGATTGAGGTGCAATGGGTAAAGCCCCAGTCACACCCTACCGGATTGAGCAACGGACATAAACCGGACAAAGAATTGTCTAGTCCGGTGGTGTTTGGTATCAAAATGTACCGAAATGTGTCGAACTGTTGCAATGGCTGCCGAACGAAATGGATGCTAAACGGACAAGGAATGTACATTAACGAATATCCACCGGATGAGAACCGGTCGAGAACCGGATGAAAACCAGATGAAAACTGACTGTTAAACTGACACACTGGATTGTTCACAGACACGCCGAAAACATATACTGACCAAATTCCCACAATAAAAAAAACAATAATTTCTTTGTTTTAAACACACCATCAACAGAATTGGCAGGAAGCAAACTGGAGACGTAACGGATGGTTACCGGACATGAAAGGGACAAAACGGACTCAACGGACTTAAACCAGACACCAATGGTACACTTCAGTTCGCAGTGTCCGGTACAAGTTTTGTCCATGTTCAAAACTTGTACCGGACACCGCCGGACACCACCGGACAGAAAACAGACACGCCAGATGCCAACCATATATAAACCGTACATTGCCATATTTCACTGGACAGCATCCGGTTTCTGTCCGTTTCTCCACTCCAATAAGGTGTGACTGGGTCTTAAGAGTGTGGCGCGTCACTGGGTGAGAGGTGAAGGAGGGTTCAATGCCATGCTCATGCTGGGTAAGACTGGATGGAGAGGGTAGGGGCAAGGGATGGTGGCCTGCGTGTGGATATGGGTTACGAAGGAAGGGGCATGCAGGGCTCTAACCAGGCCGACAGCAGGAGTCATTAGCGGGAATGTTGTGGAGGAGGCAGAACATAGAATAATTGATATAGTATTAAAGTATATAATAATTCCCTTCCCCGTCTATCCACTCGCACAATGCATTATACGTCAGATATATTAACATATATAAACATTATGGTTTGGTTGGTCTTTGGAGTTGTACGTTCTGACAATATTTAAGGTCTAGCCATTATGTGATTTATAAGAATTATGCGATTATAAATTCATGGAAGTTGCTAACATTAATCTACCACCCCTGGCTACGCTCGGTGGCGCCCCCTCTTTGGTACCCGTCGCTTCCCTCAGTTGGGGGCTCCTTCCCTCACTCACCACTAACAATTATAGCTATGTATTTGCGTGTAGCATATTATGCAAAGATAAATCATTGACAGTATGGCCGAATGAGTAGAGGGTCCCCCTCCCGTTCAGGTAGGTCATGAGATTCGTAACTCCTGGGTTCGAACCCTCGTCGATTCAAACCAAAGACTTAAAAATGTATACTTGTTGTTATATATCCTGACACTTTGCATTACTAGGACAGGGCAAGGAGGAGTGAAATGAGGAAGACCAATTCTCCGTGATTGAAATTTACCCCGCGTAATCAACTAATATACCCCCAACAATGAAATTAGATCAGGCGCAGACAGTCCACTGGACTGTCATTCTTGGTTAAAGCAGAGCATTATCAATCAATCAATAGTTCCGTCCTCTAGTCGAGGGTTGGATGCAATGGTTCTCCACTTGTCCCGATGGTGTGCTGTTCTGATAGACTGTGAATAATTCAAGCCTGTCCACTGTGAAATA
The DNA here is from genome assembly GCA_030323885.1 of Branchipolynoe longqiensis. Classification (NCBI taxonomy): domain Eukaryota; kingdom Metazoa; phylum Annelida; class Polychaeta; order Phyllodocida; family Polynoidae; genus Branchipolynoe; species Branchipolynoe longqiensis. Next base: position 23,103,195 of record CM059199.1, on the reverse strand, counting down.
TTTGTAAACCATGATGTTCTTGGTCTCCCTCTCCCTCTGCTGCCATTCACCTTCCCTTCCAACAATGTACGGTATATTGAACTCTGACGAATGATGTGGCCAAAATAAATAAGTTTCTTTGTCTGTATAGTGGCAAACAAGCTTTACCATTGCTACCTATGGGTAAATACTTGGTAGGTTCCCCTTCCTTTCCAAGGTGACTGGCCACTTACTCATCTTTGTCAGAGTGAGAGCATTATGGGTATGCTGATTACATGTTAGACGGTGCAGATAGCCATGCGACGTGAGGGCCCGAGAGCCTCGCTTTGAGAATCAGTGTAAGTGGGAGGAAATGAAGGGGGTTATCGGGCGGGCTGATAAGAGAGAGGGATGGGCTCTGATCCATGAGGGAGTCCATGGGTGTGGACCCAGTGGTGATGGGGATTGATGGAAGGTGAAGGGCAGTAGGATGACTCCATCCGGGTAACGGTGTGGGACGCGGCACAGACACTTCAAGCAGCACCTTCTATGTACTCAAATAGACCTTTAATGATGAACCCACGCAGTGAGGCACTATCAATATTAGTCATTGCCATATCCATCAGAGGGTGGGTTTGTGGTGACAAACAGCTATAGGACCTTTTCATTAGAGCATGCTACACAGGGAGCTATCAAAACATGAGTTCTTACATTCCCATCAGAGGGTGCGTTGGTGGTGGAAATCGTCTATCAAACCTGTTTCATTAGAGTATTATCCAGGGCAAGCTAGAGCTTCTATCGAAACATGAGTTCTTACATTACCATCAGAGGGCGGGTTGATGGTGGAAATCATCTATAAGGACCTTTTAATTAGAGTGTCATACACAGGGAGCTACTATAAACATGAGTTCTTACATTCCCATCAGAAGGTCGGTTGGTGGTGGAAATCACCTATAAGACCTTTTCATGAAAGTGTACTGCTGTGAGTTGCTACATGCAACAGTAATTCTTACCAAAGCCATCAGAGGGCGGGTTGGAGGTGGAAATCATCTATAAAATATGTTCATTATCTTAGCACAGTGTATTCTCTTTGATCTGTGGGCTAATTAGGGTCTAATCGGAGATTGTTACTGTCATTTCGCCTTGTTGATCCTGCTCAGCTCTTAGGGCTATTCGTACTAGTTCTAAGTTTAAAACTACAATTATTCTTTCTGGGACTTTAATATTTGGTTAAAATTGAGTAGGTGCTCATGGAAAATAATACATGTTAAAATTCAGGGGACCGGATCTTTAATAGCTGTGGTTTTCTGAGAAGTGGGTGCAGTAGGGCAATGGGTAAAGTACTTGTGTACATTCCGGTGGGTTGAGGTCTTATTTACCACATTTATTTATTGTCCGAGTAATATATTAAGTTGGTAATTAGGTATGTTCACGAGGCAACATAGTTAATTCGCAACCGAGGCTAGTGTGACCCTCCGTGACCTCTGCCCACGTGACCCTCCCCCGCCCTCTCACACGCACTTCGGTCCCGGCTCTCGTCAAAGCAACTCAAAATTCACCGGCTCGCTAGACGCCCACTCGACACTCCGGTCTCTGTCATGCCACCGAGGAAACGGCTGGGCCGGCCCCCTCTCCGCCCACAGCTTACAAGGGCATCTCTGCGACGGGCAGCTAGAGCCTTGGCTCCACTAGATAAAAGATTCACCCCGTACTTCCAGTAAAGTGGTTGAGACCAGCTTTATATAAATACGGGCGAAAATAGCGTTAGTATGGAACAAGAAGAAGAATTCCTGGCACCAGTGTCAAATGGTTAGTTATATCAGAACAGAGTTGGTGAAATGGGAGAGAATGAAAAAAGACAAGATGGCGGCCAGAGAACGCCGTCGATTTCACTTTAAAATTATATTAAAGTATATGTTTTATAATATTTTCCAACTCAAAAGTAGCGGGTAAACATGAAGACATATACAAAGAATAAATGTTGGTTCTTAGATTGTGAAATTAGGCTCTCATAAAGACTCAGTTCATTAGCCCGATTTTTCGAGCATTTTTATATAAGGCTGGTTTTCACCCGTGTACTACAAGTACCGGGTGAATCTTTTATCTATGGCTCCACATGCTCGGAGGTTTAATGCAGGTGCTGAACACCCGTCAGGCAGCTCTGGGTCCACCACACAGGCAAGTCGACAGTGTCCTACGGACTTGTCAGTTTTGTTAGAGTTGCAGAGGGAGGCATTGGAAGTCACGAAGGACCTTGCAGCTTGTGTTAATATTCTTGAAAAGGTGCCGGTGTGGCAGTAAATCGCAAACCCCTGGAAATTGCACATCCCGGGGTTTGCGATTTACTAGGAAATCACAAACCCCCCCTGTAGCGGCGGCGTTAATATCACTTCGATTTTAGGGTTAATTTGATCAAATTTCACTTTTTGAGTATGTAATTCTGTTAAATATGATAGCATTGAATAGATTTGGGCCTAATCGGTACCTAACACCGCCCTTAAACCTGGTACGGAGTGGTGTATCATGAACATGGTGGGTTTGAGATCTCCAGGGGGGATATGTGATTTCCTAGGAAATCACAAACCCCCCATGCCCATATATGGCATGGGGGTTTGCGATTTCCTAGGAAATCACAAGTGGGGGTTTGCGATTTACAGGGTTTGCGATTTCCTGCTACACCGGCGGTCCAACTGCTCTACGACCAGGACTCAATGCTAAGCCTTCTAGAGCTGCATGCTCGTTTAGAGCCACCTCAAGATCAGCCGATCTGGCACAAACAATTGAGCAACACTACGGCCGCCAGCTCTTCCTTGACTACGGTGCCAGTCACCCACGATCGAGCCAGCCTCCCACGCCTCAGCGGCACTGACAGTATGCTGCCTTAATTATTGATTATTATCTGATTGAAGATTAGTAATTGATTATCATTCTGTGATTGAATAAATACGAAGTTGAAACCCTGACTTGCTCCTTTATCCCAAAGTAACGAATTATAAAATACACTCATTTATTTTTAAAGTAATCTTACTTTAAAAGGGCTATATCGGGAGGGATTTGAAGTCAAAACTGGTCAAATTAATTTAGGGCACACATTCAAATACTGGACATCAACGGTTGTATTTATTTTATTTATATGTTCGATTACTTGAGGATTACGTCCTATAAACATATAAGGTGATATCAGGAGAGGAGTTTAAGTCTTGGATCATTGCTCTCAGGCAGAGATGACGTGGAAGCTGAGGGTTGGGAAGACATGGCTTTTATTTGGGCGCCTCCAACCCATCATCCATTGAGTGTTATCAGAGGACAGTAACGGCCGACATAAAGTCATGGTAGATGATCAGTTCATGGTAGATGATCAGTTCATGGTAGTTGATCAGCAAACCACTGACATTGCTTTGATCCTGTACAGATAGCTCACATATATATTACACCTATTAATCATTTATTGCAGCATAACACGGAACACAAAGTGTATTGAATACAACTTCCTATGGCTGAAGCCTATGATATCAGGATTTCTTGTGTTATGCCTGCACCAATATGTTTTATCATTATCATGCTGTCAGTCACGATGCAACAAAGACTGCTTTCATTACTTGACGCCTGCTATCCATTTAGCTCTCTCCTGTGAGAGTGATGTCCATGAGTCGGTCTTAATGTCTATCAGCTTCAGGGTTCTCTTGATGGTATCCTTGAACTGGAGACGAGGACGCCCTCTCTTTCTGTAACCAGAAGACAGTTGAGAGTAGGGGATCTGCTTTGGTAGCCTGTCTGATGACATCCTCATGAGGTGTCCAGTCTACCGAGATACTTTTTGATCAGAAGATCTCCCATAGAGGGCATCCCCGTCCGTTCGAGTATTTTCTTATTTTGTTATGCCTACACCAATATGTGTTATGCATACACTACAATGAATGGATGATATTTTTACTTCAAATATCTCCAAAGCTTGCGATTTTAGTAAATTTCATTTAACATTAGTTCTTTTTGTCGGTAAGCATTTCTATTTCTCTGAAGTAATCCTAAGATAATAAAATATTGTCATTACATTCAGCTACTTAATAAGGTTGCGGTATACCTGGGCAGTGCGTGCATTCAGTCTATGCATTCTAATGTACTTAATTAAGGTATGTAACAATGATTAACCTGATATTTATCTAAAGACAATGTTGTAGAAACTCAACACTGTCTGCTTGTGAAACTTTCCTTTCAGGCATAGTGTTACGTTTGTTCCCGGCGCGGTTTTTTTGTGAACGGGGTGACCCTGATCCCGGGGGAGTGCCGTGGTGGAGGTGGGGGGTGGGGTCTGAGGGGGTGTGAGGTGGTCTAGCGGGTGGCTGAGGATAGGGAGGGGGTGGGGGAGAATGGGTAGAGTAGGAGGTGCGTGAGCATGTTTGAAGTGGTGTGAGGGTTTGTGCAGGGTGGGGTACGTAGGAGGGTGTAAGGGGGTGTGAAGGGGTAGGTGTGTGGGTGTGTGAGCGGGTGGGTGAGGTGTGTGAGGGTGTAGGGTGGGTTTGGGTGTGAAGGGGGGTGTGTGGGTGTGTGAGTGGAGGTGAGGGGTGTAGGGGTGGGTTGGGTGTGAAGGGGGGTGTGTGGGGTGTGTGAGCAGGTGGGTGAGGGGTGAGGATGGGTTGGGTGTGAGGGGGTAGGTTTGGGTTGTGTGAGTGGGTGGGTGAGGGGTGGAGCGGTGGGTTTGGGGTGGAAAGGTTGGTGTGTAGGAGTTAGCGTGAGATGTTTGAAGTGGTGTGAGGGTTTGTGAGGGGTGGGGTACGTAGGAGGTATAAGGGTGTGTGAAGGTGGGTGTGTGGGTGTGTGAGCGGTGGGTTGGGGGTGTTATTGCTGTGTTGGGGTGGTGAGGGTGGTGTGTGGGTGTGTGAGCGAGTGGGTGAGGGGTGTGGGGTGGGTTGGGGTGTGAAGGGGTGTGTTGGGGTGTGAGGGGTGGGTGTGTGGGTGTTGATCGGGTGTGAGGATGTGGGTGGGGGGTGTTGGGTGTGGGTGGGTTTGGGTGTGTGGGGGGGTGGGTGAGCGTGTTAGGGGCTGAGTTTGAGGTGTTGGGTGTGAGCGAGGGGTGGGGTGAGGGTGTGGGTGAGGGGTGGTGTGTGGTGTGTGAGCGGTGTGTGGGGGTGTTAGGGGCTGGGTTGGTGGTTGGGTTGTTAGGGGTGGTGTGTGGGTGTGTGAGCGAGTGGGTGAGGTGTGGGTGTGGGTTGGGTGTGGGTGGGTGGGGTGTGGGTGTGTGAGCGGGTTGGTGAGGGGTGTGGGGGTGGTTGGGTGTGAAGGGGTGGGTGTGTGGGTGTGTGAGCGGGTGGGTGAGGGATGTGAGGGGTGGGTTGGGGTGTGAAGGGGTGGGTGTGTGGGTGTGTGAGCGGGTGGGTGAGGGGTGTGAGGGGTGGGTTGGGGTGTGAAGGAGTGGGTGTGTGGGTGTGTGCGGGTGGGTGAGGGGTGTGAGGGGGTGGGTTATGGTGTGAAGGGGTGGGTGTGTGGTTGTGTGAGTGGGTGGGTGAGGGGTGTGAGGGGTGGGTGGGAAGGCAGCAGGGTAAGCGCGCTGGCTTATAGGTGACTGGTGGCGGAGATAAGGGCGCCGTGCCCATATCTCATAGTGCTGCCCCCTGAAGGAGTGGCGAGGCGTCAGGCTGATAGATGCGCCCCCTAGTGAGGGCGGCGTGACACTTACATCCAAAGGTCATGTGAGGGGCTATCCGAAAAGATTGCGGCTTTCAGGATATTGTTTTACAAATGTGGCACTAAATGTGACCTGAGTGATCGATGGTGGTGGTGGGTGGGTAGGGGTGATGGGCTGGTGGGTGGGGGTGGTGGTGGTGGGTGGGGGAGGTTGGGTTGTGGGGTGATGAGAGAGTGGGGGTGAGATTGGAATGATGGGAGTGGTGGAGGGTGATGGGGTTGATGGGTGTGGGTGGGGTGATTGGAGTGAAGGGAGTGATGGGGGCTGGAATGTGATGGGTGGTGGGTGGGGGTGATTGGAGTGACGGGAGTGATGGGTGGTGGGTGCTGAGGTGGAGTGCGATGGGTGGTGGGTGGGGGTGATGGGAGTGACGGTGGTGGGTGGGGGTGATTGGAGTGACGGGAGTGATGAGTGGTGGGTGATGGGGTGGAGTGTGATGGGTGGTGGGTGGGGGTGATTGAAGTGTTACAGTAGGGGTGGGGTAGAGGGTGGTAGTAGGGAGGGGGGTGTTTGGGCAGCAATACATTCTCTTCCAAGAAAGTTTTAGTGAATGCATCTTAGTTGGTGCCAGCCATATTGAATTAACTTTCGTCCGTCTAAGCACGGATGTACATTGTGGTTACAGGGGCTTGAACGATATGGATTGCAGTTCATTGGTGCAATCCATATTCATAAAGATTGGGATGCTTCAATCTTCAGGGTGCTATTGCGGTTTATTCCACCTAGGTCTCAGAATAAAAATTGCCTCCCAGTGCGCAGCCGTGTAACGCATCACCTTAACTGGGGGAGTGGGGGGGGGGGCAGATGGCCGCTAGCAACGTGTGGAATAGTCCACTATAGGATGGGTCGCTGCTAGCAAAGAGTGGAATAGTCCACTATCGGGGGGTGGCTACTAGTAAAGGGTGGAATAGTCCACCATCGGGGAGGTAGCTGGTAGCAAAGGATGTATTAGTCCATCAGGGAGGGGGGCTTTGGGGGTAGTTGCTAGCCGCCAAGGGTGGGGGGGTAGCTGCTAGCAAAGGATGGATTAGTCCACCAGCGCTCAAACCCCTATAAAGTGGGTGGGTGGGTGGTTGTGGGTGGGTGGGTGGGTGTGTATACAGATATTGCAGGTATAGCAATACCTCAGGGAGTTTGACGCTCCTGCCTTGCAGAGTTGTAAACCACTGCCTTGTGGTACAGGTCCTTGACAGAACCGAAGGCTAAGGGAGCAAACTCTAAACAGAAAACCATGTCACTGTGGCAGCATTAAGGGCGGTTGATGTATGGAACTCCCAACATCTCCCGACCAGCCACTGCAGGGACAAATAGTTTGCACCTGTCTTGACATGTTCTTGCCGGTGTGAAACCTCTATTTGCTCCCCGACAGAGTGCCGCTGGTAACTTGCAAAAGCCAGCAGCACTTCAACACTTTTGCAGGCAGCTTTCATGAAATGTATCGAGGCTCTACATACAGGAATGATGGCGAACGTTAGTGCTGGAGGGGAAGTCTCGGAATCGTTCGGGGTTACCAATGGGGTCAAGCAAGGTTGTGTACTGGCCCCCACGCTCTTCTCCATCTTCCTATCAGCAATGCTAGATGAGGCTTTCCGAGACATGGGGGATGGCATCTATATACAGTCCAGACAGAGCGCTGACCTATTCAATGTCGCACACTTCAGAGCGAAGACCAAGACTACTCAGATACTGGTGAGAGAGCTACTATTCGCAGATGACAGTGCACTGGTTGCCCACTCTGCTGAAGAGACCCAGAAAATAGTGGACGCTTTCTCCGATGCATCAAAGAAGTTTGGCCTGAAAATTAACATCAAGAAGACGGAGGTGCTGTACCAACCCAACTCTACAAGAACCCGAGAGGAGGAGATCATGGTTGACGGAAACAAGCTGAACTCTGTTCCGGAATTCACCTATCTCGGAAGCACTATATCAAGTGATGGACGCATTGATGCTGAGATACAGAGGAGGATGGCCAAGGCTAGCGCATCTTTCGGCCGACTACGCCAGAGACTCTGGAACAACCACCATGTGTCCATTCGGGTCAAAGGCAAGATCTACCGTGCAATCGTGCTATCCACCCTACTATACGGAGCCGAGGCCTGGACAGTGTACAGACGACAGGTGAAAAAGCTGCATGCCTTCATGATGCGACATCTGCGTTCAATCATGAGGCTAACCTGGAAGGACAAAGTGACAAATAAGGAAATACTCGAACGGATGGGGCTGCCCTCTATGGAAGATCTTCTGATCAAAAAGAATCTCCGGTGGACTGGACACCTCATGAGGATGTCATCAGACAGGCTACCAAAGCAGATCCTCTATTCTCAACTGTCTTCTGGCTACAGAAAGAGAGGGCGCCCTCGTCTCCGGTTCAAGGATACCATCAAGAGAAACCTGAAGCTGAGAGACATTAAGACCGACTCATGGACGCAACTCTCACAGCAGAGAGCTAAATGGAGAGCGGCAGTCAAGTAATGAAAGCAGTCTTTGTCGCATCGCGACCGACAGCATGATGATGATGATGATGAGGGGGTATGGGGGGGGGGGGGGGTAGTGGCTAGCCAAGGGTGGAATAGTCCACCATCGGGGAGGTAGCTGTTAGCAAAGGATGGATTAGTCCACCATCAGGGGGGTATGGGGGTAGTTGCTAGCCAAGGGTGGAATAGTCCACAATCGGGGGGTAGCGGCTAGCAAAGGATGGATTAGTCCACTATCAGGGGCAGGGGGGTATTGGAGGGTTAGCTGATAGCTAAGGGTGGAATAGTCCACCACCGGGGGGGGGCGGGTAGCTGCTAGCCAAGGGTGGAATAATCTACCATCAGGGGGGTAGTTGCTAGCAAAGCACGACATAGTCCACTATTGAGAGGGTGGCTGCTAGCAAAGGGTAGAATAGTCCACTATCTTGGGGGGGGCGGCCACTAGCAAAGGCTGGAATAGTCCACCATCAGGACCATGCCACTAGCGTGCTGACACCTGCCGGTTCTTCTGACATAGCAATGGTCGGCATAGTGGATACTGCCGCTAGGTGACAGCAGTACTCATGAGTGAGAACTGCAATGTACAAGGATGAATGAAAGTGGTCTCTGACAAAAAACACGGAATCAAGTCGAGAACCTAGAACCAATTGCAAATTTCCTCGAAAATGCAGATTTCCCCTATAGGATTAGCACTGTCAGGAAATCGTGGTGAAAATGCTGGAAGTTAGATTTCAACTGTGCTTGTTGAGCCTATATTATCGCCCATACCTGCTTGGGTTTTACTTCCAAACAACATATAAGGTCATAAGAGCGGGATTCAGACAAATCAATTGCTGTCGTAAATTATATGTATATACTATATTGAAATTTGGTTTAAAGTTAATCGGTAAATATAAAAAAATGCTCAACTCATTCGGCCATCCGGTCGGGTCATGATATACATGTACAGATCCATCATATCCCATGTCTACTTTTTTCTGCTTGGGGGTCGCTAAACAAAAATTTAAAAAAAGTATAAATGTACAGTGGGGCACTTTAGACTAACAATATCGTGGAAAATGACACAGTAAGGTTTCTTGAATGAAGTAAATAATTAAGGGAACTTACTTCAACAAACGCACAAAGACCAACAAGTGTGTATGTTACTGCCTGCTTGTGACAGCCACGTTATGGGGATTTAGTGTCAACATCGTTAATCATGCCGGTCCTGCCAGAGTTAGTTCATCTCCTTTATTGCAAGTCATGGATGACGTTATTGCTTAGCAGGGAATAAAACCTGCACTGCCCTGCATTTCTCCTAAATACCAATGCGCACATGGGTTCATAATTAAAGGTTTCTTGTGATTAGTGTGTGTATGTAGACCACACCTGTGCAGATATAGAAAACATAAAAATGAATGGGTGCATGCATGTAAAGCGTATGAATATATTGTTGCATGATGTATAGATGCATATGCAAATAAATATAAAAACACAACATATAAATATATTAATATGTAATAAATAAATAAATATCGAAATATAGTAATAATTAAGACATGCAAATATGTTGTATTACTGTGCAAATGCACAATACATTATGTATGCATATAAATGCACTAACACACAAATACTTGGACCAATAAATAAATATGGAACATATAAACACATACATAATTAATATATAACAATAAATGCCTAAAGGCTAACCACATAAGTTAATAAATGAATTAATATATCAATATATAATATGCATGAGGATAGAAATAAGTCTAGAAACATGTAAATGCATAAATGTATAAATTCATAAATAAATAGAAAACCATAAATATGCAAATATACAAATATGCAAATACACAAATAGATAAATGTATTATTATATACAAATATAAATAATTATTTAAATACATAAATTTATAAATCTATAAATCTATAGACCTATAAATATATAATACATAAATATACAAATATATAAATATAAATCAGGGAACCTAGGTGGTGTAATTGTTAGCACATTGGCCCAGAATGCAAAGAGATGTGGGTTCGAGTCCCGCTCTAGGCACAATATTTCCCATTTTCATCACCTCCATGACAATGTTTGGCGTGACGATGATCCTGTACATGATATGTGCTGTATGGTTGTTGAACCCTGTGTATGTATGTGTTAGTGCATTGCATGTATGTATGTAATTGTAAGCATTAAAAGACTTACAATTCCAGGGAGACGAGTATAGTGGTCTGCACTGACCTCTCGAGCAAGGAACCACATAGACAGATAGGCGTGGGTAGTGTGGTGACATCAGAGAACCTAGGTGGTGTAATGGTTAGCGCACTGGCTCAGAATGCGAAGAGATGTGGATTCGAGTACTACACTATGCGCAATATTTCCCATTTTTATCACCCCCGCGGCATATATATATTCCCTACCAATTGCGATGTATCTTATATAAACAACGAAAGGTATCCCTATCTAACTACATAATAGACAAACTCGCACGTTGCCTGACAGATGCAGCAAACTGCTGTAAAGCAACAAGCCGTTTGAGGAGGCATATTCCCACCACAGGTTCAGTATCTATCCACCTCATCACCCCCCACATTCATCACACCTGCCCCTCTGTCTCAGCGGACCCCTGGCCAGGGCCGCCCACCACCACCCGGCTTTACACACGTCGGCACAGTGCGGGATGGCGCCATGTCATGTCGGGGTCAGGGTCAGGTCGCACCAGCAGTCGCGCTGAAGGTTGTCAACAGGCAGGGCAGATTGTCACACAATAGACCCCGCCAGTTAAGCTGGAAAGTACCAGAATAGAGTGGCTCCAGATTCTGCTGATAGATGTCACTAGCTGAACTGGTGGGGTGTAATACATTAAGCGAGCGACTGTGAAATTTGAGAAGAAAAATACAATATAGTTGTCTTCTTTTTAAAATTATACATTACAAGGATAAGAGCTTGAATCATGTTGTGATATGAATAGCTGAATATATTCAGGCATTTTATTATTTGTCCAAGCATTCTATTTGGAGACATAGCATGTGAAATAATAGCCACTTGGGGAATGTACCTGAATAGAGTGGTTCAAGTTCTGCCGATAGATGTCACTACCTTAACTGGTGGGGTGTAATACATGAAGAGAGTGACGGTGAAATTTGAGAAGAAAAATACAATATAGTTGTCTTCTTTTTAAAATATACATTACAAGGATAAGAGCTTGAATCCTGTTGTGATATGGATATCTGAATATATTCAGGCATTTTATTATTTGTCCAGGCATTCTATATGGAGATATAGCATGTGAAATAATAGGCACTCGGAGATTGTACCTGAATAGAGTGGTTCAAGATTCTGCTGATATATGTCACTAGCTTAACTGGTGGGGTCCATTCTCACTGTCTGCAGGACCGGTGGAGTGCATTCCACTGTCAATTACCAACTATCCTTTACCTGAATGATAACTGTCACAGTTTATTGTCCAGGGCCCCTACTGGGCACGGTGGCCGAATTTGGTAGAGCGCAGGCCTTGCATGCGGGGGATCAGGAGTTTAGTTACAGGTTGGGTCAAAACAATGAGTTATAAAATTGGTGCTTGTCGCTTCCTAGCCTGGTGCTTGGCATTAATAGGATGTGTCAAGAACTGGTTTAATTCAGTGTCAGGATAATGTGACTGAGTGGGATATCAGGACATGGTGCCGGTGACCTGATTTCCCAGTGGGGCAGCACTATAAAGTCACCATGAGTGTGTACTGTCACATCTATGTGGAAAAGGCCTTATGTAGAGGACTTTCACCACCAATATACCCTCTGATGACGGTCTGAAGAACAGGTAACAACTCTGTCTGCAGGCTGCTCTGTGAAAAGGGCACTATAGACAATGTCCACTTCCAACCCACGTGCTTCCATCACTGGGAAGACCTAATATTGTGAGTAGCAGCTTACGCTACAGAAAGCTCCACGGAAAAGATCAAATAGAGGACTTCCACCTACAACCCGCCCTCAAACGGCAGTGGGAAGAACTAGTGTTGTGAATAGCAACACGCTGTGTAGCAGGCTCTATGGGATAGGTCCTATATTGGATTTCCTCCACCGAGCCGCCCTCTACTGGCAGTATTGAGAACTAGTACTGCTTTGGAGAGCAGCTCACTGTGCAGCAGTTTGTTGGGCAAAGGACAAATAGAGGATTTCCACCTACAAACCACCCTCTAACAGCAATGGGAAGAACTACTACTGCGGGTAGCAGCTCACTGTGCAGCATTTATTGATTGATTGGTGGTTGCTTTATGCCGTGTCGGCAGCAGAAGCCATATTCATGGTGAGAACTGTTTGTTTTAATTCAAACCATCGCTTTTATATGTAAAGGCATACAATCAATGTTGTGTCATTAGACACTCATGAATTTGTTTAACTCAAAATAGTTTCTGGTCAAGCTAAATGAAATTTTAGATGAAAGTATTGTTCACTGATGGAATTTGTTTAATAAGCTATATGAGGCGGTACAAACCATCTGGCCTCAAAAAGGCTAAACTGTTTTCTTGTTTTTCTTTAGTAAAAACGTCATGCATGCTGTTTACAGTGTAAAATTGTTGGCGGAGGGCCATGAAATCCACACAGTTGAATAAAGTGTTTTAATGTCTGTGGGGACTGATATCCAATACGTTCAGGGGGAGGGTCCCCCTTGAGCAGAAAAACGTGTGTAAGCCACGAGTGGCCAATATGGCATCTTGTTAAAACAAGCTGGTCATGTCACCCTTCCAAATGACTTTGCGGCAATCCGTTCATGGAGGGGTAATTCTATGGAATTTGTTGTTTGGATGATCATCCCATTCAATCTGCCATAGGTTCCAGGTGTATTTTTGAATGGTATGTTTCAGATCAGAGTGGGGAATATGACAATGTTCCAAAGAAGCAGTCACAGCTTGAGTAGCCGCTTGATCTTCTCTCTCATTTCCTGGGATACCCACATGACTGGGCACCCAAAATAGGTGAATATCAGGAGCTCTATGAGACAGTGGAGCATGCTCTATGAGAAAATGTCCTATATAGGATTCCCTCGACCAACCCGCCCTCTACTGGCAGTGGGAAGAACTACTGATGTGGGCGGCAGCGCACTGGGCAACAATTCCTACACAGGATTTCCTCCACCAGCATCCCCTTACGGCAATGGGAAGAACTAATACTGCTGTGGGTAGCCAAAACCTCACCTTGCAAGTCGGGCCAAAATATGTCTTATACAGAACCTCCGCCTCTCTTTGACGACACTGGCAAGGAACTAAAAGGTTGCGGGTACCAAGCAGTGCACAGTTCAGTGCGCATGCCCTGTGGGAAAAAGGTCTACTCGTGCTTCCGGTGCGACGTGGCGGCGGCCCTGGTGCGGTCGTTAGCGTGCTCTGGGTGGCTCTGGGAGGCAGACATGCACCTGGGGCATTCGTGTAAATGCCACATCCATACCGACACGGTCACGTGACCCTAGCCGCTGATGCATACTGCTCACGGCAGGCTTCTATCTGGGCAGGAGCAGCTGGCGTCTTCAGGAGAGCAGCTCGCAGGGATGGTTGGAGGACAGACATGCTATACACGGATATACTGATAGCGTCTCAAGCCCCGTTCACACATGGGATGTAAGTCGCCTCAACTAGTTCGCTTCATCTAAGTTGATTCAGAACGCGAGTGTGAATACTCATCTCAGGTGAATTAGGGCTGAGTCGACTCAACTAGTTCACCTCAAATAAACCGCTTCGCGAGGTAGATTAGATGAGGCCAACTAGCTTGAGTCAGCCTAAGTGGCATGTCTGAACGTAACTGGCTTAGTTGAGGTGGCATAAGCACATGGATTGAGGCTGCTTCCTAACATGTAGTTGCTTTCATAGTGGGTAGAACACATTTTTGGACCATCCTACATGTTTGGACCATCCCATTTCTTCATATATCATATGGGGACTGCTTCCTAACACTAACAGGTAGTTGCTTTTGATAGTGGTTGGAGCACATGTTTGGACCGTCCTAGTCTTCCCATCTCTTCCTTAGGTATGTTGTTTGTATGTATGTACATGTGGACGTATGTGTGGCATGTGGATGTACCTGTGGCTATTGTATGTGTGGATGCATGTATGTGTGTATACCCATCCTGATATGACCTTAGATGTTGCTAGGACGTAAAACAACAACAAACAAACATCGATCTGAGCCGGTGTAATGCACATGTCTGAACAAGACACACTTTGAAAACTCTGTATGTGTGAATGCACCGCTAGTTCGACTCATGTAGTTCACCTAATCTAAGTTGGCCTAACGCTGTACGTGTTCACACAGCTTTAGTTGTCATCCCCGCTGAATTGTTCTACAGGTTGTCTATCGCTCAGACTGGAGCTACTTAGGCTTCCCTTCACACACAAATACCGCTCACCCTAACACTCCAACACCTGCGTCTGACCCATCTCCTCCCATATGACTATTTCCTCCAAACACATAGATACCACTCACCACTACTCCCTCACCCACGTCTGACCCATCTCTTTCCATATGACTATTTCTTCCACACACAACAATACCGCTCACCCCGACCCCTTCACCCACATCTGACCCATCTCCTTCCATGTGACTATTTCCTCCACACACAACTTTCCCAACACTCCTCACCCGCTTCTCTCCAAATGACTATTTCCTCCACACACAGAAATATCACTCAACCCACCCCCACACACCCTCACCCGCTTCTCTCCCATCTCCTCCGACATGACCATATCCTCCATCATCATCATGATGCTGTCGGTCGCAATGCGACAAAGACTGCTTTCATTACTTGACTGCCGCTCTCCATTTAGCTCTCTGCTGTGAGAGTTGCATCCATGAGTCGGTCTTAATGTCTCTCATATTTCATGAAAGCTGCCTGCAAAAGTGCTGAAGTGCTGCTGGCTTTTGCAAGTTACCAGAGGCACTCTCTCGGGGAGCAAATAGAGGTTTCACACCGGCAAGAACATGTCAAGACAGGCGCAAAACTATTTGTCCCTGCAGTGGCTGGTCGGGAGATGTTGGGAGTTCCATACATCAACCGCCCTTAATGCTGCCACAGTGACATGGTTTTCTGTTTAGGGTTTGCTCCCTTAGCCTTCGGTTCTGTCAAGAACCTGTACCACAACGCAGTGGTTTACAACTCTGCAGGTCAGGGGCGTCAAACTCCCTGAGGTATTGCTATACCTGCAATACCTACATACCATATCCTCCACACATATACATACTGCTCAGCCTCCCCCCTGCACTCCCTCACCCCCATACCCGATCTCCTTCGCCGTGAATATTTCCTGCACACACAAATATCACTCAACCAGCCCCCGATCACCCTCTCCCCTCTCCGCCACCCCCTTTCCCAAGAGACAAAGCCCTTCTCCTTACCTTCCCCACTCCCCCAACCCACCGAGTCCTACTTACCCCATCCAACCCCCTCCACACACACCACCTACTCGTCCCCCCAGCCTCCTGCACCCAGCTGTAGACACTGTGTCTCAGGACAGCTGTCTCTGTTTACACTGTTCTATTCGGACATACCTTCACATCAGGATCCTCTCTACTATATACCCCAGTTTTACCGAAAGCAAACCGAGCGATATTTATATCATGACTAACCTCATTAATCTGACCTGCTACACCTTCTTCTTAGGACCAGAATAGAACAACTGATCAGAGGTCGTGACAAGTTTTCTGTTTGTTTGTTGTTGTTTTACGTCCAACATCTAAGGTCATATCAGGACGGGTACCGACTTGTGACAGTGCACAATCATGGCAACTATATAGTGCTGCCCCACTGGGAGACCAGGCAATCAGCACCATGACCCGATATCCCACTCAGTCACATTATCCTGACACTGAGCCAACCAGTCCTTGCCCTATCCTAATAATGCCAAGCGCCAGGCTGGGAAGCAACAAGTATAAATTTTTAAGTCATTGGTTTGACTGGACCAGGATTTTAACCCAAAATCTCATGGGTTCGCATCTCCCGACCTCCCAAAACAGGAGACGACCGTTCTACTCATACAGCCACCCCCATCTGGTCTGACAAGTTTTCTAAAAGATAATCGGAGGGCGGTTTTCCTGATTGCCAACAATCTTGGCACATAGTGGAGTTGGATCCAGTGATAAGGAAAAGACCAGTTCAGCTCCATTCTCTCACCCACCCACATCACATACACCGTACCCTTAATAGCAGCACAGTTTTTGCAGCGACCCACCATTTTAGCCCATAGTACTGAACTTATTATGGCTAACCCACTAACACACTAACCTCCTTCATAATCTACTAATATGCCCTATCTAAATACCCGCTGGTCTACATATTTATAATGTAATGTAAACGGCCAGAAGACCAGTGCCTCAGCGCTGAACAAATAAATGTATGTTCTGATGAATAAACTGTTTTACCAACGGCAACAAAAAATACATATATGCATTCCCCGATAAAGATATCCGATGGCCGACCCACTGATAACTTGACAAGTAAATGAGTCAGCTTGCCAACTGTCGGTTCGTGTATGCAAGCCTTTATTATCCATTCATTTACGATTTAGTCCCTGTTTGATTGGGTGGTGGCTGGCGACAGGTGGTCAGAGGTACAATGCATATCACAGGCTATAAAAACCCGATTACTGAACACGCAGCGTTCGGCAACTCATTGTGGATTCTACTCAGCCACATGTCATCATTACTCGTTATCCCTCTGGTACTCACGTGACTTTTAGCACTGCTTCCCCTATCTGCACTCAGTCCACGCTTAGCACTCATTCCCTACCAGCACTCATTCTATATAAGTGCTCATCCCCTATCAGCACATATTACCCTCTCAGCAGACCTTCCCCTTTTAGCACTCATTTCATATTAGCACTCATTCCCCTTCTGCACTCATTCCCATCTCAGCACTCATTCCCTATCAGCACTCATTCCCTCTCAGTACCCATTCTCTATCAACATTCATTCAACATCAGCATTCATTCCCTATCCATATTCATTCCATATCAGCACTTACTCCCCATCAGCACTTAATTCCCATCTCAGCAGTCATTACTCATTCCTTCTCAGCACTCATTCCCTCTCAGTACCCATTCCCTATCAGCACTTATTCCCTATTCACATTCATTCCACATCAGCACTCATTCCTCTATCATCACCCATTCGTATATCAGCACTCATTCCCTGTCAGCACTTATCCCCTATCAACACTTATCCCCTATCAGCACTCATTCCCTATCATTACTCATTCCCTATCAGCACTCATTCTCTATCCATATTCATTCCACATCAGCACTCATTCCTCTATCATCACTCATTCCTATATCAGCACTCATTCCCTGTCAGCACTTATCCCCTATCAGCACTTATCCCCTATCAGCACTCATTCCCTATCATTACTCATTCCCTATCAGCACTCATTCTCTATCCACATTCATTCCACATCAGCACTCATTCCTCTATCATCACTCATTCCTATATCAGCACTCATTCCCTGTCAGCAATTATCCCCTATCAGCACTTATCCCCTATCATCACTCATTCCCTATCATTACTCATTCCCTATCAGCACTCATTCTCTATCCACATTCATTCCACATCAGCACTCATTCCTCTATCATCACTCATTCCTATATCAGCACTCATTCCCTGTCAGCACTTATCCCCTATCAGCACTTATCCCCTATCAGCACGCATTCCCTATAATTACTCATTCCCTATCAGCACTCATTCTCTATCCACATTCATTCCACATCAGCACTCATTCCTCTATCAGCACTCATTCCTATATGAGCACTCATTCCCTGTCAGCACTTATCCCCTATCAGCACTCATTCCCTATCATTGCTCATTCCCTCTCAGCACTCATTCCTTATAAGCACTCAATCCCTATCAGCACTCATTCCCTCTCAGCACAGTCCCAGCGCAAAACTGATGGAATACTAATAAAAGATGCATAAGTTGTGATATTAAACAGTTACTCAACTACTTAACTACTCAACTACTTCAATTCCACATTAAGCTTAACATTAAAGTTGCATAGACCGATGGTTTTGAGTTTCTGATATTTTCTGAGATAAACACATTAGGTTGATCATTATAATCGACCTTACTTTAGCTTGAAGTAACTTTTATTTTAAATGGCTAACTTTGGAGATATTTGAAGTGAAACCATGCAAAATTAGTTTCGGCATGCATGCCGAAATTTGGACAACATATGCTTATGCAGTAACAGGTTCTATCCAAGTGTCTCGGTGTTCCTTTCTGCGTATCAATTTAAAAAAATATATATATATCAGTATCTAGATCTATATGTACAATCACAATTTAGATAGTCTTGGTTTTGAAAGTTTGATGTTTTCATCGGATTATGCAGCTTTAAGCTTCGACTTATACTTCAAGTTCATCTCTGGCAATTAATTCCTGAGTGAGGTGTGCAGTATTGTGTTGGCTAAGTAGGGGTACGATCGTCACTACAATTGCGAAAAGTCTGGAGGGGGAATTGTATTGGGTATAAAGGGAAATATCAATCTAAATTGGGGTTTTGTATTTCTTCTTTTACCCATCCACAGTAGCAACACGGTTCAAACAAATACTGTGAAGCAAGTAGCTGTTGTGTGTTTGCCTGTTGTTTTAAATCCTGGCAATCAATATGGTCATACCAGGATGGGTCCCGACTTATGACAGCGCGCACGTATGTCGACTTTATAGTGCTGTCCAACTTGTCGACCATGACCCATGACCGATGACCGAATATCCCACACAGCCCCATTATCCTGACCTGGATGTCATGTATATGTGAACTCCATTACCATTAAGAGGGGCAGTTAGTAGGTCAGTGCAAACTTATATCACAGCACTGACATCACTCAAACATCACTGACATCACTGACATCACTGACATCACTGACATCACTGACATCACTGACATTACTGACATTACTGACATTACTGACATTACTGACATTACTGACATTACTGACATTACTGACATTACTGACATTACTGACATTACTGACATCACTGACATCACTGACCCCACTGACATCACTGACATCACTGACATCACCGACATCACCGACATCACCGACATCACCGACATCACTGTCATCACATACATCACGCACATCACTCACACCACCCACACCACTCACACCACCCACACCACTCACCCCTGACATCACTCCCATCACTCACATCACTCACAACTCACACCACTGACACCACTGACATCACTGATATGACTGACATCACTTACATCACTCACAACACTCAAACACTGACATCACTCAACCACTGACATCACTCAAACACTGACATCATTCACATCACTAATATCACTGACATCACTGACATCACTGACACCACTGACACCACTGACCTCACTGACATCACTGACACCACTCAAACACTGAAATCACTGACATCACTGGCATCACTGACAGCACTGTCATCCCTGATATCCCTGACATCACTGGCATCACTCACATCACTCACATCACTCACATCACTCACATCACTCACATCACTCACATCACTCACATCACTCACATCACTCACACCACTTACATCACTCACAACAATCACATCACTCACATCACCCATATTACTTATCACGCATCATTCACACCATTCATACTACCCACATCACATTGCTCACATCACTCACCGTACTCACACTACTCACCATACTCACATTACACACATTACTCACATTACTGACATCACTCACATCATCTCACATCACTCACATCACTTACATCATTCACATCATTCACATCACTCATATCACTCACATCACTCACCTCACTCACATCACTCACACCACTCAAATCACTCAAATCATTCACACCACTCACATCACGCACACCAGTCACAGAACTCGGTCAACCCCCACTGTTTTTCTACCTTGTGTACACCAACTTCCGCTCTTGTACTGAATTTACTTCCTGCACTCATTCCATTTCCGGTATTTATTCAGTCTTTACTGCTCATGTCCGGTTCACAGCAATCCTTTGCCTCGTAAATTCCACATACAACAATGCCCGGCCCCGTGTGTCGTAACAACACACTGTTCCTGCTATGTGTCCATAACTCACCGCTCCTCACAAAGATGGAGAATGTGATGGTGACTACACATGGAACCCGCAGACTTAGTCTAACTTCACACTCTGGACCTCAAGAGTTCAGGCGCAAACCCCCCTAAATGCTAATCCAGATGGTTATGGAGCAATTACTAAAAAAATGTAGGAATATAAAAACAAAACTTTTTGAAGGTTTGATTCGAATGTCTATATCACTTTTTGGATTGGCGCTTATGGCCCTGTCACACTATGACGTAATGACGTCAGCATAGGGAGAACGTGAAGAACGTTGAACTTCTCGGCATAGTATGCAAATTTGGGCACAAGTTGAACGTGGATGCAGCGTAGTGGACGAGAGCGTAACGTTGGTAAAGCGTAGTGATACCG
Organism: Branchipolynoe longqiensis; assembly: GCA_030323885.1. NCBI lineage: Eukaryota > Metazoa > Annelida > Polychaeta > Phyllodocida > Polynoidae > Branchipolynoe > Branchipolynoe longqiensis. The sequence continues at coordinate 23,082,636 of CM059199.1, read as the reverse complement.
TCATTCAACGAGAGAGGACAACTTCATTACGTTCACGGAACGTTATGAACGTTATTCCATCGCCAGAACTACGTTACCTGATGGCGAAACGTTGAAGTACGTTGAACGTACATTCTCCTGATGTTATCCTGACATTATCCTGACATTATCCTGATGTTATCCTGACATTATCCTGGCATTCCCATTACGCCGCATGGACGTTTCCACCGGGTTTAATGTGGGTCAATGTAGTGCAATGTAGTGCAACGTAGTTGAACGTAGTGACTAACGTTTTAATAACGTCGGTTTAACGTCATTGACGTTCACCGAACGTGTACAGAACGTACGGCGAACGTAAACCCTTACGTTCGAACTACGTCAAAAGTTTTGAACATGTCCAAAACCTCGACGTAACTCGACGTAACACGACGTAACGTGACGTGGCTCGACGTCAGTCTAACGTCATTCTGACGTCATCATAACGTAATCCAACGTACATCAACGTAATGACCACGTCAGGCTTACGTTGGCTCATTACGTCGTAGTGTGACAGGGGTATTAGGCTACTACAGGGTTTTGCACCTGAACTCTTTACACACACAATACTTAGTTCACTTATTCACCGCTTGGGCACGCCACTGGCACATTGTAAGTTGCGCGATGGAAATTTCACATATCCACAATATCTGGTCATGGATGTGTTTAACAAGGTATTTGCACTGTTGGGGTTATACTTATACCTATACTTATACTGCACGCCTATCAAACTAGATGAAGCTATCTAGGGATATATTTTAGGCTGATGCCAATCCACGTTAGGTAAGTCATGTTTGCACTAACGAAAAGGTCTTATAGACGATTTCCACCACCGCCTCATGTCAGTTGAAGAATGGATGTGGGTGGCAGCTCACTGCGCAGTGCGCACTGATTGAATGGTCTTATAGACAATTTCCACCATCAACCCACCCTCTGATGTGAGTGGAAGAATGAATGTGGTGGCAGCTCATGGTACATTATGCACTGATGGAAAGATCTTATAGATGATTTCCATTACCAATCCTTCCTTCGCTCTGATGTCAGTGGAAGGATTAATGGTGTAACTGGCAATAATCTGCACCATGTGCTGATGAAAAGGTCTTATAGACGATTTCCACTTCCAACACACGCTCCGCGGACAGTGGTAGACATCCTACTGTGGGTACCAGATTATTGCGCATGCTCAGTTGGAAGGGGCTATTGTCCGCCATTGAAATGCCCCTATCTTAGTAGCAGTTATACCACTGGTGCCATCTGGTGAGCGTCAGATACAACTGATTACGGCCCGTGTTTCCGCCACATCCGGTGCTGTATCGGAGTTACCTGGGTAAGGTTTTTACCAGAGGGTAAACTGGGTATACTTCCGTACAGTTACGACTATGGACCTGCCAATTGTTGGGATAAATTTAGTTCAAAGGTTCTTCAAGGAACCAGAGACAACAAAGCCTCCAGATACCCCACCTCTCACCTCCTCCCAACCCTCCAATACTTTTATGGCGGAAACCCTGCTGGTGCGGGCAATCAAAATCACCCCTAGTCATGTGATGCTACTGACACAAATGTCAATCCTGTGTATGGTGTGCAGCCTTAATTCCCATTACGCTGATGAGACCTGCGGATCTATAGGCTATTGCCATCGGTGGCGTGAGTTTGGCCTTTGTTGCCAAACACAGCGTTAAATCAGCATCATTCACTCACTCACTCAGTATCGCGGTAGGTGGGGGAAGGGTACCCAGGCATCAGGTGAAATGTCACACAGATTCGTCAGCATGTCTCGGGTTGACTGCATGGGGTTGGTCTCATGGGTAGATGCAGGCATGGAAGTGGTCTATGAGAACAAATGTGGAAATCAAACCGAGAACTTTGGTCCAATGGCGAATTTCCATGAAAACGTGGATTTACCCCCATAGAATTAGCACTGTCAGGGAATTGTAGAAAAGTGCCAGAAGTCAGATTCAAATGTCAATCCTGCATATTGTGTGCAGCCTTAATTCTTATTACGCTGACGAGGCCTAATGATCTATATGCTATTGCCATCGGTGGCCTGAATTTGGGCTTTGTTGCCAACCAGCATTAAATCAGCGTCACTCACTCACTCACTCAGTATCGCGGTAGGTAGGGGGAAGGCCACCCAGCATCAGGTGAAAAGTCATGCAGACTCATCAGCGTGTCGTGGGTTGACTGAACTAGGTTGGTTTCATGGGTAGATGCAGGGATCGAAGAGGTCTACCAGAAAAAATGTGTAAATCAAGCCGAGATCTTGGGTCCTATGGCAAATTTCAATGAACACGTGGATTTCCCCCCATAGAATTAGCACTGTCAGGGAATTGGTTAAAAGTGCCAGAAGTCAGGATTCAACTGTCCTTGTCGTGACTATATTATCGCCCATATTACCACCTTTTCTTGTTTGGGTTTTATGGTCTAGCTATACATATACATCTGCATATATAATATACATGCATTTACCCACACACACACACACATATATATATACACAAACCCTCTAGCTGACAGAGGCACTTGCTACTGACTACCACCAGATGCTGCGAGAAACCAGATAACTACCTCGCCTGGCAGTTGGGAGGCGAGTTGCTGGAGGAATGTAGCAGTAAGTCGCCCGCCTCGGTCCCAACCGTCTTAAATATCACGTGACCTGCACAGACACTCTCCACCCGAGTTCCTCCACGTGGATGACCGGGCAGCATGTGCTGGAGTTGGTGGGTTCGTTGTTGGAGTGTTATGTCTTGGTAACATAAAAGGTTATATCAGGATGGATCCCAACTAGTGACAGTGTACACTCATGGTGACTTTCACATACTAGCTTATACAGGACATCTATATATATAATCACAATACACGAATACACTTGTTATTTACATTCACATGATATATTATATAACACATCTATAAATAGTCATACTACCTGAGTATGCTTGTCATGTATAATCACATAATATATGATATAGCACATCTATATATAGTCATAATATGTGAATATGCTTGTTATTCATATTCACATTATATCTTATATAGCACATCTATCTATAGTCATAATATGCGAGTGCGTTTGTCATGTATATTCACATAATATATTATATAGCACATATATATATAGTCATAATATGTGAATATGCTTGTTATTCATATTCACATAATATCTTATATAACACGTCTATATATAGTCATAGTACGTCAGGATGTTTGTCATATATATTCACATAATGTATTATATAGCACATCTATATATAGTCATAATATGTGAGTAGGATAGTCATGTATAGTCACATAGTATTTTACATAGCACATCTATCTATATATAGTCATAATACGGGGAGTTGCTAGCTATTCATATTCACATAATATATTATATAGCACGTCTATATATAGTCATACTACGTGAGTATGCTGGTCATGTATATTCACATACTATCTTACATAGCACATATATATATATATATAGTCATAATACGGGGATTTGCTGGTTATTCATATTCACATAATATCTTATATAGCACATCTATATATAGTCATAATACGTGAGTATGCTTGTCATGTATATTCACATAATATCTTACATAGCTCATCTATATATAGTCATTCAGAGAATCTCAGTCGACTACAACGCCACCTTGCGGGGATTTCGCCACCCAGTGCTAGCCCATAATATCGCTCATTGGCATTCCATGCAGTGGGCACTCCGATTACCCACACTTATCCCCAGCGTGCCCTCTCCACGCCGCCGACATTCCTCCGCCAGGATCGCGCTGAGCTCACTTAACTAATGACTGCTGGCTCCACCAGAGGGGGTGAGTGTTCGGAGCCGATGATGCGCGCACCATCTAGCGGGTGGAATATGGATGTATATATAACTATATATACATATATATATATATATATACTGAGGGTACGATGACCAGGAAGCAAAAAGTCTTTGTCTGAAATCCATATTATAATTAAATTTCACTAAGAATAAACAACAAATAATAACCATTATGAGATTCCAATCAATATGTTATATGCTGTATAAGCCATGATACGAGTATAATAAGCCGGAAGATTCATCTATTTCCCCAGCCACTAAGTCATCGGCTGGTCACCTACTCATCAGCTCATCTACTCATTCCTCATGACCTGATCTGTGCCGCCAGCTACCCGCCCATGCCTCAGCTCCCCTGCATTCTCTCACTGTACCACTGAATTTTTCTTGGTAAATGTATTTAATCTTGTGCACAATGTTTTCTTTTTCAATGTCGAGGCATTGCTTTTCCAGCCAGTGTTGATACAGTTATTTACATTTTTAAAAAGGAAGCGGAATTCAAATATGGTCCAGTACAATAGAAAAATCAAATACAGTAAAACCTCTCTAAATCGACCGACCATGGGAACGACTTTGAATGGTCTATTTAGGGAGGTGGTCAGTTTAGGGAGTTTTGTTATCATTACAATGGTATTGCATACGCGATCATTTGGGACCCAAATAAAGCAATTGATAGAGGGGAGTGGTCAATTTCTGGAGATGGTTGGTCACAGAGGTTTTACTGTAAATTGTTGTAGAGCTCTTCAGAAGAAACCAACATTAAAGCTGGTGCAATATCATGCCCAAAGCTGGTTCAATATCATGCATTTCAGAAGATGTCCACTTTAGAGGTTTCTCAGAACTTAGACAGGGTCATAACGTGTACTCCAGAAAAGGAACTAGCTAAGAACATCAGGAACCCTGCACACATTTACTTGGATAGGGAAAGGGGATGCTCAAACTCTTGAACTACTGCCTAACCTGGGAGTTTCCAGTATAGTTCATCATAACATTACTATTTAGGGTGCAGGGTTACAATTCTGTATAGTTTCACGTTAACTGAATTATTATAGTAACTCTGTGCCCTTTCCGTTAACTTAATTTGAGTAACCTCTGAGCAAGTTGTGCATCAGGTCACATGCACACAATCAGACAGGCACCTCGACGCAATATCAGCGTTCATCTTCGGACCAGGTTTGTCCACCTCTTCCTGTAAAATATTCAACTTTAATCAATTATCAGTAGGGCCTTTTTGTAGGTTGTTCCAGAAAATGTCTCAATTCAAACATAATTGCTGATGCTGTTGTTCTCCTCGATAGAATAATATAAATAACTAGTTTATCACGTGTTGTACACAGTTTAAAGCTAGGTTCCACATCAATCCCTGGACCAATATTGTGTTGAACTGTTCTTATATATATTCACGCTCTCTGACCATATTCACAGAGCAAGTATGTCTCTATGTTCTCTACTATATTCCATATTCCGGACTCATGTACAGTCCGAATATAGTGCCGCCATCTGCTGGAATCCATCTGTACCATTATGTGGTCAACCATATCGGTGGCACTATCTAATGGCGGAGTTAACAACACTCATGGTGTGTGACTCAAAATGGATGCCAGTCTGGTCGAAGTGACCAAAGTTAGTAAAAAAAACATCAAAATTAATATGAAATGTGTACGCTAGGCACAAATAATACTATATCAACAACCCATACATGGCAAAGCATCAGTGGAGTATGACCATGCACTTTGACAGTGCTGATAAACAGAGGAGTATTGATCAGAATGACTCTAACACTTAACCACCATTTGGTATTATATCATCATCATCATGCTGTCGGTCACGATGCGACAAAGACTGCTTTCATTACTTGACTGCCGCTCTCCATTTAGCTCTCTGCTGTGAGAGTTGCATCCATGAGTCGGTCTTAATGTCTCTCAGCTTCAGGTTTCTCTTGATGGTATCCCTGAACCGGAGACGGGGGCGCCCTCTCTTTCTGTAGCCAGAAGACAGTTGAGAATAGAGGATCTGCTTTGGTAGCCTGTCTGATGACATCCTCATGAGGTGTCCAGTCCACCGGAGATTCTTTTTGATCAGAAGATCTTCCATAGAGGGCAGCCCCATCCGTTCGAGTATTTCCTTATTCGTCACTTTGTCCTTCCAGGTTAACCTCATGATTGAACGCAGATGTCGCATCATGAAGGCATGCAGCTTTTTCACCTGCCGTCTGTACACTGTCCAGGCCTCGGCTCCGTATAGTAGGGTGGATAGCACGATTGCGCGGTAGATCTTACATATAGATAAGGTATTATATATAGATAAGTATAAACACAGGAACAGAAGCCTCAAGCAACATTTCGAATCATGCTACGGCGTTCCAGAGCTCTACTTTGGGGTTATACTTCAGGGCCACCATACAGCAAGCAGGCTGATCGCTGAACCTGGAAGTCGTGTTGTGAATCCATGACCACCAGCTTTAGCAATCGGAAGTGTCCTGTCTACCAGCTTCAGCTACTGGAAGAGCCGGGTCTGCATGGGCGATAATAAGCAGCGCATGTGCAGACGGTCCTCGTTGATTAACAAGCCAATCTGCTCGCATATTGTGTCATCAAGGACACAACTTATTCTACTCACAACTACTGTCACATAATGCCTGTCAGTGCTGCTCTTGTGTCATCAAGGACATAACTTACTCTACTCACCACTAATGTCGCATAATGGCAGTCACTATCACAATATGGCGCTCAGTGCTATCACCACTACTGTCACATAATGGCGGTCACTACTGCTGTCACAATATGCCGCGCATTTTTATGGTTATCATATGACGATCACGACGACTGCCACATAATGGCAGGCAGTGCTGCTGTCACAATATGACGCTCACTGTTATGGTTATCATATGACGACCACGACGACTGCCACATAATGGCAGTCAGTGCTGCTGTCACAATATGACGCTCACTGCTATTGTTATGATGTGACACTCGCTACTAATGTCACATAATGGAAGTCAATGATGCTGTTACAATATGACACCCACTGCTTTTGTTACAATGTGACACTCACTACTACTGTCACATTATGGCAGTTAATGCTCATGTCACAATATGGCGCTTACTGCTATGGTTCCAATGCGATGATCACATCAACTGTCACATAATGGCAGTCAGATGCTCACTGCTATTGTTACAATATGACAGTCACTACTAAATGTTCATTACTACTGTCACATGATGGCACTCACTGTTAGTGCTACTGCTACAAGATGATGTTCACCACTACTGTCACATAATGGTGCATGCTGCTACAGTTATAGTACAGCACTCACTAATTCCACTTTTCTTGTGATGAAATAGTTATGGAACAATGAACGACAAAAACAGGAATGCAAAAAATGAACTTGTTGTAGGCTTGATTCCAATGTTGATCTCATTTTATGTTCACTACAAATCACGGGCACTTAATCTCCTATTTCGGGGGGGGAGGGGAGCTATGTTGTGGAGCTAGAGTATATAAGTAGTATTTACAATCTAGTCAATCTTTCCCACTATGTATGTTATGTGCAAAAAGCAAATATGTGGACATACAATAATATACATTTATTCTAGTGGCTAATAAAGTACCTTGATTATTTGTATATTTCAGGTGAGATGCCCAACAGCCAATTTGTCTGCAAGTAGGAGACATCACCATAATAGGGTAGCATGAATGGGACAGGAACCTCCTGGCATTGTCTTTTATGATCTTATTTTAAATCGTTTCATGTGAGGAATATCTGTCAAAATCCCAGACCAAATCTTTAAGTTATCAGACCCACTTTGCAACCAGTGTACAGACAGCAAGCATGAAGTATTTCTGAATGCCTTAAGGGCACGTGAAATGTAGATGATTAAGAGATTTCTAATCAGAATTAATCTGGTCAGTCCCGGCATAAACATCACCTATATAGCTATTAATTATGAAACACACAATAAAACGCTTACCAAATGGCATTCCAATATACCTTAGCACAAGACATCCTATAACAGCATACGCAAGAAAAGGAAGGGTGAGAGATAATGGGCTATCAACACACACTAGGTATTAATTGTGTATGAGTGTTTAAGGCGGCAGATGCCAGAAGAAGAATTTGATCGACAATGTAACACGGTTGACGGCCATCTTGTTGCCCAAGCTCCTCACCACAGCCAGCGAGAGACATACATGGCAACAGCAGCTTCACTTATGTTGGACGGATTAGATGACCATTTAGGTCAAGAGACTAAGTAAGGATGTAAGTTTATATATGTTGATGAGTAGCTCTTTGAGTAAATTATCGCTACTTTGCTTTAGTGTTGTGTTGAATTCTTTGCCATCTGCAGCTGAAATTGCGTAATCCATGCACACCAAGCCTACAAAGACAAAAGACAGTCATTGACTAATATGTGTATTTATCAATACTTACGGACTAGTGGTAGTTAGTGGTGATGCAGTACATATCCTCTTCGATCCTGGGTACAAAACACTCCTACATAAATGACATAATCCTTCACATAATCCTTCACATAATCCTTCACATAATCCTCGCCAGGACGTAGCTTCCACCCACTAAGGGGAACTCATCATGTTCCTCTGTGGTGCTTTATACTTTCTGCCAAGCTGATTGGTGGACACACAGCAAGAGGACAAATGCCTCCTCTCTCACCGTCCAGTTAGTTTCCAATCAGTTTCTAAGCAATCATAGCCGCTTCCGCTGCGTGTGGTTGCGACTAAATGGCCTAGCGGTACAATGTCATGTTTCCTATGCGGGAGTCGCAAGTTCGATCCCCAATCGAAACAATCCGAGATAAGTCTTTATTTTCAAAATGGCATTAATAGGTACCGTACTGATAAAGCCTGGCTGGTTAAGTCTCAGGATGATATAAATGAATGGCTAGTCCATTGTTATGCTGGTGGACGGTACCTCAACTGGCGAAACACCAGTCTAGATAGTATGCAGTGTTTGCCAATGGATGTTTTCTAGGATGTGAATGTCACAGCACTGGCCTAGCTCAATGCGGATGCATGACGTTGTATCTATCTAGAATACTACAGTGGCAAGAATTTGCTGAGGTAAGCAGTTTGTTTGTGTAAGTCCTGTATTCACTCCGAATGCTTTCGGTTCCTGCTAGCGTTAAGAAAGCATGTGCTGGGTGATGCTGTGCGCATACACTCGCCAGACATTCATGCATTCACAGCGCAATACTGGCAGCTGTGACAATCAGGGGTTCGGTAACCATGGCAACGCCGTCAATCCTGACATCCTTCGTGTCTGCCCTCCCATGAGACAGAGAGGCCATGCATTTGAAAAGTCATGAATTTAACAACAATAAACGCACATCAAAAACAATGCATGAAGTGCAACTATCGGCTGAATACAGATAGTGCAGTCTGTTATATGCTTCAGATAGGAGCCGCGTGCTATATGTCCCGATATATCATGCTCTCTATTTCAGTATATATCACTTTTAAGCACAGCACATGGAAACTTGCCAATGATGCCTTACTGGTGTTATGTGTCGGTGTGAAATGTCACTAGCTTATATATGTGCTATATTTAGAATAATGACCTGCTACTTGATCTGTATATTCCAATTTATAACCGTTCTATATTTAGTTACAACATACTACTTATGGTATATGTCTACATATAGCAGGCTATATACTTTGTTACTTAATGCTACTTTTTGTCTACACTTCTACACACAGTACGATCTATATTTAGAATTATAACATGCTACTTGTGGTATATATGTATATATATACCATGTTCTATATTTAATTACAACAGGCTACTTGTGATCTCTCTCCATATATATACATATATAACTTGCACTCTACTCACAGTGCTTGCATACTACTTTGTAATTTGCATACCTGTATATATAAACCAGGCTCTATATTTAAAGCTATGATATACTGATTTGGGGAGTTATGACATGCTACTTTGCGGTGTATATATATATATATATATATATTTGTTCCTATATAGCACTCGCTATACTTACAGTTATAGCATGCTATGTTCATTCAACTGTCAGCCTTCTAGATTGATCGATTGATTGGTGGCTTCTCTACGCCGTGTCGGCAGCATAGGCCATATTCACGGCGAGAATTGTTTGTTTTTTTATTCAACCATCGCCTTTACATATAATGTAAAAGTATACAATCAATTATGTGGCAATATACACAGCCTTCTAGACAAGTCAACATGCAATACCTTAAGTCTGAGCACAGTGGCTTAATGCAGTAATATCTGGTAAGATATTACCCCTATTAGAGTTCAGAACAACCGCGCAGACCATGTCCACATTGCATTGGTCACGTTCCCGTGATATGCGAGGAGAAATAGGACAGACCGACCCCTCAGCTTCCACCTAATGACTTCCAACCACCTTGAAAAATTAGATGGTCAGAACCTTCTGGCTCCTGATGAAACATTGGATATTCCATTTCCTCCACAGACCTGCCCTCTGACGGCAGTGGGAAGAACTAACTCAGTCGGTGATTATGGTGCCGGGGGTGGTCCGTGCAAATAGCTCCATAGAGGATTTCCACCACCTCTACCGATTTTCTAATGGCAGCGGTAAGAAGAAACTTGGTAGCTTCTACTGTGCAGAATGCTCTGTGTAAAGGGTTTTATAGAGTATTTCCACGACCAACTGGCCCTCTAACGGAGTTGGTAAGAACTAATGCTGCGGGTAGCTGATGACTGAGCACCATTTCTTTTGGTACATTAGTTGATTAAGCAGCGGACATTTCAATCACAGGCGATTGGGTTTCCTTATTCACCTGCTCCTTGTGATATCCTAATGATGTCGAACGGCAGGCTAGGTACTGACAAGTATCCAGTTTTAAGTCATTAGTTTCACTGGACCACAACCTACAAAAATGGGAGGCGGACGCTCAACTCATTCAACCATGTGCTGTGGAAAATGTCTATTACTATTAGCAATAAGGCCCATTTGTAAGCTGAATCCAACCGGCTCGTGATGCCAGAGCTAGCTAGTAACTCAGGAGGCTACTAATTGGTCTGACTGATGCGCAATCTCACATGAAGCGCCCCTCCCACCCAGTGTGTAGCATTTGTAGCGTTCTTCGACTATACACCCATAGGTGGTGTGCAGTTAGTTAGACTGGGTGCAAACAGGAGCTGCAGGCCACATGACACCCACCCACGAGTAATCCGCAAGTTGAATACTAGAAAGCCAGTCCAATCTGCGTAAATCCTGGCACTGAATGCGCTCGAGTGTCGGCGAATGGGAATGCAGGGTTACGCAGCTCTAGTTCCGAACACTGCCACCAGGTGCTGCCTTGTACTTGGAGCCACCTGTCCACACCTGTGTCCGCCCGGACAGCTGAGTTGCTGCCACCTGAGTAGCCCCCCCCCCTCCCTGAGGGCAGTGGCTGTTAGAGGCCCACTGTGGCGGCTGATTGTATTTGCTCGGCGCTGCTCAGGGATAATAAAAGTGACTGGGCTGCTCGGAATTGCTCAGCACTACACAGGTTTAGCTTGAAATGTTCACAACTACTCTAACCTGCTCAGACCTGCTCAACGCTGCACAAGGTTAATATGGGCATGTTCAGAGCTGCGCATAGCTGCTACGATCTAGACAAGGTTACACGGGAATGTTCAGAACTGTTCAGGACTGCTAAGCACTGCTCATGTTCAACACTGCTCAGAGCTGCTCAGAGCTACTCAGCACTGCGAAAGGTCACTGGGGTATATTTAGAACTCCTCATGAATGCTCAGCACAACATAATGTTACTGGGACATGTTCAGCATTGCTCACCACTGCTCAGCAATACACAAGGGTATTGAGTCATGTTCAGAACTGCTCAGAGCTGCTCCCAACAGTTCAACTCTACTCAGATTTATACTGAGTTACTGGTCATATTTGCTCAGAACAGCAGTTCAAAAGTGGGGGTAAAAACACCAATCAGGCCTGCTTAGACAGTATCCTGAATTGCTCCGAGCTGACCATTGATGGAAAACGTCCACAGCTGCTCGGAACTGCTCAATGAGTTGCAAACCAGGCGTCCAGCTCTCATGGGGGCTGCTGCCATTCGATGCTTCGTGGGCGAGTGGACTGCTCACACTATCCTGAAACATAAACAGATTAAACACATCTTTATTTGTTTGTTGGGGTTTTTAAATCGTGGCAACATCAGGATGGGTACCAACTTGTGACAATACGCACTCATGGTCACTTTATACTGCTGCCGACTGAGAGACCAGGCTGCAGGCACTGTGGCATATCCCACTCAGTCACATTATCCTGACACTGAGCTAACCAGTCCTCACCATATTCTAAAAATGCCCAGCACCAGGCTAGGTAGCAACAAGTATCAATTTTGTAAATCATTAGTGTGATTTGACTCATCACCTTCTGCATGGGAAGCTTGTGCTCTACTGCTTCGTTCACACAGAACACGGGCAGGACAACTAGAACAAGAGCAGGACAAGTAGAACAAGAGCAGAACAACTAGGACAAGATTGGGATAAGTAGAACAAGAGCGGGACAAGTAGAACAAGAGCAGGACAAGTAGAACAAGAGGGGTACACGTAATCCAGGAGCTGGGCAACGAAAACAAAAGTGGGATAACTAGAACAAGAGCCGGACAACTAGAAAAGGAGCAAGACAACTAGAACAAGAGCAAGACAACTAGAACAAGAACGGGACAACTAAAACGAGAGCGGGACAACTACAACAAGAGCCGGACAACTAGAATAACAGCAAGACAACTAGAACAAAAACGGGACAACTAGAACAAGAGCGGGACAACTAGAACAAGAGCAGAACAACTAGAACAAGAACAGGACAACTAGAACAATAGTGGGACAACTAGAACAAGAGCGGGACAACTAGAACAAGACCAGGACAAGTAGAACAACAGCCAGACAAGTAGAACAATATCGGGACAACTAGAACAATAGCGAGACAACTAGACAAATAATTACCACAAGACCAGAGAGAAAATAAGAAGACAAAGAAAGGTAATGGAAAGTATGACACACCGAACACACAGTATGAGGGAACATGCAACCCGTGAGTGGGCACTGTGACTTGTGGGGTTTCGCGTTCTAGCAACAGTTAAGGGGAGAGCAGGACAGGTACACCATTGTGACAGCGAATCTAAAGCTGTGTAATATAGTCCCATGAAAACATCAAATTCGGCCGAGAAGGACTAGGTGTGTGTGTCGGGGGGGGGGGGGGGGGCGACGGGGGTAGGCCGGAGCGGGGCGGGGTGAACGAGGACGGGAATGACTAAGCTGTGCGAGGTTGGATTGGGTGGGGCTGAGTGGAGCGAGGTGGGGCGGGACGGGGCGAGGCGGGACATGGAGGGACAGAAAGGGCTTGGTGGTGTTGGGTTGGGTGGGACGGGGCAGAGCGGGGCGGGCCATGGGCGTGGTTGTGCGCGTGGGCGTGGGCGTGGGCGTGGGTGTGGGTGTGGGTGTGGGCGTGGGCGTGGGCGTGGGCGTAGGCGTGGGCGTGGGCGTTGTGAACTTAGGCCTCATTCAACAGGTTAATGGCGGTGACAAGGCTAAACCCGGAGTTTTTCGATGGATGCCGCTTAAAATATCATGGCCGCCTGAAGCTGGGAGTAGCCGACATGCATACAGAACAGACCTCGGTCACCGAGCATGCGCCAAGGCACCGGTCTTCCGGCCCCGCATAACTTTGGTCATTAGAATGTATAGACGGTATAAAACCGAATACAATTAATTAAAAGAATATATATGTCTATATATATCCGAATGGATCAAATAAAAAAATATATATAGGCCTATATATATTTTTTTGAGCGAGTGGTCCAGTCGTGAGGCAGAGACAGGACAGGTGGACCAGACGGCCTGACCAGTCACTTGAGTAGTTGAGTGTCATTAGGCGCCAACTAGAGACACAGTTCATGGGTAATCAGTTAACGGATAATTATACTTGTATAATTGCTTTAGAAACATATATATATGTGTTCTATAGGGACATTATGGAATTATAAACCAACAGTATTTGATCTATTGTTGTCTGACTGACGCATTGCCTTGGCACACATTAAGGAATTCGTTCCCACTTCTGCCACGGCGGCTCCACCTGTGAGTGGATGTTGCACCCATCTACCTGTGGGCCACATATGTAGAGATGTGTGTATGTGTTCTCGGATTACAGCCGAGTAGACTGGGACACTTGAGTGGAGGAACTGAAGAGGAAAGTATGGAGATTAGGGGTGTCAAGGAACTGGAGTCTCACGTAGATGCTGAATGAGGGTGGAAAGGGACCTCAAGGGGCAGAGTAAGGCTGGCGTTATATATACTATATATACATACTTGTATACTCAGATACTGGTGAGAGAGCTGCTATTCGCAGATGACAGTGCACTGGTTGCCCACTCTGCTGAAGAGATCCAGAAAATAGTGGATGCTTTCTCCGATGCATCAACAAAGTTTGGCCTGAAGATTACCATCAAGAAGACAGAGGTGCTGTACCAACCCAACTCTACAAGAATTCGAGAGGAGGAGATCATGGTTGGCGGAAACAAGCTGAACTCTGTTCCAGAATTCACCTACCTCGGAAGCACTATATCAAATGATGGACACATTGATGCTGAAATACAGAGGAGGATGGCCAAGGCGAGCGCATCTTTCGGCTGACTACGCCAGAGACTCTGGAACAACCACCATGTGTCCATTTGGGTCAAAGGCAAGATCTACCGTGCAATCATGCTATCCACCTTACTATACGGAGCCGAGGCCTGGACAGTGTACAGATGACAAGTGAAAAAGCTGCATGCCTTCATGATGCGACATGTGCCCTCTATGGAAGATCTTCTGATCAAAAAGAATCTCCGGTGGACTGGCCACCTCATGAGGATGTCATCAGAGAGGCTACAAAAGCAGATCTTCTATTCTCAAATGTCTTCTGGTTACAGAAAGAGAGGGCGCCCTCATCTCCGGTTCAAGGATACCATCAAGAGAAACCTGAAGCTGAGAGACATTAAGACCAACTCATGGATGCAACTCTCACAGCAGGGAGCCAAATGGAGAGTGGCAGTCAAGTAATGAAAGCAGTCTTTGTCACATCGCGTAATACATGTACATAATTATATATACATGTGGAGAGTTCAGGCATATAATCACGTAAATGCCATTAAACACATGTACTTTAAATAAAAGATGTGTACATGAAAATAATGTTAATTCTCACTAATTCCACTTTTTCTATAATCATATGGATATGGAGCAATGAACACAATGATAGAAATATAAAAAAACTACATTTTGTAGGTTTGATTCCAATGTTTATCTCCATTTATTTATTTGGCGTTTACATGGTTTTGCGCTGTACTCTTCATGTATTTACGTGCATGTACATATGTTAACATATAGATACAAATATGTACACACATGTACAAGGATATAGAAATATTGACACATCCACTTACATATCTATACATCTATTTGCATATGACATATATATAGTTACATATACTTACATGGATACACATATTTACATACATGTACATATATTTACACATACATTTACATACAAACGTGCATATACATATATTTGCATAACTATATACATATATTTACATACATATACATATATACGTATATACATGTAGGCCCTACACATATTTACACATATACATACTCATATATTTACACATGTATGGAAATTATTTGGTGAGAATCAACTCCGATTAGGGACGGGTGAGACCAATGGTGGTGCCACCGGTCTGAACCTGCTGGTCAGGATGCACCCAGTGTAGTACGTACAACACAAATAACAATACAGCCCCCTTCCGTGCCTTCATACTCATATACTACTTATCCATCACATACACATATACATATATATGCATATGTACATACATATGTAAATACATATAGGTACGCATAGATATATGTGTATGTATATATATATATAGAGAGAGCCATGCAAGAAGGGACAAGTATTACAGCTCTGCTGATTGTGAAATAGACACTGTAGCTATGATCCCACATGCATCTGTTCAAACACCATGTATGAGTTACTGGACTTTGGAGACCCATGGGAAGGGACAGCTGATGCCGAGAGGATGCTGGGAAATACCCCACCCCCACACACACGTACAGACAATGTATGGTATTGGAGATATTACTATGCCTTGCCATTCTCCCATGACTATTTATTTATAAAACAGTACCGGTGGCGCCACCATCTGCGCCCATCTTCAATACCCGCTAGACATGTGCCAGTCACATTACTTAAAAGCTCTGATCTATATTGTCACGTGCATAGCAATGTTCTTTAAGTGATAGTGTAGAGAGGGTGGGTGGTTTACTGTTATCGCGTTGTACATTTATTACCACACTTAAATCTGCATAGTCAGATGAAAACATCAAATTTGTCAAAACTGAAACAAATTATCTACATTTCATTCTACTTATCTAATTTAGATACTGATACACTTATTAACCATGTCTTGCCACCTAGAAGGAAATCCCGAGGCAATTTAATTGAACCTATTGCTGCCCAATCCTATGCATTCATCAGAGTGTAAAAATATACAGTCTTTCGGTCATGATAGACAAGCTTGAAATCATATCAATATTTCGGGTGACGGAGTTGGGGACCATTGTTATGTAATAGCGATGCAATGTCTGCCCACTCGCTGTGTGATATATAAATAACTATGTGGAAATCCTATGACGCGCAGTGACCGGGATTGCGGTATGATGTCTGGATATTAAGATATTAATTATAGAAATGTTCACTCCATGCTCCAGGAAAAGTGCAAATGGAGGGGGGAGCATATGAAGAGTTCAGGCGCAAAACCATGTAAACGTCAATCCAGAAATGGAGATAAACATTGGAATCAAACCTTCAAAAGTTGTATTTTTTATATTCCTTCTTTTTTGTTCACTGCACCATAAGCATGTGCTCATATGAAAAGTGGAATTAGTGAGAATTACAATTATTTTCATGTAAGATCTTTTATCTAAACTACATTTTTGGATTGGCGTTTACATAGTTTTGTGCCTGAACTCTTCATATATCGATGTTTATTGTAACTGTATGACAACTACTTGTTACCACGGGACCACTGGGTAAGCACACCCAGCCATTCTGCATATGTTATGGACACCACCTGCACTGTGGCTTGAGTGACATCCCCTCGTGGGCATCACCCCTCCCAGGCTGCAGAGATGTCTGATTGGCTGGCTGTGTGAGCCCAGTCACCCTTGTACTCCTTGCACTTGCTA
Organism: Branchipolynoe longqiensis; assembly: GCA_030323885.1. NCBI lineage: Eukaryota > Metazoa > Annelida > Polychaeta > Phyllodocida > Polynoidae > Branchipolynoe > Branchipolynoe longqiensis. The sequence goes on along the minus strand of CM059199.1, from coordinate 23,065,549 downwards.
TGCAGATATACTCATTCTAGAGATAGCAACATAATTAGTTCAGCACTGAGCTGTGTGTAACACCCATAGGACTTAGGTTCAATGGGCTGTTGGCACTGATTAGACTGAACAAACAGGAACCATGTGGGTCTGTGTGGGAGGTTGTAAGTGAGTCAGGGTAGCAGGTCACTAGTAGGTGAACAAGAGTTGTAGCAATAAAGCTCAACCTTATCATGTAAATCTTGCGTGACTTGTCTTCCCTTTCTTTCTTATGAGTTGTTTTGGTATTTAGTGGGTGGAGACTGGCAGACATTTTCCTCCTGATAATAGTGAGTATTAGGATGAGTTTTGGCATGCTTGTCGAAACTAATTTGACATGTTTGCACTTCGAATATCTCACAACTTAGCCACTTAAAATAACAGTTATGTCAAGCTAAGCTAAGGTAGATTATAACAATCAATTGAATATATTTATCCAAGAATAATTACATAAATTGTAAACCATCGGACTATGAAACTGTATGCGGGGTAGCTCTGAGTGTAAACAAGTAAACATGGAATCTATAAACATTCAGTCGCAATACTTACATCTTGTTGTCATGCCTGCCGAGTGAGCGGGTGATGGGCACAGAGCCCACTGGTGGTGTACTGCTTCAGCGCTGCGGTGGAACCATCGGAGGCTGACGTGTCTGTCTGTACCTCCTGCACATGGTAACCATACATGGGTGGTGAGTACATGGTAAGCATACAGGACAAGTGAGAACATGGTGACTATACAGGACTGATGAGCACATGGTAACCATACAGGACAGGTGAGTACATGGTAACCATACAGGGCAGGTGAGTACATGGGAACCATACAGGACTGATGAGCACATGGTAACCATACATGACAGGTGAGTACATGGTAACCACACAGGACTGATGCGCACATGGTAACCATCCATGGCAGGTGAGTACATGGTAACCATACAGGACTGATGAGCACATGGTAACCATATGGGAGATGTGAGCACATGGTAACCATACAGAGCTGGTGAGCACATGGTAACCATACAGGGCAGGTGAGCACATGGTAATCATACATGACAGGTGAGAACATGGAAACGATACAGGACTGATGAGCACATGGTAACCATACATGACAGGTGAGTACATGGAAACGATACAGGACTGATGAGCACATGGTAACCATACAGGACAGGTTAGTACATGGGAACCATACAGGACTGATGAGCACATGGTAACCATACAGAGCTGGTGAGCACATGGTAACTATACGGCGCAGGTGAGCACATGGTAATCATACATGAGTGGTGTGCACCACCTGGTAACCATACATGACTGCTGAACACATGGTAACCATACGGGACAGGTGAGCACATGGAAACCATACGGGGCAGGTGAGCACATGGTAACCATACGGACTGGTGAACACATGGTACCCATAAAGGACTGATAGGCACATGGTAACCATATGGGAGATGTGAGCACATTGTAACCACAGAGGGCTGGATTCACGTGGTAACCATACAGGCCTGGTGAGCACATGGCAATTATAGGGGGCAGGTGAGCACCTGGTAACCATACAGGGCAGCTTAACACATGTTATATATATATATATATATGTGTGTGTATGTGTGTGTGTATCTGTGAAGAGTTCGAGCGCAAAACCTTGTAAATGCCAATCCAAAATATCAATTAAAATAACAGATTTGTACATTTACGTAATTTTAATTATCACCAATTCCACGATGCATGTGAATAAATGCCTATGGAGCAATAAACAAACAAATAGGAATGTAAAAAATGAACCTTTTGAGGGTTTGACTCCAATGCTTATCTCTAATTATTTATTGGCGCAACGGGGTTGTGCACCTGAACTCCTCATATATACATATGAAGAGTTCAGGCGCAAAACCACGTAAATGCTAATCCAAAAATGGAGATAAACATTGGAATCGTCCTTTAAAAAATTAATTATTTTATATATCTACTCTCATGTTCATTGCTCGATAACCATGTTATCATATGAAAAGTGGAATAAGTCAGAATTAAAAATTATTTTCAGGTAAAATGTTTCATTTAAACAACAATTTTTGGATTGGCATTTACATGGTTTTGCACCTGAACTCTTCATATATATATATATTGTATTCAATACATTACTGATGGCAATCCAAGGTCCTAGCGATGTTTTTGAACTAGGCCAAAGTGCAGCCTTCAACCTCCCACATACACAGGGAGGAGGATGGGCGTGCAGCCAGCGCCACCTAGCGGGGGTCACACGTACTAGATCCGCTGCGGCTATTTGCTATGTACTGGTCACATTGTAAGAACCTGACACACTGTCCGCAGGCCTTGGGACCTGGGGCCTGCTTCTCTTTGAGTGAGTGGGCGCCTCCGCTGATTACAGCTGGCTGGACAGGACGTCACGTGACTGCCCGCGTCTGCACGCACTGCTGTGGGTGCTGCGGGTACAAGCTGCATTTCAAATATGACCTAAAAAGGTCAGTGTGCAGGTATTCAGAACAATACGTCCTCATACTATACAATTAATATGATACATTATTGTATACTCGTGGGTTCACGCCCATGTGTGGGTTAACGTTCACCCCCCACTTGGCCAATATTTCATAAACACCCATCCTTTAAATGACCATGTGTGGGTAGAAGCCCACCCCTGACTTTAGTGATTTGCCAATTTAAACACCCAGGGCATTACACCCATGAGAATACGGTGTATACATGCACATGTCTATGTGCGTGTGCTCTATAATGAACCATGAGCGTACTATAAACAAAGAAGAGGCCACTTCTTCTAGAAGATATAAATTCTCTCCAACGACCTGTCTACTTTTCTCTCAGTTATGCATTACATATGTTTATGTATGTATTGTGTATTATATGTTATGTATCATGTATTGTTATCATCCATCATGTATGATTCATGATGCGTGATGCGCGATGCATGATGCACGGTGCACGATGCACGATGCACGGTGTACGATGTACGATATACGATATACGATATACGATATTCGATATATGATATATGATAAATTGTATATGGTATATGGTATGTGATATATGATATATGATATATCACACATCACACATCACATATTACATATTATATATTAATAAGTTAATTGATTAGTATCGACGTGACTCATTCAAATACAAATAATGGAATCCTTCCATAATGAATGTAAGTGTTGTTCTCTGTGGTGGAGTGGTTAAAGTGTCTGACTTTTTTCTAGGTCAGACTCCTAATCTGAAGGTTGGTGGTTCGACTCCCCATACCCCCCACCTCTGCCAATTTGGATTTCCACCGGTGTGTATAACTTACAGCGTCATCAAAGGCCAGTTGCTCTCTCATACAATGTCTATGTGGTGTGGGAGGTTAAAAATCCCTTGGGTCGGTAAAAGTGTAGGCTCGCGCTTTCTATCGACAAACTGTCTAATGGTGAAAACAAGTCTATTCAGGCTTATCCATAATAGGCAGTATAAATCTTCAAGAAAGAAAAAGAAGAAAAAGAAGTAGGGTGGAAGAGTGAACATTCAGGCAGACGAGTCAAAATCACACCAGACCTATCATATGGGCAATTTGAAAAGTGTGCTCATTTCTATCAGTACATATATATATATATATATAAATATATAGATATATATGCACACGGGTTCTTTCCGGGGCTGTCACGCACGAGACAGTAATGGTCTATTTCTGGATTCTCTGCGATACCTGCCCCGTTGTAGGGCCGTCTTACCACTGGCCAACGTCTGGCATATATGCCAACCATGCGCCTTCAACAAGAGCTCGCTGCACAAACAATTCACCCACAGCGTTCACCAAAATAAATCTCAATAGAATAGTACCACACCAAGGCTGCCCTCTAATGACAATGACAAGAACGACTATTGCGGGTGGCAGCACATAATGCAGCATGCTGTGTGGACAAAGGTTTAATAAGGATTTTCAACATCACCCCCTACTCTGATGGCAATGGTTGAACTACTATTGTGGGAATGACACTCTATTTGCTGTAACCTTATATGCGATTTGCACACCAGCGCGCCCTCTTGTGGCAGTGTTCATGAACTAGTGTTGTGCATTCTCTCCGAAAAGAAAATTTGAGAGAATTTGTACCACCAACTAGTAGAATCCAAAATTGCATTTCAGTTACATGGACAACTAAGCCGTGAGGTCCAACACCTGTTAGGGACGTGTCATAATTAACTAATATCCCTGAGGCACAGAGTCTACCGATCATATAAACCCATTCATACGCTTTATATATTCTGATAAACTAACAAAATGCATTGTACCTGTATGTAATGTAAATACATATAAATGATTGATTGATTGCTGGTTGCTTTACACCTTGTTGACAGCATAGGCCATATTCACGGTGATAACTGTTTGTGTTATTTTCTTCAAACCATCGCTTTTACATGTACAATCATACGATCAATTATGAGCCAATAGACACTCATTAAATGAAAAAGCTCACAATTATATATTTGTGGCCAAGAAAATAAAATTCCTGACACAAGATTTAAGGTTTTATTAGTTAAATAAAAATGAAAATTGCTGAAGAAATTTGGTGGTGTTCTCTACGGCTTGAATATCATCGACTTAGTGCCGAAAACAAACATAAGTTAGAAGAATAAAATGTTTATCATGAAACAAAATATTCCATCTTCCGATGAGAATGATAAGAAGTAATCTTCTGGGTAGTTGGTCAGTGTCCTTTCTCTACGAAAAAGGTATATTATCTGGAGCAGAATATCTCTCCGCGACTACATCGACCAAGCAACTATGGACATTTATAAATTAGGGCCTTAAATTAATAATAAACATTTAATTAATATTAAACGATGGGATTGCCAAATGAGTTAGAGTGTCCGTCTTCCGTGTTGGTAGATTGTGGGATCGTGGGTTCGAATCCTGGTCGAGTCAAACCAATGACTTAAAAATTGATACTTGTCGCTTCCTAGCCAGACACTCGGCATTACTAGGACAGGGCAAGGAGCAGTGGAATGAGGAAGCCCAGTCGTCTGCGACTGAAATTTCCCCTGTTTAAACAACTAATGTACAACAACAAAAAACACCCCAAAAACAACATTAAAGTAAGTTGTAAATGTACTTTCTCAGATCTGTTATATAATATTAATGAAACAGTAGTACAGTTAAAATAACAGAAAGGGGCGTGTTTCGCCTTTTTATACATTGATAAGTGATTATCCTATCTGTAAATAACCAAGGTTGTGCGAGATTGTGAGATATTGGATATCAATTTATGCATATATAAATATAAAATATATAATATAGAAATATGGAAACATAGCATATGCATTATAATATATAAACATAAATATATAGTCATATAACATACATATAACATACATAATACATAACTGTATACATTGTAATATATAAATATAAACATAAAATATACAAATATAAATATAACACATATCAATATAATTTATATATGCATATATAATTTTACTATTTATTATAGTGTTTTCTTATGCTCTAATGAATGATGTAGTCTGTTACATTTATTTGTTTATTTTATAAATGTGACAACAAATAGTGTAATCAACCTATTAAAACTGCATAGTCCGATGGAAGTATTACATTTTCAAAACCAATACACTGATGCAGATTTTATTTTGCATATCCAAGTTATATACTGGTGCCCTTATTAAGAATGTCTTGCCAAACAGAAGGGATTACCGAGTGAATTTAATAGAACCTAGTACTGCTGACGGCTATGGTGGCAGAGTTTTGGTGTGCTTGCCAACATTAAATTGGCGTGTTTGCACTTCATATATCTCAAAAGTTAGACATTTAAAATAAAAGTGACTCCAAATGAAAGTATTTCAGATAATGACGATCAACCTAAAAGTACATTTATCTCTGAAAATGGCAATAACTGAAAACCATCGGACTATTTGGGCTGTCACACTACAGCGTATGGCATTAGCGTATGCCGGCGTATGCGGTTTTCGACCCATACGCCGTTATATGCCGTCATACGCTATGCATAGGTTAGGCATAGGTTGGGCATATGCTGTATACGCTCGTCATATGCCATAATACGCCATCTGTATGCCCGTCCGTCCAAAAATGTGTGTGCATGCTCAACATTGTCAGCGTATGGCAGTGTATGGCTCATACGCTGCTCATACACTAGACGTACGCTATGCATATGCTGGCATAGGTTACGCATAGGTTAGGGGTATGTCAGCATAGGTTACTCATATGCTGGTCCTGCCCCCTCCAACCGTCAAAATACGTCCCAATACGCTGAGTATACGTCGTCATATGCTTTGAATACGCCGCCATAGCCTAGGGGTGGGTTACGTATAGGTTACACATAGGCTACGCATATGCTCCAAAAGATACCGCAATGCACAAAGGTCACCATACCTCGTCCCGCAACATTTTTCAAATTTTTGCGGTAGGTTTTACATACGCCGCGGCCATACGCTGTAATGTGACAGGGGCATATACAACATTAAGCAAAGACTATATTAAACAAAGAAGATCGTGCACTCACCAGTGTGTGACCTTAACGTGTAGATCCCAAACGATGCTTTGCAGTCACACGAGTGGTTCCAGCCGACTTGCACCGACGCAGGCAGATAGGCGGACAGGCAGACTGGCAAACAGGCAAACAGGCGGACCTACAGGACATGCATACCACCTCATCAGGCACTCAGCTTGACAGCAGCTCCCTCCTTGACAGCAGCTCCGTGACAGAAGCTCACTGACAGCAGCTCACTGAGAGTGCCCAGTAAAGACATCACTGAGACCAGCTGCCTAACAGTAGCTCGTTGACAACAGCTCTACTTACAGCCCTTCCCTGACAGCAGCTCACCTCAGTAGTTCAATAAGTAAATCACTAACAGCAGCTGCCTGACAGTACCTCCTTGACAACAGCTCTCTTACAGCGGTTCACTTACATCAGTTCACTGACAGCAGCTCACTGACATCAGCTTACTGACAATACATCAGTGACAGGGGCTCCTTGACAGCAGCCACAGCAACTCACTGACAGCAGTTCGCTGAGAGCAGCTCACATATACTTAAATTAGCCCATTATCATTTGTACCAGAACATAGTTGTACCAGCTGATTATAATATATACCACCTCACCTCACAATAGTTTTCACCGGCGCATACTTGTGCCAGTTACGTGTTTGCACCAGCTCGTTATAATGTATACCAGTTCCTAATAGCGTATACCAGTCCAGAGAATTGTTTGTGGGATCTGATAATAATTGTACCAGATTGTTATTTATAGTTGTACCAGCTAGTTTATATTTCTTATCACTATCAGCGTCAAACAGATATTCACACTATTTTGAACCAGTGTGTTACTAGCATTTCAGGATAGCTCGCACCAGCTCACATAACCTGCTCACACCTGCTCACCCCAGCGTGAAACTGCTTCGCCCGTCAGCTGCCATCAAATCACACGCAACTCACCCCACCAGCACGCCGCCTAACCAGGCTCCCCAGCCGGCCCCTTGGTCGCCACACTCACCCGCACAAGTAGAGCTGCTACAGCGCAGTATCACGACGCGGGACTGGCGAATATCATCACTCAGCTCTCCACTGGAGGAAGACACTCCAAAGGACCAACCAGTGTTAACACATTCCAATGACGATGCCACCACTTCAGATATTGGCGAATATCATCAGTCAGCTCGCCCTTTGGGGGGACACAACTCCAAAGGAACAACCAGTGTTAGCGCATTGCCCTGACGATGTATGCAACTACTACCGGTTTCACCTCAGACAATGGTCACATGGCCGCAGCTTCGGCGGAAACGTCAACAGTTTCAGGAGAAATCTTTAAAATAAAAAGACAAAGTCACGGAATGAATAGCGCGGGTTGGTGTTCATTGCACAGCTGCTGCCTCTTGGTGAGATGAGGTGTGTGGGGGAGGGGGAAGGGGAGGGGGAGGGGGTTTTAACCTTCCCAGGTGTGACGCAATCAGCACTGTCCATTCCTCAGTAATCCATCTCAGCGCGCGCATGCGTCCAGTTCCTGACCGAGGGTATATCCGCTAGTGGCGCTGTGAATAGACCAGTCCACGGCGCCGCGAATTGTTCATCACCCGACTAAGCGTGGGACCTCTGAGGACCTCTGTTGCATACTGAGGACATGTGGCTTACTGAGGACATGTGGCCTACTGAGGATATGTGGCGTTAGACGCAGGGCTGAGTGTTGCCTCCAACAACAACAGTAACAGACAAACCGCAAGTAAATGTGATTTCCGGTAAAAAAAAACACCAACAAAAAACAGTTCAACGCTGACACATATGACCAAAGGAAATATGTCAATCAAGCAGCATCCAGAAATGTCTCACCCTTGCCTTAATTTAGTTATTTATTTGTTCGGGTTTAACGACCTAGCAACATATATGGTCATATCAGCGCGGCCCTTGCTTTAATGATACAGCATGTTGTTATTATCGCCCACTGACGCAGTCTGCGGTTGCTATATATCGGACAGCAGTTGGAGGCGCCCTCTCCAAGGCATTACTGACACTAACACACGTGGAGATTGTAGTTGGCGATAGCCGTGTAGATCTGGGCAACTCGGCTGTCCCCGCGGATTTTGAGGCCACATGACCCACCTGTGTGTCGTCAACACACGAGTCGCCCCGCTCAGACGGCGCCCACCGCGGCGACCACTGCGGTGCCTACAGCGGCGCCCACTATGCCCAAAGCGTCACGCCCCGGTCCAGCATTGAACCGAATCCTCCAATACTTCATCCGAGCCTCGACTCCGCCCTCCCCGTCCAACAGTGTTCTATTGATGTTAATGTTGATGTTGATGCCCAGCCTCCCTAGAGACCTAACACATAGTTCTGCCTTTCCTACTCCAGGGTTCCGATATTCTGATTCGCCGTACTGCTAGCAGCCGTGGGTGCGAGACCCCACGCTCCATTCTACCAGTCCTCCAGTAGGTTTTCCTATATAACAATACATAGCAACACACGGACATAACTTTCCTGCTCCAGTGTTCAAATATCCAAAGTACGCGGTAGCAAGTAGCAGGAGCGGTGGGTGCGAGACCATACCTTCCAGTCCCCCACTCCTCCTCCTCCAGTAAGTGTTCCCATATAACAATACCTAGCAACACACGGCCATAGCAAAGCTATGGCTGGTTCATTCCCCGCGCATTCGACGCGGCTGGAATGAGCCCCACCCACTGGCAGCTGCCCCGAGTACCTCCAGGCGGCAACAGGTGGCGCCTCCAGGGCGCGTCACGTGACCAACCCTCAGGAGGCACTTACTCCTTCCTCCAGCCGGTCCTCCTGCCGCTGCCACGGGGTGGCGCCTCCTCCACGGTTCCTAGTCCCATCCGCCCACCAGGTGGGGGCCTTTTGCTGGGAGTGGGATCCCTCCTCTCCTCCTGAGTCCGGCGAGCCAGCGCTGTCCGGTCACGTAGCGTGGAGGTGGGGGTGGCACCTGGCCTCCTCCAGTAGGTACTGAGGTTAGTGCCTTTAGTACTGCGAGCACGCGTTGCACAGCAAATGCTCCCTGAATACCGCTAGGTGGTGTTGGCATCCGTCACATTTAACGGATCAAACCGCAGCGCCATCTGCCGTCGTTGCCCGCGGATGAGCCCCCACTGGAGGCAGCGCGTTCACCTCCAGTCACCCATGGGAGGAAGGCGGCTGGCTGCAGAAGGGCGGTGATGTATAGATCTAGATCCTCTCCCCTCCTCAGGTCACCTGTAGTCCCCTATGATGGCACTACTATGGCTCCTCCATCTCCTACATCGCCTACAACTCCTACAGCTCCTACAAGTGGGTGGGTTACCTGGGAATGCCCTGGAGGAGCCATAACTAACGTGTCTAACTCTGATGAGCTGCTTGAGGTGTATATACTCCAGCATTGCTTACCACTAGGCCTTCTAGTTGGTTGGTTATTGGAGTTTTACGTCCTGGCAACATCCTAGGTCATATCGGGATGGGAGCCTTCGAGTGACAAGGCACTCTTCTGTGTGTTAATTACTGGATTCCACATGGCGTTGTCTCTCTATACAGACACTCTACTCTACCCATTGAGGGAAGGGCAGTGATATCCGTAGACAATGGCGGAAGAGTTTTGCCGTGGTTGGAGATGGGCCCTGCGTGGGGTGAAGCAGGCTGGGACGGGGCTGGGCGGGCAAGGCTAGGGTGATTTGGAATCAGTGCGGTGAGGTAGGACTGAGTGGTGGGGGGGGGGGGGGGGTGGGGGTGGGATGGTTGTGGGGAACCTGCTCCGGTCGGAGGGAGCCTGGAGCACGTTGGGTTGTCAACGGAACGCACTTCCCTATCCATGGCACCAGCGCCATATGCTGGAGGAACATCTCACGCAGCCGACGCAGCTTTTGCACCAGGGAGCCCGGCGAGCACGGCCAAGTACACGCTCAAACGGGGGGGCGGCCGCGTGGTGGCCGGGCAGGGCGAAACCATTCCCCACACGAAGGGGTGAGTGGGTAGGGTGGTGAGCGTGGCCGTGCGCGCGTGAGGGGTCGGGGGTGTGGCGGGGCGGGGGACGGGCCGCGGCCGGAGCCGGGGCCGGGGAGGGGCCGGGAATGGGGACGGGGCCGGGGACGGGGCCGGGGACGGGACGGGGACGGGGCCGGGGACGGGGACGGGGACGGGGCCGGGGACGGGGCCGGGGACGGGGCCGGGGACGGGGACGGGGACGGGGGCCGGGGCCGGGGCCGGGGCCGGGGCCGGGCCGGGGCCGGGGCCGGGGGCCGGGGCCGGGGCCGGGGCCGGGGCCGGGGACGGGGCCGGGGACGGGGATGGGGAGGGGGACGGGGAGGGGGACGGGGAGGGGGATGGGGATGTGGACGGGGATGTGGACGGGGATTGGGCTGGTCCGGGCTGGCACGGGGGCCGAGGGGCCTACATATCTGGGTCATTGCGCATTTTACAGTGCCGATGTAGGACATTCAAAACAGTACCCCATTGAAAATACATCGGTAGTGTTTTCAATCTAAGTTCAAAACACTACTGTTAAATTCAAAACACTACCCCTATGTACATCCAAACACTACCCAAGTTCAAAACACTATCATAACATGGCAGGGGGGCTCTAATGCCACAACTGGTACTGGCATTTGAAGCACGGTCTAGTTGGATTGGGTGCTGGGAGTTTTACATCCTGGCAACATCTAAGGTCATATCAGAATGCATGTAGTAGTAGTAGCTGATGCTCTGCGGCGTCTGCACCATGTATGCTGATGGTGCTGCGGAAATTTTAGCATGTATTAGTAGTACACGCTGATAGCACTGCGGCATCTGCACCACATATTAGTATACGCTGATGGTGCTGCGGCAACTGCACCACATATTAGTATAATCTGATGGTGCTGCGGCGTTTGATGCACATATTAGTTGTATATGCTGCACACTGCCCCACCCTACTGCATACTGTCCCACCTTACTGCATACTGCCTCATCCTACTACAAATGACAATGACTATGCAGCAATTATATATATAAAATATTAGAGTAGTGTTTTGAACTTAAATTAGAGTAATGTTTTGAACTTAAGAATAGTGTTTTGAGGGTGGCCACAGTAGTATTTAGAACCTACCTTCAACTAGGTTGAAAACACTACAGTAGTGTTTTTAACCTAGGTTGAAAACACTGCCGTGGTGTTTTTGTGGGGTAGTGTTTTGAACTTACTTCACCACTTTGCGGCAAGGAGAGGCCGGGGATGCTAGGGAGGAGGTCGGCGGGGGCTGGTGGTGGAAGCCGGGGTTGAAGGGGCGGGGTGCGGGGGGGGGGGCGGTGGCCGTACAGGGGGATTGTGGGAGAGAGTCAAGAGCTGTGGCCAGCTGGAGGCAAAGAGTCGGGCCACTTGATTTAAACAGGACGCGAATACCAACACTTAGGTGCTGGTGGTGTGGGGCCAGGTGGCCGGTGGTTGGTGGGTGTGAGAGCGGAGGGGCGGCCGGTCTGCTGGCCGCGAACCGGGCGGTGGGGTCGCTTGTCCGCAAGGTGCCTTGTGGTTATAACTGGATGTAATGGGGTGTGTGGTAAGTCAATCTGCTTGTCTGGAAGGTGCCTTGTGGATATAACTGGATGTAATGGGTGTGTGGTAAGTCAATCTGCTTGTCTGGAAGGTGCCTTGTGGATATAACTGGATGTAATGGGGTGTGTGGTAAGTCAATCTGCTTGTCTGGAAGGTGCCTTGTCGATATAACTGGATGTAATGGGGTGTGTGGTAAGTAAACCTGCCTGTCTGGAAGGTGCCTTGTGGATATAACTGGATGTAATGGGGTATGTGGTAAGTAAATCCGCTTGTCTGGAAGGGGTATTGTGGAAATAGTCCACTGACCATCTGTTATGGGGTGTCGGGTAAATAAAATAAGTCTGTGTGTATGGAAGGTGATTTTGACTATAACTGTATCTGACGGGGCATGGAATGAGTAAGTCTGTTTGTTTAGAATTTCTCATTTGGTTATAGTCCGTTTGTGATGGGATGTGTGGTAAATAATTCTGCTTGTCTGCAAGGTACATTGAGGCTATTGTCCACCCACCATCTAGTGTTGTTTGTAGTGTGTCTCTTCGTTACTATTTGGGACTCATAGCATACGTTATGTGTTGGTACAATTATGAGTTATCATTTATAAGCATGCCTTATGTGACTAACAAGACATGCTCCACCGCGTCAGGAAATCAGTCAGTCGTGACATGTGATATACTTCATAGTATATCAGGTAAGTGTAACTATAACCTATGATATACCACTCACATTAGGACCAGGTCCACTAGTACACAGCGAGGGTGTCGCCTACTTTGACTGCAGGAAGTAACATAATTAAATAATACACTTACTGAATCCCTGCGTACAGATCCAATATATATATATATATATGGGTCAGGATCATGAAAAGAGGCCAATTGGTGGAAGTTGTCGGCATCGAGCATGGATGTCGGCATCGATCGGTATAATTTTAATCTAGCATTGACAGAGGTGTTGGAACGTTTTTAAATTTATCCTGAATGTAAAGGTCGAGAAAATACAACAACCTGATCTGTTTCTAGGATAATTTAATATGAAACAAAGAAATGCACTACACTTTTAAGAATTGTGATGCCGACATCTTCACTTGACCACCGATTGGCCCGTTTTCGTGAGGCTGACTCATATATATATATATATATATATATATGTTTGAAATCTGGACTGAGAATGACTGCCCGGCACGCGCACAAACCGGGACTGACCGGTGGTGGCGCTCGTGAGGGCAAAACCAGGGCAAATGCGGGCAAGTCAACGATTGGACATACTAATAGAAGTAATAATAAATAATAATAATCCTAATTATTAGGTTAGAGCTCCGCTCCTTTTCTATACCCATCATCAATTATATTTTCTATATGTATAGCATATTGTTTTGATATATTTGACTTAATAGCGTATTATCATTCTCTTGTTAGTACCATGAGCATTTGATATATCGTAGCCAATAACATGCTATATTTATATATTAGACTGTATAGCTCGTTAGTGTTCTGCTGGTGCTACATTCAGTATGTGATATATCACCTCATTACAAAACTAGAACGCCCACATTAAAGAGAGCCGAAATGAAAGCAGCAACAGAGTGCCTGATACTGATGCCCCTTTCTATAAACTACTATGTACAGTATCGGTCTGCGAACGTCTATTGTTCATACCTCATCTAATATGAAAGGCAAGATCAGCTGCATCAGCAGCTCCAGGTGGTAAGCAAAGTGTAGAAAATGACACTTAGACACATGGTGGGATACTTGGTGGGACTTGTAGAAGAAAGTCCCACCATGTATTTTTGAAGCATAGTAAGTAGGCCGTTTATTGGCCCACCAGTACAAAGAAACGATGGTGGCGGTGCCATCGTAGCCCTAGAGTTATGCAGCTTAACATAGCCGATAGCAGATTTGTTAATAATTAATACAATAATGATAGAATATTAGGACAAATAATACCTCCCGCCAAAGATTTATACCTGCATAATATTATGCTAACTATATATTATACATATTATATATTGTATGATTACACTATCTTCAGCAGGAGGTATTATTATTCGCCTAATATTCTATCATTATTGTATTAATTATTAACCAATCTGCTATCGGCTATGTTAAGCTGCAGAACTCTAGGGCTACTGTGGTGCCACCACCATCGTGTCTTGGTACTAGTGGGCCAACTACGCCCTGCTCAGTATGCTTCAGGTGCTCAGCGCAGTATGCAAGTATCTATACATAAGGAAATTATCATTATTATCTTACTATGCTCCGCAAGACCCATCACTGTACCGGTGGTGCCACCTGTGGCCCTCCTCAACTCCATCGGATGTTGACAAGTGTCAGTCGCATCACAGGATTATTTCTATATATGACCTCACAAAGCCCAAAATTTCAGTGAAAATATACAATTTTTCAAAACTAACACTGATTCCCATACTTTGAAGTAGATTATAATGGTCAACCTATAACTAGTATATCCATCTCAGAACAATGACTTTAGTTAAACACTACCACGTCATGCATAAGTAACCAGTCAGCTTAGGAACTGGTATCGCAATATTACCAGTGCGACAGCAACATTGTGGTGATGTTGCAAACAAACAGAAGATCTTGTCTGGAGCCGGTCTTCAACCCAGGTGTCTGTCATTCCAGGGGAGTGCCCTAACCATTAGGCTATCTCGACTCCATTAAGCCTCTCACTCACGCCATCTCAGTGCATGTGGTTCCTTACACACGAGGCCGGTACAGACTATTGTATCACCATATTATATGTTACTTATACAGTTGCATATTGCAGGGACTGCATGCGCTGGCCGAATCGCTACAGCGAAGGCTTCTTGTGTTGTAGTTCGGGAGTTCGAATCCTGGCAGAGGCAAACCAATGACTTACAATACTTGATACTTGTCACTACCTAGCCGGGCACTTGGCATTACTAGGATAAGGAAAGGACTAGTTAAGTCAGTGTCAGGATAATGTGTAATGATTTCCCAGTGGGCAGCACTATA
Source organism: Branchipolynoe longqiensis (assembly GCA_030323885.1). Taxonomy (NCBI): domain Eukaryota; kingdom Metazoa; phylum Annelida; class Polychaeta; order Phyllodocida; family Polynoidae; genus Branchipolynoe; species Branchipolynoe longqiensis. Next base: position 23,050,512 of record CM059199.1, on the reverse strand, counting down.
AACTCATAATGAGTGTGCACTGTCACTAATCGGTACCTGTCCTGATATGACCTTAAATGGGGGCAGGACGTAAAACTATTAAATTGCCATGAGTGTGCACTGCCACGACACGGAACGTGTTGTCATGATATGACCTTAGATGATGCCAGGATGTAAACCTCCAACAACCAACCAAGCCAGCCTCTAGCGGTCCAATATATTGATATCTGTTCGTCATTGCTGCGGGAGTTACCATCTGGGCATAAGCCAAGAAGCCTAGACACATATTTTACAATTTGCAACATCAGCATTTATGAGGCAGTCTATTAATGTAGGTTAGCATTGGAACATAACGCACAGCTCATCACCATTGTAAAGCTAGGATTCCATATACGCGGGAGGCGGTAGGCGGTATGCGAATGCAGCAAAATATGGAAAAGCGTGTAAATGCACAGTGGCGCTTCCATATGTCCAGATGCAACTGCGAATGCGAATGCGGCAAGTGGATCCCTCCATGGACTGATCGATGTGAATGCGAATGCAAATCACACTCTATTTGCCATAGAGCAAACAGGTTGGCTTTCCTGCACAAAATTGTAGCAAGAAAGACCAAAAATTGCATGGGTATTCATGCTGTGTGCCGCATTAACATGCCGTAATCCGCATACGTGGAATCTTAGCTTTAAGCAGTGTGTGACAGTGCAACATGCCCGGCCCATCTCGGATGACATGCGCAGAAGAACACTTCAATATGGATGCACACGTCATAGAATAGATCACTATTATTGCTTTATTATGCCACTGCGGAATAGTACATGAACATTAATCCGAAAACACCGCTACCACATAAATGATGTATATATTGCCTGGTACATGTTATTACTGAAGTTGGTTGGCTGCTTGTTCGAGTTTTTTGTCTTGACAACAGCTAAGATCTAATCATGACTTATAGCTTGGATACTTGTCGCTTCCTAACTTAGTGTTTGGCAATACTAGGATAGGGCAAGGGCTCGTTAGCTAAGTGCCGGGATAATGTGACTGAGTGGGATATCAGGTCATGATGCTAGTTGCTTGATTTTCCAGTGGAGCAGCACTATAACGTCGCCATGATCTATCACACATCGCTCCTCATCCTGATATGACCTTAGATGCTTCCAGGACACACAACTCCAATGACCAACCAACCAATCCAACGATACCTATACTATTACCCACTGTTACACATACATATATATATGAAAGTGACGCAATGCTACATATATTATTGACCAGGGGTACACATATATAACAATATAATATATATATATATGTTTTATATAATTTACTATGTGAATATAAATAACGAATAGTCCCTAATGTTTTGCGATGCTCCTGTTCGGGCACCTCTCGCGTCCCAACACCCCTTATTCTCAGCAGGCCCCGCTGTGTAACCGGGCACTCTCTCCTTCCCCTTTCCTGGGAACCGACTCCAATGGTTTCCCAGCTCTCACTTCAAAATTTAGGCATTGGAGTGATGCGAACAAAGGGAACATTGCACCCAGAATATGATTTGAACCCATGCTTCTACCAATCCAGGGCTAGAGTCCTAACATCGCACCTACACCTACCTGTGTATGTGGCTCCTTGCTTATGAGGCCAGTGCAGACTACTACCCTCGGCCTATCTCTCATTGCGTCAGCATCCATAAGTGCAGTGCTTCTGTTGCTGCCATTCTACACTGTAATACACTGGAGATGGAGCCTTGTGTAATATGTAGTATTGTTCTAGAATGCAATGGTCTGAGTTGTTATTGAAATACGTTATTATTTTTTATTATTTGTTATTGTTACATGTCACATTTTTCTTTTTATGTCGAGTCTAAAAAGAACCAACCACATGAATCGCTACTTTGGAAAGTCTCACACTGACACAAACCAAGCCTCGCATAAGGTTGGTTGATTGTTGGATTGTTATGTCCTAGCAACATCTAAGGTAATGTCAGGATGGGTACCAAATTGTGATAGTGTGTACTCATGGCGACTTTATAGTGGTGCCCCACTGGGAGACCAGACCACCACCACAATGGCCTGGTATCCCACTCAGTCATATTATCCTGACCCTGATCCTACCAGTCCTTGTCCTATCCTAATAATGCCAAACACATGGCTAGGAAGCGACAAGTATACAATGTTTAAGTCATTGGTTAGACTAAGCCAAGGTTCGAATCCCACAATCTAACAAAATATGAGACGGATGCTCAACTCATTCGGCCACCCTGTTTGGTCTTCATTTAATCATTATTAAACATCACGGTTTCTTTTCTATGCAATATCTAAACAGAACCAAGAACATAAATCTCTACTTTGAAATGTCACTGCCATACATCATCCAACAAAATCAATGCCCAGCATACAGTCACCTGGTTATGTTAAAGTTGCATGGTCTGATGATTTTTTAGTTTCTATCATTTTCTGACATAAATATAGTAGGTTCATCGTTACAATCTGCCTTACTTTAATTTTAACTAACTTAAATTTGAAATGGCTAACTTTTCAGATAACCAAAATGTAAACATGTAAAATTAATGTTGGGAAGTCCGCCAAAACGTTGCCACCATAGGCTACCTCAATAACAGGTTCCGTTAAATTGCTTAACAAGTGCACTAGTATCTAAGTTAGATATGTAAAATCCAATTGAGATAATTGTCCTGGTTTTGAAAATGTGATTTTTTCATCGGACTACTCAGCTTTAAGAAAGCAAGGTGGGTGAGGAGTGAGTTTTGAACAACAGGTACACTTGCTAAAGGCCCTGTCACACCTCACTGGATTGGGGGAAACGGACAGAAACCAAACAAAGTCTGGTTTGTGTCTGTACAAGTTTTGAACATGCACAAAACTAGGAATGGATGCCGCCGGATTGACGTCTATGGTTCTTGTCCGGTTTGAGTATGTTTCGTCCATTGGCTATCTGTTAATGTCCGTTTCTTGTCCGTTTCATGTCCGTTTCATGTCCATTGCATGTCCGTTTCATGTCCGTTTAATGTCCGTTTCATGTCCGTTTGTCAATCAGCTATTGACCCGACAGTGCAACATTTTGACACATTTTAATACATGTTGATACTTATCACCACCGGACTAGACAATTCAGTCCATTGCTCAATCGGGCGTGGTGTGAAAGCCGCTTAATGCAAAACCTGTAGTGTATGGCAGTCAGTTTGAAGAAAATCTTTATTTATGTTAAGGCCCTGTCACATTACGTATACGCTACTCATACGCTACTCATACGCTACTCATACGCTACTCAAACGCTACTCATAGGCCGTCAGGTGACGGCTTATGTGAAGCGTATGAGGCATACGCCACCATACGCTTTCATAAATCCGTCCATCCCCATTTTTTTGTGCATGCTCAAAAAATCTCGACCTATGAGGGCGTATGGGCCATACGCTACTCATACGCCGGCATACGCTCCTCATACGCCGGCATATGCTCCTCGTACGCTGGGGGTACACCGGCGTACGCTAGGGGTACGCCGGCATATGTTACTCGTATGCGCAACTTGCGTCACGGGCGTATCACGGGCGTATCTCGGGCGTATGCAGCATACGCAGAACCGACGCGTTGCGTATGAGAGCATATGAAAAGCGTATGGGAGGCGTAGGCGAAGCGTATGGCGGCGTATGCCCGACCTATGGTCTCGGTATATAAAGGCGACCCACACCATTCCTTCGGTCATTCCTGCTCTGCTGCTCATACAGGATGGATGCCCAGGCACTGCAAGTACAGTTCCAGCTTTTCTACAGAGTTGCCCTTTATCACCATGAGCTTACTCTACTCCTCATGGTTCTTCTGGCGTCCTGTATCGAGAGATGAAGGAGGAGGGAGCGGCGGCGACGATCAGTGTGGGTCAGACCCTGGATTGGGAGGCGGCCACAGTTTGGCTTGTTCGACAAGCTCATGGTCGAGCTACCGGTGTGAGGGAAATTAAGACATAAAAGCAGCGTTATGGGCCTTTCCAACAGAGCATGCGCAGTGAACTGCTTGCTACCCACAAAATCACATCTTGCCACTGCCATCAGAATACGATCTGGTAGTAGGAATCACTATAAGACCTTTTCCACAAGACATATAGCACACTTCCAGCAGATTGCCGGTTACCTGTGAGGATTCTCTATAAAACCCTTTCCACAGGGTATACTGCACACTGTCTCACCCTGAGCTGCTATCCACAACCTTAGTTTGGTAACGGCCATCAGAAGGCGGTGGTTGGACACATCTATTAGAGCGTAGGGGTTATCGCACAGTGAGCTACTGCCCAAATCATTAGTTCAGCCACTGCTAGCAAATAGTGGGTGAGTTGGGGGAATTGTCTATAAGACCTTTCCCACAAGGCATGCCACACACTCAGCTACTACCCATATTATAAGATCGGTGACTACCATCAGAAGGCTGGTTGCTGGTACGAATCCTCTATATAGACTAGCTCAGTCCGAGAAATGGCAATTGCCCTTCAATGAAAAGAAGTGCAAAATTATTCATTACGGGAAAAATAATCCTCATTATGCCTATATTATGCAGAACACTGTCCTGCAACAAGATAGCTATGAAAAGGACTTGGGTGTAACCTTCGACTCCCAACTCTCCTTTCAGAAACACATGAGGACTATCATCTCAAATGCTAACCAGAGAGTAGGAATAATTAAAAGAACCTTCCATCGCCTCAACAAGAACAATTTTCTCATTCTATTTAAGTATTTTGTTAGGCCAATTTTGGAATACTGTCCACAAATTTGGAGCCCAATTTTTCGGAAAGATATTCTGGAGATCGAAAAGGTTCAGAAACGTGCAACAAAACTAGTTGCAGTTATAAAGGACTTACCCGATGAACAAAGGCTCAGGAAATTGAAACTTCCTACCTTTTCCTACAGAAGGAAAAGAAGTGACATAATTGAAGTAATTAAAATTATGAAAGGTTTTGATAAAATAGATATGAACCAATTTTTCACCTTGAATAAAAGAGAAGGCAGCCGGGGCCATACTCTCAAACTAGTAAAACCCAGAGCCGTTTCAAAATTAAGGCAACACAGTTTCTCAAACAGGATCATAAATATATGGAATAGTCTCCCACAAAATGTTATAGATGCCGGCTCAATAAATTCATTCAAGAATAGATTAGAAAAAGCATGGGCTGATGATCCAGGGAAATTTGACCACTTATTCACCACATGCTACTAATTTATTCCTTGTGTTGCTAATTACTTGCACTCAAGCAAAAATGAGAGACAAATAAGTGTTCACACTTCCTGTCTACCAATCGCTATATATACATTTTCCACATGACATGCCTCACACCGAGCTGAATGCACATCATTAGTTAAATGACTTCCATCAGAAGGCAAGATGCTGGTGCAAATCTTCTATAATACCTTATACACAGGGCTTGCCTAACAGTGACCTGCTGATGGTAGTATGACTCGTCTCCAGTTTGCAGATTTTGTCCATTGGGTTTGCACAAGGTGATATTCTACCCACATCAATAGTTCGGTGACTGCCCTCAGAAGGATTATAGTGGTGGGAATCCTCTATATACCCTTTCCAACGGGTATGCCGCACAGTGAGCAACCAACCACAACACAATCACTATTTCTTCGACTGCCATTAGAAGGCGCGTTGATGGTGGGAATCATCTATATAACTTTTCCACTGGGTATGCCTTACAATGAGCTACCAACCACAACACTATCAGTATTTCTTCGACTGCCATTAGAAGGCGCGTTGATGGTGGGAATCATCTATATACCTTTTCCACTGGGTATGCCATACAATGTGCTACCAACCACAACACTATCAGTATTTCTTTGACTGCCATTGGAAGGTGCGTTGATGGTGGGAATAATCTATAATACCTTTCAGCACAGAGGGCCTATAGTCAGCTGCTACCTGCAACATTAGCTTCACCTCTGCGTCGGAGGATGGGATGCTGGTGGAAATCATCTATGCAACACTAATGTTGAGTGAAGAGGACTGTCACATTTAACTAGGACTAATTGGAACGCTGGGGGGGGGAGTTCTAGTCATGGCTGAACAATCACTGGGTGGAGAATTGCAGGGAAGACTTAGTATGTGTCAGTGTAGCGTAACCTTGGCTTAGACCATTGGCAAGATGCGGCTCGTATTGATATCACCTTTGATGTTGCTAGGACGTCAAACCCCCAACATACTTTGTTCAGGCTCTGTTGAATTTCCGCAGCGACACCAATGGGTACATGACAAATGGATGCGTGAGGAGGTGAACACTGAAATGAGATGAAAGTTTTCATGTCTCATGTGAATCTGTAGCAGACTACACACCAGATGCGATAGCCAAATCGGTAGAGCCCAGGCCTCCCGTGCGGGAGGTCGGAAGTTCAGTTCCCGGTCGACTCAGACGAACGACTTACAAAATTGATACTTGTCACTTCCTAGCCTGGCGCTCGGCATTAAAAGAATAGGGCAAGGACTGGTTTGATATCGGGTCATGGTGCTGGTGGCCTGATTTCCCAGTGGGCCAGCACTATAAAGTCACCATGAATGTGCACTGTCATAATTCTGTACCCATTGTACCCATCGTGATATGACCTTAAATGTTGCCAGGATTCAATATTCCAACAAGAAACCATTAGTGCGATACATCACCCATCAACTGACTGACATTCATCCATATCACTCAGTGTGTGAATTCGTTTCATAACCTGACTCGATCCCGCTGTAAAATATTGCTCAGGGAAATCCAATTCTGGTTGCATGTATATGTAAGATTTAGTTTGAGCGATACAAATGTGAATGCCCGGGATGAAATTGGTCTCTGGGGGGTGGGGGTGGGGGGGTGGGGGTGGGGGGGGTAAGGGAAATCAGGCTAAGATACTGGTGCCACCTACTGGGTTCCAGGGGACATATGCATGACGCGGTGTCAGCGAGCCAAAACTGGTTTTGGGCAGGATTTCTAGTTTAGCGGCGAAAAGTCCTTATGCATGAAGCGGTCTTACGGAAACACTGCAAGTTTAAGATTGGGTTCACTAACACCACTTCGTAGCAGGTTTAAGGGCGGTGTTAGGTACTGATTAGGCCGCCTATTACATGCTATCATATTTAAAGGACTAACTTCCTCAAAAAGTGGTCAAATTATCCCCAAAAACGAAGCGATATTAACGTCGCCGCTACAACGGCGGCGTTATTCATATTGTCGATTGCAAACAAAACAAATCACCGCCACCGCCTCCGCCGCTGCCCGCCGCGACCGCCGCCGCATCGGCGGCGATATATTATTATTAGGCCCAAATCTATTCAATGCTATCATATTTAACAGAATAACATAGTAAAAAGTGAAATTTGGTCAAATTAACCCCAAAATCGAAGCGATATTAACGCCGCTGCCGCTGCCACATTGGTGGTGATATTGCCAAATAGCGGTGCTCGCCAGGAACAGGCTCAGAGGGATTTCCCAAATCTATAAATAACTTATAGATTAGCTAATGGCACCGCGCTTTGGACCCGTACATACCCAGTGATCCATTTCCCAACACCGGCGTTAGCGAACCCGGCGGCTGCCCTTAACACCGGAGCCGATAAAAACTTGTTCATGCATATGGGCCCAGTAGAACCAAACTGTAGCTATTACACCGACAGCAAATTTCTGCGAAATCACAGATAATCCCCAATAGGATTTAGCACTGTCAGCAATTCGTGGAAAGATGCCAGAAGTCATGTTTCAACTGTCTTTATTGTGACTATATTATCTTTCTTGTTTGGTGTTCATGTTGTAGCAGCATTTAAGGTCATATACAAGAAAGAGAATCAGACTAAGCAATTGCTGTCATATAATATATCCTTGGCATTGTCTGAACGTTCATTGCTGAATAGTGAAACTTGCTGAAATCCGCAAAATCACAGAGATCTTTCCTCTCCAGAATTCCCAGTCGAACGTGGCCAGTGTTTATGGATGCGTCGCTGGATTCATGAGATTGATTTAGCACCTCAGGGTTGAGCTAGGTAATTGAAAGAGTTGTTGACACGCTTAGTTTGGTTGCCTGGTTACACTTGCTTGGATAGATGCTTAGATGGCATATATGGCATACCTGGAGTGCTCGTGTCCGACCTTTGACCTGGATGAGTTGAGCGTCCGTCTCGCCTATTGGTAGATCATGGAATTTGAACCCACGTGTTCGAACCCTGGTCGAGTCAAACCAATGACTTGAACATTGGTATTAGTCACTTCCTAGCCAGAAGCTTGGTATATCGGAGATCGGGAGTTCATTTCCCGGTCGACTCAGACCAATGACTTAAAAAGTGGTAATGTCGGTTCCTAGCCAGGTGCTCAGCATTATTAGGATAGGGCAAGTTCTGGTTGGCTCAGTGTGAGGATAATGTGACTGAGTGGGATAATGGGTCTTGGTACTGGTAGACTGGTCTCCCAATGGGGCAGCACTCTAAAATCGCCATGAGTGTGCACTGTCATAAATCGGTACCCGTCCTGATATCGTCTTAGATTTTTCCAGGATGTAACATTCCAACAACCAACCAACCAACCAACCATTGACATGGCTAGACATTACGTAGAGCATCAACATGGGATCTATTTATGGGATAGCGAAAGGGTAGGGTTAAATGTCATGGCGTACAAGCCTGGACAGATGCATAGCTGTGTGGCAAGCAGTTTGCTACACTCCGCTCCACAAAACACTGGCAACAAGCAACTAGTGTGGCTCCCCAGACTGTTATACAACAGCCGCTACACTCTGTCTATTCATTTCATTATAAATAAGCAGAGCTGAAGCAAAGCATTAATATTAAATAAGGGTTTGGTTTGATTGTTTAGAGGTTTCGTGCTGGCCATATCTGAGCTCATATAAGGACGGGTGCTAACTTGTGACAATGCGCACTCATGGTATCTGTATAGTGCTGCCCAATTGGGAGACCGGGCCACCGGTACTATAACTATGATCCGTTATCCCACTCACTCACATTGTCCTGATACTGAGCCCTACCCTATTAATACTGAGTGTCAGCCGAGGTAGCGACAGAAATCAATGTTGTAAGTCATCGGTTGGACTCGGCCGGGATTCGAAGCCACAATTCCCCACCAGCTCTAGCCAGTGCTCTTACTGATTCGGCCATCACATTCAGTCTAAAAGAGCGACATTATAACTGAAAGAGAAACATTAGTTTTCAAGAAAAGCATTACTACTAAATTAAAATTGGACTGCCAACGTGTAAAGCAGAGGTCTTGAACATCAACGTAAATTATATCCCTATGTAGAGTCGGTGTTCGAGTCTGTGGCTATATAGGTAGGCTAAAGTGAAAAACAATACAGACCGAGAGAAAGGGAGAATTGTTTGTTTGTTTGTTGTTGTTTTACATCCTAGCAACATCTAAGGTCATATCAGGATGGGTACCGACTTGTGACAGTGCGCACTCATGGCAACTTTATAGTGCTGTCTCACTGGGAAACCAGGCCACCAGCACCATGACCTGGTATCCCACTCAGTCACATTATCCTGACACTGAGCACACCAGTCCTTGCCCTGTCCTAATAATGCCGAGCACCTGGCTAGGAAGTGACCAAGCACCAATTTCCAAGTCATTGGTTTGACTCGATCATGGTTCGAACCCACGACCCCACGATCTACCAGCACGGAGACGGACGCTCCAACTCATTCGGCCATCCCGTCTGGTCTCTAGAGAGAAAGTAAAGCAAAAGTAAGACTGTAAGAGAGAGTCCAAGCCCCTCTGGTTTATTATATATACTAAATGCATTCCTGGTATAGGATCATGCCATTCACTTCAACCAATAGGGATGCAGCATTCCCAGTTCCTCCAATAGGGACTCAGCATTGCTGGTTACCATGAACATCAGTGGTCTGCCCACCACCAGAGCTGGTTGACCTGTGACCACCACCAACCCTGACCCCTGTGTGCATTGACCCCTACCTCAGTAGAGAGCCAGGCCCCGAGTGCACTCACCCAGACCTGCCAATCATCCCTAATTCTATAATTACCTGCCCTCAAGCATGGGCCAAGCCATAGATATACACAACATAGATATACATACACTCTCGGCTGGCCACACAGAGTAATAATAGAGGATCTCCATTTCCCCCCTTTGCCGATTATCGGAATATTTTACACCTAGCTACAGTCACAATTCTAATCAAACTAAATCTAGTTGGGTTCGGTTATTGGAATGTTTCGTCCTGGCAACATCTAGGGTCATATCAGGATGGGTACCGACTTGCTACAGTGTGCAGTATCAATTTTATAAGTCAAACTCACAATCTCCCGCACAGGAGGCTTCCGCTCTATCGATTCAGCTACCGCCCCCCGGTACTAAATCTAGTAGAATCTAGATTAGATGTTATGCTGCACTTAAAGCTGCATAGTCTGATGAAAGCATCAAATTTTCGAAACCAAAAGAATTCTCTAGATTTGATTTTACATATCTAACTTAGATAATGGTGTGTTTATTAAACATTTGTCGCTAGATAGAAGGGAACATCGAGTCAAGTTAATAGAAATTCTTACTGTAGAAGCTTATAGTGTCAGAGTTTTGGCATGCTTGCCGAAATTAATTGTGCATACTTACACTTCAAATATCTCAAAAGTTAGGCTTTTAAAATAAATGTTACTTCAAATTAAAGTAAGATAGATTATAGCGATCAACCTAATATCTTTATCTCAAAAACTCAAAACCATCGGAGTATGCAACTTTAATAATAACAAACACCTACATTTGGCACAGTTTATAGGAAATCCTCCGCAATATATCACGACATAAAGCAATATATAACGGGCCACCAAGGTAAGCAAATCACCTGCACCAGTGAGATGAAAAAAAAACCAGTAAAAAAACCTCACAGTGATGTTTTGATTAACGGGCAATTCAATAAGCAGCACCCTACACCTGGTTTATCATGCGCTCTCTTATAAATAGATGGCCTATGACCCAGCCTCAGGTGTGGTCCACACAGCCTTTCATCTGTTCCCTGAAAGGTGTGGGTCTTAGAGGCAGGTCTTTTTGCGACCGTGGCAAATTGTTCTTTCAAACATATTGATTTGTTGTTTGTTTTACGTCCTAGCAAGATCTAAGGTCATATCAGGACGGGTACCGACTTGTGACAGTGCGCACTCATGGCTACCTTTATAGTGCTGCCCCACTGGGACACCAGGCCACCAGTACCATGACCTGATATCCCACTCAGTCACATTATCCTGACACTGAGCCAATCAGTCCTTGCCCTATCCTAATAATGCCGAGTGCCTGGCTAGGAAGCGACTTGTATCAATTTTTAAGTCATTGGTTTGACTCGACCAGGGTTCGAACCCACGATCCCATGGTCTACCAACATGGTAGCCTGAAGCTCTAACTCATTCGGCCATCCCGTCTGGTCCAAACATATTGATCGCAGAATATAGACGCTTCATATCTGAAACTCACTTTTAATACACATTGTCTACTGGTTGGCTTGACCTGAATTAAGGACAACATTTAGGTTTAAGCACTTTTAAACACTTTTAAACACTGGCACATGACATTGAATCCAATGTAGCTATTCGCACAAAGAGACAATTTCGTTCAGGAGTATAATATTAGATTTGGTATCTTCTAGTTGAGTTTATTTAAATTTGCAAGCGACAATCATTCGAGTGATTGACTATGACTGATGGATTGATGAGGAGAATCCTCATAAAAATAGTAGTGCATGTCAGTACAGTACATACAAGAACAGGAAGTGGAGACTGATTCAATTGGCTAATTCGTGGGTGGGCCAACTCTCCTGTCACGATCGTGATCTCGAACGCAACATTTCTTATTCCTTGTCACAAATACAGGTCACCCTGGGGAATGGGACTAAGATACAAAGTTGTGCGTTGCCTGCATGGGGATTGATTCAATTGGCAAACTAGTGGATAAGCCAACTGCCCTCTCACGATCGTGATCGAAATAGCTACATTTCTGATTCCTTGTTACAAATACAGGTCGGGTCGGGGAATGGATCGAACATGCAAAGACACGTGCTGCCTGTGTAGGCATTGATTCAATTGGCTAATTCGTGGGTGGATCTCAAGCACTACATGTCTTATTTCCTGTCATAAATACAGGTCGGGCCGGGGAATGGAGCGAGCATGCAAAGTGGCGTGCTGCCTGTGTAGGCTGGCATTGATTCAAATGGCTAATTCCTGAGTGGGCCAACTGCCCTGTCACGATTGTGATCTCAAGCACTACAGTTCTCATTCCCTGTCATAAATACAAGTCGGACACTGGAATGGGTCTAAGATGCAAAGTGGCGCACTGTACTGCCTGTGGGGGCATTGATTCAATTGGCAAACTCGTAGGTCGGCCAACTGCCCTGTCAGGATCGTGATCTCGAACACTACATTTCTCATTCCCTGTCATAAATACAGGTCGGGCTGGGGTATGGATCGAAAATTCAAAGTGGCATGGATTCTGTGTGGACACTGATTGAATCAACTAACTCATGGGTGGGCCAACTGCCCTGTTATGACCGGCTCTCAAGCGCAACATTTCTCATTCCATGTCATAAACACAGGTCGGGAATGGATCTAAGATGCTAGGCCTGTGCAGCTGAACATGTGCGCTACCTGAGTCACGCCCAGACAGACACCGCGACAGGAGAAGCAGACAAATATAAATTTCCAACCCTCTTAACCAGAGTGGAAACACTCCTGATCCCGATGAAGCTTGACGGGCACAGTCTAAATACCAGTGCGCAGCGAGACTGTGGGTGGGAAGCGTGGGTTTAGGTACACGGGGCAATATTGGAGCCCGGCGTATGATTGCGGTGAGTGGGTGTTATCTTCTTGAGGTCCTCGCCTTGGGTTGTATCACCGCAGAGGCCGTAAACCTTGCGTGGGGAGAATAGTCAAGGTGTACAATCTGATGAACTCATCATATTGCCAAAAGCACAGCATCTTGATGGTGGTGGAGGTGGTGATGGTGGGGATTGTGGTGATATTGATAGTCGTGGTGGTGGTGATGGTAGTAGTGGTGATGTTGTTAATGGTGGTGGTGATGGTAGTGGTGATGGTAGTGGTGGTGCTTGTGATGGTAGTGGTAGTGATGGTGGTGATCTTGATAATGGTGGTGGTGCTGGCAGTGGTGGTGATGGTAGTAGTGGTGATGGTGGTAATCTTGATAATGGTGCTGGTGGTGATGATGGTGGTGGTGGCGATGGTAGTGGTGGTGCTGGTGGTAATCTTAATAGTGGTGGTGCTGTTGGCGGTGGTAGTTGTAAGGAGAACGTCTGTACACTTCAGTTGATGTATAGCAAGTGGTTTATTTATGGAACTCTCCGTACACGTTCCGCCCGGCTGCGGGCGCAGGCACAGGTGCTCCGCCCACATATATATACATATATGATATCTCCTTTCCGACATCTGATCATATTGATTTTTCACTTACTACTTGAGCGCTTGCTCTGGTATCATTGCATCCTCATACATCATCAATGCTATTCTCCCTTTTAAAAGAAATTTTAACCTAGGCTTATTCTAACATTGTATGTATTGATTCATTTGACATATTATCTGGTAGTAGGGTCGATGCACTTGTGCATGATTTTTCACTTAATTCTAACAATGTTGTAACAATTCTTTAAATTCTTGATGTTGATTTTGTTTTTAATGTTGGAGGTGTATTCTAACATGTATTGTATTATTTGATTTGTTTGACAAATTATCTGATATTAGGGTTTATGCACTTATGTAGTCTGGTGCAACCGTCATGATCGTCATCGATTGGGTCGATGAATAAGTCCGCCTCCAGACTGTCCACACTCGATGCTGCTGCTGCTCCTTTGTGTCCCATGTCGCATGTGGTGGCTGGGTGACCTGTATATATTTCATTCACTGGTGTAGACTTGCTTCTGCATATTCTCTTGAAGTGTCCTAGCTTGCAGCAGTAATTACATGTTTTGCCACGAGCTTCACACGCTCCCCTACGATGATTGTAACTGCAGTTGCTGCATGTGGTGTCGCTGGCCCTGTTGTTGTTGTTGTTCGAACCATGTGGCTGCCAAGATGGTGTCATTGTAGGCCTGGCTGCATGTGCGCCGGCGCTTCCGGAGATGGTGTCTACTTCTTTTAAGTGGTCTTCGGGCTTGTCGTTCAAATGTCTGGCACTGTACTCACTCAACTGGCATATTTCCATACATTTTTGTAGAGTGATGTCCACCACCGCTGTTTGAAGAAACTTGTTTTTCATTCCCTATTCCAAACGCCTGCTACTATTCGGTCATGTAATAATGTTTCCTCCATTGGACCATACTCCACTTAGATACTTTCTCATGGAGAGCAGTGATATACGTAGTGGTGTCTTTGGAAGTTTGGTTATGAGTGTTGAATCAAAATCGGGTTATAATGATGTTTCCCCAACCATTACAGTACCTCCGAAATGCGTTGACTAGCGGTTCTATCTTGTCTTCATCCTCGGGTGGCAAGCCCAAGTTGTCATACACTTTGTGGGCTTCATGACCTGCCACATGCAGGAACATGCAGCACTGAATGTCTTCTGATTTTGATTTTACTCCTTTGGCCATTGCATATATTCTGTAGGCCCTGTACCAGGTTTGCAGTTACTGCTTGCATTTGCATTATTATTGGTCCAGGATGCTTTACGCCTGTCACTGCCATATCAGTAGTTGACATCTGACACCATGAAGGAGGAATGTCTGTATGCTTCAGTCAATGTATAGCAAGTGGTTTATTTATGGAACTCTCCATACACTTTCCACCCGGGTGCATGCACAGGCCCGGGCGCTCCGCGCACATATATATATATACATATATGACAATAGTGATGGTAGTGGTGGTTATGGTGGTAATCCTGATAGTGGTTGTGGTGATGGTAATTGTGGTGGTGGTGATGGTGGTGATCTTAATAGTGCTGGTGGTGCTAGTAGTGGTACTGATGGTAGTAGTAGTGATGGTAGTAATCTTGATAGTGGTGGTGGTGGTGATGGTGGTGGTGATGGTGGTGGTGATGATATTGGTGGTGATGGTAGTGATCTTGATAGTGGTGTTTGTGCTAGCAGTGGTGGTGATGGCAGTGATCTTGATAGTGGTGTTGGTGATGGTAGTGGTGGTGATGGTAGTGATCTTGATAGCAGTGTTTGTAATGCTAGTGGTAGGAATCTTGATAGTGGTGGTGGTGATGATGGTGGTGGTGGTGATGCTAGTGGTGGTGATGGTAGTGATCTTGATAATAGTGTTGGTGCTGGCAGTGGTGGTGATGGTAGTGATCTTGATAGTGGTGCTGGTGATGGTAGTGGTGGTGAAGGTAGGGGTGGTGATGGTAGTGACTGTGAATGGTAGCATGGTTACTTGTGATTAGATCAGTGGTGGTTATGGTGATTATATTGATGGTGGTGGTGGTGATAATAGTGAGGATGTTGGTTCTGGTGGTTATGGTATTGTGATTAATAGTAATGAGTGGTGGTTATGGGGTGATTTTGATGGCAGTGAGGGAGTTGGTTCTGGTGTTGATGGTAGGGCGGTTATTGATGATGGTAATAGTGGTGGTTATGGTCCTGATTTTGAAGGTAGTCGTGGTGATGGTACTTAGGGTGATGGTACTGAGGGTGTTGGGATGGTAGTAGTGGGGATAGTACTATTGGTAGTGTTGTTAATGGTGATAATATTGATAGTAGTGTTGGTCATGGCGATTGATCTTGATGGTAGTGGTGGTTGTGATATTAGTGCAGTAGTTACTGGTTATGATAAGAGGGTGGTTATGGTGGTGATCTTGACGGTAATGGTGGTGGTAGTGAGGGTGTTGGAACTTGTGGTGATGGTAGTGGTGTTGGTGCTGATTGTGATTGATCTTGATGGTGGTAGCGAGGTCAATGCTAATGATCGGATTGATGGCTATAGTGGTTGGTCTTGATGGGAGTGATGATGGTGATGCTAGTGTGATTACTGGTGTTGATAGGACTGCTATTAATGCTTGTGATCTTGATGGTAATGTTGGTGGTAGTGAGGGTGCTGGTAGTGGTGGTGATGGTAGTGGTGATTGTGGTGGGAGAGTGAAGGTATTAGTAATAGTGGGGATGCGAGTGTGGTTAATGGTGATGATAGTTATGGCTGCTATAGTGGTGATATTGATGATTGTGGTGGTGATGGTAATGAAGGTGTTCATTATGGTAGTGGTGGTGATGTTGATTCGAGAACCAGACCACAACATATGGGTTTGGGTTTGAGTTAAATGCAATGCATTAAAGAGGTAAACGCTAGAACTAGTAGTAGAGAGAATGGAGTGTTGCAAAAGGTCATGGAGACAACAGTAAAACCTGCGCGAGTAGTGCGGACATTGGAATTTGACGCTGGCAAGAAAACCAATAAACTTGATACTAGTAGTATATGAAGAGTGGGGGACGTTGAAGGCTGCTGCCCAGAAAAAGGTTTGTTGGTTGTTGGGAGTTTTACATCCTAGCAACATCTAAGGTCCTATCAGGACGGGTACCAACTTGTGACGGTGCAGAGGCATTGCAACTTTATAGTGCTGGCCCACTGCGAGACCAGGTCATGAGCAACATGACCTGATATCCCAGTCAGTCACATTATCCTGATGCTGAGCCAACCAGTCCTTGCCCTATCCTAATAATGTTGAGTGCCTGGCTAGGAAGTCATTGGTTTGGCTCGACCAGGGTTCAAACCTGTGTTTTCGAATCCCACGATCTACCAACATGGGAGACAGACGCTCAACTCATTCGGCCATCCCGTCTAGTGATGCTAGTCTTGTTAATGGTGGTGGTGCTGGAAGGGGCAATGGGGGTGGGGTTCTACTCGTTTTGGCAGACAGTGAATCAAACAAACTAATATATGACCTTGATAATGCACCAAGGTTATTCCCGGCAGCTGCGATTAATGCATGACCTTCAAAGCCATTCCCCTTGCTGTTGGCACAGGTTGATTACAACTTCAATTAGTGTAAGGAGGTAACCTCCACTACCCACAAGTATTTAAATGAGCCAGGTTTTAACATGTTTATATTAGAAAGTAGCACTGGGAGATGATGGAAATATACATATACAATCTTACCGCTTTATTACACTGCCATCCTAGTAAAACCTCTCTAAATCGATCGACCATTGGACCGACTTTAATTGGTCCATTCAGGGAGGTGGTCGGTTTAAAGAGTTGGAATATCCTTACAATGGTATTGTTGGGGCCCAAATAAAGCAATCGATATAGGGGAGTGGTCGAAATGTGGATGGGTCGGTACAGGGAGGTTTTACTGTATTATGTTTGTTTCATAGAAATCCTCGATATGTGTGTGATATAGCTCTCATCTTCGTCATTGTGCTGTCAGTCGCAATGCGACAAAGACTCCTTTCATTACTCAACCATTGCTCTCCATTCAGCTCTCTGTTGTGAGAGTGATGTTATTTTGTGCGGTTGTACATTTCATAAAAGCTGCTTGCAAAGTGTTGAAGTGCTGCTGGCTTTTGCAAGTTACTAGCGGCATTCTCTCAGGTAGCAAGTAGGTCTCACACGGGCAAGAACACATCAAGACAGGCGCAACATTGCTGTAGATCTACCTGGGTAAATACCTTGTTAATTATACAATGCTAGCTTATAAAAGAAATCAACCAAACTGCAGTGCATGATCATTCAACGGGCAGCTTGACAATGTGTTAACAGCAATACCAGAGCAGAGCATCCTCACCACATGTAGTGAGCCCTCATGGTGAAGTATTTGAGTTGGCCGGAGCATACAGACCAAACACTAATCTATATATATATATATATATATATATATACATTGCAAACTTACATTTTCAACCTAAATGCATACATGCATCACAACGACGCACATAGTAGATATATAAACATATATAGCTAATATATATATATATATGTATATATAGAGAGAGAGAGTGAGGAACATCTTTGGCAGGAGTGAATGGGGGACATCCGGGGTAGTTCATTTGTTGACACTAGATGGCGCATCGGTACCAGTGGTCCTAAACGGCCATTGACAATGCACTGAGTTCGCCGGTACGCGCAGTGCAAAACGTCAATTTTTATTCAAAATTAATAGAAATGCAGAACTCTAACCTTATAAATTTAATATAATCTATTCGTTGAATATATTTTCTATATGTGCCCCAAGCGGGTTGCTTCTAGGTGGTGTGGTTTTAGAGATATTAAACTTTTTCTGTATGAAGATTGCTCACTGCCATTGACAATGCATTGAGTTTGTCGGTACGCGCAGTGAAAAACGTCTATTTCATTCAAAATTAATAGAAATGCACAACCCTAACCATATAAATTTAATATAATTTATTCGGTGAATATGTTTTCTATATGTGTACCAAACAGTTTGTTTCTAAGTGGTGTGGTTTTAGAGATATTGCCATTGACAATGCATTGAGTTTGCTGGTACGTGCAGTGCAAAAAGTCTATTTTATTCCAAATTAATACAAATGGAGAACCCTAACCTTATAAATTTAATATAATATATTCGTTGAATATGTTTTCTATATGTGTACCAAGCGGTTTGTGTCTAGGTGGTGTGGTTTTAGAGATATTTCACTTTTTCTGAAAGAAGATTGCTCACGGCCATTGACAATGCATTGAGTTTGCTGGTACGCGCAGTGCAAAACGCCTATTTTGTTCAAAATTAATAGATATGCAGAACCCTAACCATATAAATTTAATATAATCTATTCGTTGAATATGTTTTCTATATGTCTTCCAAGCGGGTTGCTTCTAGGTCGTGTAGTTTTAGAGATATTTCACTTTTTCTGTATGAAGATTGCTCATAGCCATTGAGTTTGCATTATTACAGTGTGCAGTTCAGGCCCACTCGTTCAGTGGCGACGCGAACGGCAGGAATTTGAACTAAAAAGTCGGAGGTTCCCCATTCTGCCAACATATAGGGTTAAAATGCTTCTGAATGTTTGTTTGAGGCAGCCATACAAGTCCTACAACTAGTAGTGTGAGGATTCCCCTCTAATCAGGCGTTATCCAGTGTTCCTGGTGGCCTGGATAAACGTACACCTCGCTATACATGGTGGGATACTGACCACCTGGTCCCCTGTACAATCAGGTTCCCAGCACCCTGCCGTCCTCCCTGCCCGGAATCTCAACCAACTCATAATACAATCGCTGCGTGGTACACTCAAGAACACCGGTCTCATGCACATCCAGAAAAGCTGACATGGCAAGATTCAAAAGGTTGTTTACACAATGTACTATTTCCACCACCAACCCGCCCTCTGACGGCATTACGGGAACTAATGATCCGATTTAGTAGCTGATTGTGAAGCGTGTTCTATGCAAAAATATATCACAGTTTCAAACGCATGATTCTTCCACCACCAGTATTGTGTGGAACAGCATTGCGCATGCTCCGTGTCAGAGGTATACTCGGCGCACTTTACAATTGCATATGATTCTGGGAGGAAACCACTTGTCCGCCAAATACTACCCTTTATAATCCACCGAACGAGTTCAGCGTCCGTCTCCTGCTTTGGGAGATCGGGGGATCCGAACCCATGGGTGTGTGGGTTCGAACCCTGGTCATGGTTTTGAAAATCTGATATTTTCATCGATCTCCGATATATGAATGCAAACTGAGGCGCGCATGTCCACAGGTGAAATGTAACATACACAGGTAGGCTTGGGTAGGGTGATTGCATCAGGAAGCCTAGGTAGACTATTAGTTAGGACGCCCGCCCCGGAATGGCAGATGTATGGGTTCGAACATGCTGTAGCAACAATTTTCCCACCGTTTGCAAAAACAACCCACGACCACATGTAAAGACCGAAGCAGAGATTGGTAATATGAGATGTCATGTTTTGAGTTGACGGTACACATGGTGTGTGTGGTACACATAGTGTGTGTACATATACAATGTGCCTCCTGTAATACTGGCAGCAGAAACAACATTGAAGAAGACGTTGGGATTTACTTTGTATTCGAAATAAGAGGAGCAAGGAGAAACTAGACCTGAATGTCAAGAACCACAGAATGAGTTGCCTTTGCATTGACATGCTGCTGTGAGAAAGTACATCCATTTCCTCGGAGAATGTATAGGAATTGAACCGAGATAGTATAGCCAGAATGGAATAAAACAAGTCCATTTCAATATAATGAAATTGTTCTGGGTCATATATATATACGTTGATATATTTTAGTATTTCCTGCTTCCTGCAGCTATACTTAGGGAAGAGTTGTTGGTGGAACGTTCTAGATTACCTCGTGAGGACTGCTCAGTGGGTTCCTGGGTTTAATATGAGCTCAGTGGGTTCCTGGGTTTACTATTTCTGCCTGGTAATTTGGCCTCTTCTCTGTGCTATATTTAGGGGTGTGTGGGGGGTGTCTGATACAGGCGGTTAGAGTGACTGAGGTTAGAGTCACTAATTAAATCTGCATCACATTTCCGATATCAAAGCAATGCCCTAGATTTGATCTTACATATCCAGGGTAGATACAGGTGTAATCATTACAGGTGTAGTCATTACAGGTGTAGTCATTACAGGTGTAGTCATTACAGGTGTAATCATTACAAATTGGATTTAAGACAACCATCGGACTATGCAACTTAAATCAAATTTGCAATGACTACACCTGTGATGATTTGGATATTTAACAATTAAAGTTTACCTGTTGAGTGTATTATGCCATGGCAGATAGATATACCCCCAAAGAGTGTGTTAGGAATACCTGCGCAAATCGCGTGAATATATCTTGAGGCTCATTATGAATCCACAAACAGACGGTTTCTGATCACCAAACTTGGTAAAGTTCATGTACATCATTGTATGTTTTAGTGTGGACTGCACTAAATTTGTGTTAACAACTATTATGCATTAAATAACATTCATTGCATGTATATATGCACGTGATGCATGTGTAGCACGGTATAGTGCTGCTGTGTGAGTCGCACCCACATCTGTCATCTCCAGGGGCCTTATTAGTGGTTAGGTGGGCACCAATGTTGGTATCTCGGAAGAGAGTTATTGAAGGGAAAACCATGAGTTTCTTTCAACGTAAATGCGAACCTGCAATGACAACATTACGCCTTGGTGACACTTGCAATGAGTGCTCCATAATAAGATATTCCCAGTATGCTACCAGGTTGCTTATGACACCAGTATGGCCGACACTGCACCTGCCTGTGTGGATTGTGCCGCTCTTGTAGACAATAGGAATGTGTTAATGTGGTATGCAAATGAATGAAGCCAGACCCACCACTTTGTCTCCTTATAGTCTACGGTGTTAACTGGCTGCTCATTAGTATAATATATTGGGGTTTAAGTACTATCAACATCTGAGGTAAAACTAGGACATGTCGCTGCCTTGCGAGAGTGTGTACGTGTTGAAACTTGATAGTGCTGTCTAACTGGGATGCCCTTCCGCAGGCACCGTGGCACGAGAGCCAACCCAGTCATATTATGGTAACATAGTCCCAAATAGTTACTGATGTTGCTAGAACGTAAAACCCCAACAAACAAAGCACCTTCTCAAAATACAACATTCCCTCTCTGGTCCTGACACGGAGAGTTTATAACTCTTCAGTGTGACTCAGCCGGGGATTGATCATACACCCTCTCGTATGAGATGCGGACAGCCTAACCACACGGTCACCATTTCCAGTGTATCCCCTGGAAGATAACCGCCGTCCGTTCTATGTCAGTCCAAGATGGCGGACATTGGCAGGAGTCTGGGCTATAATCTGGTGAACAAGTACAATATTAACGTTGCATAGTCCGATGGTTTTGAGTTTCTCAATTTTTTTCTGAGATAAATACACTAAATTAATTGCTATAATCTATGTTACTTAATTTGAAATAGCTTTTATTTTAAATGGCTAATTTTCTTTTATATTTGAAGTGCAAACATGTCAAATTAATGTTGGCAAGCACACCAAAACTCTGACACCATAGGCTTCTGTGATAACATTGCCTCAGTATTCCCTTCTATATGGCGACAAATGTTTAATAAGTGCATAGGTATCTAAGGTAGACATGTAGAATCAAATCTAGAAAATTGTATTAATTTTGAAAATGTGGTGCTTCATCGGACTATGCTGCTTTAGATAAACATGGATACTTATCTGACAGCGTTCCTCTGCTCAGTCACGTGACTTACCTGAAACAGAAGAGACAATGATTACTAAAGTGTCAATGTAATAAATCCCATTTTAACTCTCAAGTCAGTGCTATTTCTCTACAGTAAGGATCTCAGCCTTATACTAATAGGATCTCTTCTAAACTAAAACTCGCTTGACAACCGTAGTTATATGACTTAGCAGTTGTGATTACACAATTTTGATCCATGAAATAAACATACTTTCTGTGTGCATTGGTCGCAACGTTCATATTGTGCGTGATTCAACGGGAACGACACAGATCCTCCCTCCCCTGCCAGCTGCACCTCAGACGCTACTTTGGATGGACCAATAAGTGTATCTCTCCGATCATCTGATTAGCTAGCGAACTTTCACACCTTTTCCCCCATTGGACACAGCTTCACTTCTTGGTGAGCCAGCGACATGCAAACTTTCCCACCCACACACCCTACTGCTTGGCGGTATTTCTCAGAGGGCTGGCCCACATGTTAAATAAACTTGTCTTATCTGCATTCCCATGCCAGTATCATTCCTTAATTGATTCATAAAAAACTAGTACCTAGTTAGTAAACTGTAGAAAGCTGGTAGAAGTAAAACCATTGTACCATTTGGTTTTGGTACGAGTAGTGCCAAAGGGCACTAGCTGTACGATTTAATAAGCGATACAGTACCACTGGAGGAGTTGGTACTGTACCGTATTTAATTACAGCTTACACACAAAACTAACTTACACACAAAACTAACTTACACACAAAACTAACTTACACACAAAACTAACTTACATACAAAGCTAACTTACACACAAAGCTAACTTACACACAAAACTAGCTTACACACAAACTAACTTGCACACAAAACTAACTTACACACAAAACTAACTTACATACAAAGCTAACTTACACACAAAGCTAACTTACACACAAAGCTAACTTACACACAAAACTAGCTTACACACAAACTAACTTGCACACAAAACTAACTTACACACAAAACTAACTTACATACAAAGCTAACTTACAAATCTAACTTACACACAAAGCTAACTTACACACAAAACTAGCTTACACACAAAACTAGCTTACACACAAACTAACTTGCACACAAAACTAACTTACACACAAAACTAACTTACATACAAAGCTAACTTACAAAACTAACTTACACACAAAACTAACTTACACACAAAACTAAATTACACACAAAACTAACTTACACACAAAACTAACTTACACACAAAACTAACTTACACACAAAACTAACTTACACACAAAACTAACTTACATACAAAGCTAACTTACAAAACTAATTTACACACGAAACTAACTTACACACAAAACTAACTTACACACAAAACTAACTTACACACAAAACTAACTTACACACACAACTAGCTTACACACAAACTAACTTCCACACAAAACTAACTTACACACAAAACTAACTTACACACAAAACTAACGTACGCATAAAACTAACTTACACACAACACTAACTTACACACAAAGCTAACTTACATACAAAACTAACTTACACACAAAACTAACTTACGCACAAAACTAACTTACGCACAAAACTAACTTACACACAAAACTAACTCATAAAACTAACGTACACACAAACTAAAGGCAACAATGCGAGTTGCACGGAATTGCAATTGCTTAGGCACTCAATCGATCCGTTGCTTTTTTATTTTTGTTTCAGTAGCTGGTAGAAATTAAATGTAATCGATTCTAGACGTGCCTGCAGTAGTGGCTCTGGGGACTGTGTTATTGATGGACTCCTATATAACGTTTTGTTACGACAGCAGTGGTATCTAGCCTGAATTAACATGGATGCTACATTAATGTGCTTGTCATATATGGCCATTTCTTCATTTTAATTAATATATTCATTTGTTAAGCAGGGTGACTTTCATTATGTACTTTTGGTCTCCTTCTTCTGCTGATCCTTACATGAATACAGCTGGGTAAATACAATGTGGGTTGTTTCTATATTTATTATATATAGATAACATACCACTTCCTGTACCATGGTGTATATGTGTTATCACATCTGATGAAATACAAATTTTGATATTTATTTATTTATTATATATAAATAACATGCCACTTCCTGCATCATGCTGTATGTGTATTATTACATCTGGTTAAGGAAAGATTTCTGATTTCAGTGGAAATAAAATAATGGTTAATAATCTTATATTTGAAATATCGAATAACTTCAGTAATATGGTAGTGTGGATTGACCTTTCAGACAAGGAGGCACATAGGCAGGTAAGGATGGATATAATGATTGCATCAGGGAACCTAGGTGCTGTAATGATTAGCACACTAACCCTTGAATGGCAAGAACTTTGGTTTTGAATCCTACTGTTGGAAAAGCAAAGCTTGCTTTATTGAACGGCGCCTCTAGAGCACATTGATTTTCATATCATTGGCTATTGGACATCAAATGTATCATCATTCTAACACATTTCTTTGGAGAAAACGTGCTGCCACCACATAGGCTACTCTTTTTGACAAGCAGCAAGGGATTTTTGTATATGCACTTTCCCACAGACAACACATCATATACCACAGCATTTGCTGAACCAGTTGTGGAACACTGGTTGGAACGGAAAATAGCCCAAACTGCAAATGGCTCCACTGAGCTCAATCGATTGGTTGACCCACACCGTCAGAGGTGGACACCCTAGCGCCTGAGCTACGGCGCACTCCCTCCCTACTGTTGGCACAATATCTCCATGTTCATCTCGAGGACAACGTTGACCTACTTGTTTTGTTTCTTTTTTGTTGTTGCTACATTAGTTGTTTTAAGCAGGGGAGATTTCAGTTGCAGATGACTGGTCTTCCTCATTCCACTGCTCCTTGCCCTATCCTAGTAATGCCGAGCGTCTGGCTAGGAAGCAACAATTTTTAAGTCATTGGTTTGACTTGACCAGGATTCGAACCACGATCTAACAACATGGGAGACGGATGCTCTAACTCATTCCGCTATCCCGGCTGGTTACTACTTATTTTCAGGATTCTGGTATCTCATCTCGGCTAAAGAAATAATGCTATGTTTTAACTGTTGGCGAGAGAAAACTAAATCAACGATCTCTTTAAAAGTGACTCATGTCAAATTTAAACATCGATACACGATCGATATAGGCGGTGGCTATCAGGCGATGGTGGGTGGGACATGGTATATTGACCTACAAGAGTTGTCCGTGGCTGTGATTGAGTTCCCTCTGATTGGAACAGAAAGGTCAGCAATATACCTCTGCAAATACAAGCACTGAGTATGTAAGTTGAAGTGGTAAGTGTTGGCTTTATGTCTGTTCCAAGGGTTATACTTATATGTATGCCCTTGGAATGTATTCCGTGTGTATAATGGTTAAACTGAGTGCAGTCAACACTAGATTCTGGATAGCACAGCTCTACTAGTACGAGGCCCCTCTCTTTTATTATTCAGAATTAGGACAGGTACACCCTTGTGAAAGTGCGCACTCATGGTGACGTTATAGTGCTGCCACAGTGGAACATCAGGACACCACCACCATGACCTGATATGCCACTCAGTCACATTATCCTGACACTGAACCAACAAGTCCTTGCCCAATCCTATTAATGCTGAGCGCCTGACTAGGAAGCAACATGTGTCAATTCTTAAGCCATTCGTTTGACTCGTGCATGGTACGCACCATGGGTTCAAATCCCATGATCTACCAAAATAGGAGATGGACGCTCCACTCATTCGGCCATCACATCTAGTCGCCGAGCAAACAGATGGGAACTAATGTATATATACTGGAGCAAAGAATGAAATTAAGGAGAAAGCAGAGGTAGGTGTATGTAGAGGTCAGCTCAGTCTGATACTACTATGCTACCTAACTGATGCATCATGGTGGTTCCATCCCCAAGAGAACCAACCAGATCACACTGACTCTGCCTTTCACACTCTACCTGTGGATTCACTTTTGTATTTTGTTGTTTTACGTACTAGCAACATCTAAGGTCATATCAGGACTGGTAACGACTTGTGACAGTGCGCACTTATGGCAAATGTATTCTGCTGCCCCACTGGGACACCAGGCTGCCAGCACCATGACCTGATATCCCATTCAGTCACATTATCCTGGCACTCAGCCAGCCAGTCCTTGCCCTATCCTAATAATGCCAAACATCTGGCTAGGAACTGACAAGTATCAATTTGTATGTCATTGGTTTGACTCGATCAGGGTTCGAACCCACAAACCCATGGGTTCAGATCTTCTGATCTCCCAAAACATGAGATGGATGCTCAACTCATTCGGCCATTCCGTCTGGTTGTGGATTTACTTGTTTGTAGTTACTTCATTGTACTTACCCGGTAGAATAGTGCAGCATACCAGTACAGCATACCTGTATTAGGATAGGGCAAGTAATGGGTGGCTCAGTGTCAGGATAATGTGACTGAGCGGGACTGAATGGGACTGAGTGACTTAGTGGTTCTGGCGGCCTGATTTCCCAGTTGGGCAGCACTATAAAGTCGATATGAGTGCGCACTGTCCCAATTCGGTACACATCCTCATATGACCTTAGACGTTGCCCGGACGTAAAACTCTAAGAACCAACCAAACACCATAGCCTGGAATGGATGCTGGAACACACACACCAGGATGCAACCTGGAACAGGAGGAACAAGATGCAACTAGGAACTATAGTGCATGCGCAGACTCACAGGGGAACATCTAGAGACCAGACAGGATGACCGAATGAGTTAAGCGTCCGTCTCTAGTTTTGGGAGATCGGGTGATCCGAACCCATGGGTTTGTGGGTTCGAACCCGGATCGAGTCAAAGCAATGACTTAAAATGTTATACTTGTCACTTTCTAGCAAGGTGTTCGGCATTATTAGAATAAGGCAAGGAGTGGTTGGCTCAGTGTCAGGATAATGTGACTGAGTGGGATATCAGGTCATACTGGTCGTGACCTGTTCAAAGATGTGGGTTTGATGGTGAGGGGGTGAGGGGGTGGGGTGGTGCCAGTGGGGCAGCACTATAAAGGTGCAGTGTATGTGCACCGTCACAAGTTGGTACCCATCCGGATAGGCCTGCTTGTGGCCTGGTCACCCAGTGGGGCAGTACTATAAAGCAGCTATGAGTGTGCACTGCCACAAGTCAGTACCCATCCTGATATGACCTTAGATGTTGCCAGGACGTAAAACTCCACCAACCAACCAACATAGCCTGGAATGGATGCTTGAACACACACACCAGGCTCCAACCTGGAACCTGAGGAAAAAGACGCGACTACAAACTATAGTATATGCGCAGACTCATAGGGGAACATCTAGAACCTAGAGTGCAACATTTACAATCTGATCAGGACGGAGGCCATCGGCAAACCAAGCTTCCGTTATCTGTCTAAAAGAAGGAGAAGGTCCAGGTGCACAATAGATTCTGCTAGTTTTGTTGTCTCACCACGATTTGGATTAAAACAATACTGCCTGATCATGAAACCATTGCGATACTGACCGAGAAACTGTCGATATATGTATCCTGTATTGTACTCATGGACGCAACTCTCACAGCAGAGAGCTAAATGGAGAGCAGCAGTCAAGTAATGAAAGCAGTCTTTGTCGCATTGCGACCGACAGCATGACGATGATGATGATTGTACATGTGGTGAGTGATGTGAGGGGGGGGCAAGATGGGGAAAAGACAAAACATCTTTGTAAAATGTAGGCAAGAAAACAGAGAAGCCTGTGAAGACGTGATTGAGTCTGCAGCAATCTATGCTGGGTAATTCGGCAGCGGCTTCAGCAGGGTTAGGAGATTGAGGCCACTTACCGGAAGTAGCCACTGTGCGCGCACACTCGCCACCAGAGGGCCGTGATGAAGGGGCCTGTGGTGGCGACCAGTAATAATGATTAGGCCTTGACCGTGGACGGCCCCCACCGCTAACGTGAGCAAATGGGGATTAACTCGACCCTTGGGCAGGGAGACTCACAGAGGGGGGTGTGGGGGTGTGGGGATGTAGGCGTGGGGGTGGGGGGGGGGGGGGAGAGGGGAATTTGTGCAGAGGGGGTGAGCTGGGAGAGCGTGTGTGGTTGTGAGGGGGGGAGGGAAGGTGTGAAGAGGAGGTGAGGTGAGGGGATAGGGAGGGTGTGTGTCGGGGTGAGGATGGGGGAAGTGGAGGGAGTAGGGAGTGGGGGTGGGGGTGGGGAGGGGTAGGTGATATGTGAGGAGGGGTTGAGGTAGGAGTGAATTGGGGAGGGAGTAGCTGGGTGTTTGGTTGGGTGAGTTGGGAGGGGAGTGGGGAGAGGTGTATGGGGTGGTGGGGTGGTTGGTTGGGTGAGCGTGGGAGGGGTGTGGGGGTGGGGGTGTGGTTTGGTGAGGTGAGAGGGGAGTGAGGAGGGGGTGTGGGGGTGTGGCTGGATGAGGTGGGATGGGAGTGGGGGAGGGGAGTGGGGAGAGGTGTGTGGGGTGTGTGGTTGGGTGAGGTGGGAGGGGAGTGGAGAGTGGTGTGTCGGGTGTGTGGTTGGGTGAGGTGGGAGGGGAGTGGGGAGAGGTGTGTGGGGTGTGTGGTTGGGTGAGGTGGGAGGAGTGAGGAGAAGCGTGTGGGGTGTGTGTTTGGGTGAGGTGGGAGAGATAGGAGAGTGATGATGTCTCAATGTGAGGATGGATGTGAGGTGGGATGGAAGTTGGGAGGGAGTAGGTGGGTGGGTGGTTTGGTGAGGTGGGAGGGGAGGGGACCGGTGAGCTACGAGTGAGATCATCAAGGACTGGGGAGGGTGAGAGCGGAAGGGAAGGGGAAGGGGCAAGGTGGGGTGTGTGGCTGGGTTAGGAGAGAGGGAAAGATGCAGCGGGCTGGAGAGGGGTGAATGGAGTGTGTATGGCAGTGTGGGGAGAGGGAGGAGTAGGTGGGGTATGAGGTGGGACGGGGCCGGTGAGATGGAGTATGTGGATTGATTTAGATCGGCAAGGAGGGGGGGGGGTCTAAATGGGAAGGGAAGGGGCGGATGGGAAGGAAAGGGGAAGGGGCAAGGTGGGGTGGGCTGGGTGGCTGGGTGAGGATAGAGGGGGAGTGGTGATGGGTGAGGGGAGTGTGGTCGTTAGAGTGGAGTAGGGAGCGGAAAGGGGTTACCTGAGAAGGGAGAGCTAGGACATGATGGGGGTCGAGTGAGGTGGGAAAGGAATGGGGGGGGGGAGACGTGGGGTGTGTGGATGGGCGAGGTGGGAGAGACGTTCAGGAATGTGGCTGTGGAGGAAGATAAGAGCTGGTAAGGAGATGTAAAGTGGGGAGGGGTGATGTGGGGTGAGTTGGGAGCTGAGTGGGTGTGGGTGTACTGCCTTGAGAATGTGGGGGTGAGGTGGGAGCGGAGTGTGTGTGTGTGTGGTGCCTGAAGGATGTGGGGGACATGAGGTGTGTGGATGGGCAAGGTGGGAGGGGATTGGAGGACTGAGGTGGGACAGGAGTGGGGAGGGTGGAGGTGAGTGTAATGTGATTACGGACCAATGACTGCACACGTTGACGTCTAGTTACTTAATCGTTTATTCATACAGCGACTCCCTACACTGGTCCCTCGGTAGCGGCAGGATGATCCCCTGCCATCGAGCCGAAGCACCATACATAACATCTCCTTTTCCAAATATAATAATAAAACAATTCTGAAAATGAACAGATTAATACAATACAAAATTGCACAATCCAAGGTAAGATAAAGATGAATCCAAATGAACACCACTCATGATGCTGACTCAGTCCTGTGCCCGAACTGGTTAAGGACCAATTTGTTCTGGTAAAGCTCAGTCCAGGCTAGTTACCACACAATATCCGGTCATCACATTCTGCATACTGTCCACTTATAACCAGTTCCACACAAACACATCCATATCATATCTCCCTCTGAACAAAAAAAATGATGCAGAAGCTTTCAATGTATCGTACACAAACATTGTTGTGTCTCGAATATACATACATAGTCAAATCCCCTTGTTAAATGTTCCAATGAACAACCTATCATATAATGTAACCTGATATATTCATTTTGTGAATAACAATACTTTACGGGTGCCACAAATACCTAAGCATGGGAATTCCCGTTTGCAATCTTAATTCTAACATTCTCAAGAACATTTGTTTTTAATTACCCGCACTTTCACCCAGCCAGATAAGAAAGTTACTAACCACCCTGTTATGTCTCCTGTCACTCACAGTTTCCAGATTAGTTTGCCTTATCTGAAACATGTCGACGATTAATCTTTAATGACTGACTTTAGATATACGCTAATCTCCTCACTGGTTTCACTTCTCTCCCTTTCTGAGTTATATAATTAGGTGGCAGGGCACTCAGGTTCCTTGCATGCATAGCTTGGTTTTGGTTTCTTGTCGCTTGTGGGTTTCGCTCAATGTCCTTACATGTTGAAATTATATGTTTGCGATTTATTTGTAGTGTCATATTGTCTTTGTTCTGTATTTCATAATTCCGTGACTCTTTCCCTGGCCGCTTGGTGATTTTGCCTGGAGCCCATTTTCCTGTGTGTGTGATGTATTGTACATGCTCTCCTGCTTTCAACTGTCTGAATTCCTTTCCTGCGTGTCGATCGAAAAACTTCTTTTGATTATTTTGTATGTGTTGTATTTGTTTCTGACCTATCTTTACTGTTTTCGCTCTTAAGTGGTTATCCAATGCTGGCAACTTTGAGCGCAACTTCCAACTCATTAACAATGAATAGATTGTAGTCCTTCGACTCCTGCCACGCTTTTTTTATCGTCGTCTTTTTTGTTTGAATGTGCCTCTCTGCCTGTCCATTACTCTGTGGATAATGCAGGCTTTCAATTCAAACCCATACTCCCCCGCAAATGCTCTGTATGCTGGGCTTGCAAATTGTGAACCATTGTGTGAAACCACCACCACCGGAATTCCATGTCTACCAAATGTTTGCTGCATAGCTTTAATTACTGCATTACTTGTGGTTGACTGCAACTCTACTACTTCTGGATATTTTGACAAATAATCCACTATTATCAAATAATGTTGATTCCCTATTTGGAATAAATCCACTCCCACTTTGTTAAACGGCACGCATGGTATCTCATGGGGCTTTAGCGGCTCACTATGCTGTTTATTCCTGTATTGCTGACACAAACTACATCGTTGAATTACGTCCTCAAGTTGGGTTTGCATCCCTGGCCAAAACACGTGTTCTCTTGCTAACCTCTTACTTTTTATTATACCTTGATGTGTTTCATGTAGTTTGTCAAGTGTTCTTTTCTGCATGCTCTTTGGTATGATTATTCTGTCTCCCTTTAGTAATACACCACCCGGCTTTGTTATTTCATGCCGAAATGTGTGAAATGGTGTTGTGGCTTTTGGTATTACGTGTTTGTCTTCTGGCCACCCGTTATCGACCATGTGCGCTACCTCTTTTAAACCGGCCCAGCTATTGTTTCAGCCTCAATCTGTTTCATGCCACCCTGAACGACCTCTACGGCTGAAATGCTGATCTCCCTGTCAAACAGCTGATTTGGCTCGGTCTTGGTGCTGTGGTCTCTGGATAGTGCATCTGCAACAAACTTTTCAGAACCTTTGATATCACTCCAAATTATAATTCTGCAAAAGCATTCTCATGCGTTGCATGCGAGCAGACAGTTGATATAGAGGTTTGTTTACTATCGATACCGAAGGTTTATGATCAGTTTCCACCCATACTTTTTTACCGAAGATGTAATTGTGGAACTTAGTACATCCAAAACAAATTGCTAACAGCTCTTTCTCGATCACCGCATAACTACTTTGCGTTTCATCCAGGGCTTTAGAAGCCATGGCAATCGGACGCCCATCCTGCAAGAGAGCTGCCCCAAGACCCGACTTGGAGGCATCTACCTCAAGTGTCACTACTTTGTGTACATCGTAGAAACGAAGCACAGGTGTATGCGTAATCATGTTTTTTAGCTTCTGAAAAGCCCGTTCCTGCTCATCTTCCCAACTTTGGGATGAATTTGGCAACATATGCTATCATTCCCAAAAACCGCTGTACCGATTGTTTGTTTGTGGGTGTGGGCATGTCAGTTATAGCCTGGACTTTCTCCTTATTTGGCGTTATGCCTTTCTCGGACACAACATGACCTACATACTCAACACTGGATTTACAGATGGTCGACTTGTCTGGGTTTAGCCTCAAATTCACCTGTCTTGCTCGTTCAAGGACTGCTCGTAGATTGTCATTATGCTCCTGCGCTGAACTACCGTATACCAGGATATCATCGGTGACTACATTCACACCTTTCAGACCATGCAAAATCTTGTTCTTCTCATATATGAAAATATCACCAGCCATCTTTATGCCGAATGGCAACCTAGTGTATCTGAACCACCCCCCCATGGTGTGTTAAACGTACATAGCTTTGAACTTTCCGTGTCTAATTGAATTTGCCAGTATCCGCTTTTTGCATCTACAACAGAAAAGAACTTAGCCCCATCTAGCCTTGCAACCATTTCTTTAATTGTTCTTATAGGATACGGCCCTCGCTCAATTCCTTTGTTTAACTTTGTAGGATCTAAACATACATGGATTTTGTCTTTTTTCTTCACGATCATTATGGAATTGGTCGTAATGCTCGCATTGCGTTTGATGCGAGGGAAGGAAGAGACCCTCCCCCCGCCTCTGCCACCGCCCAGCGTTCTCACCTTCCCTGTCATCTTCCCCTCAGCTTTCTCCCACCTCGCCCTCTCACCCTGCCCGCCACTTTCTCACCTTCCCCACCTCTCGCCCCCCAGCTCCTCCCCTTATAAGGCCGCCCGCCGGCCTCCCTCAGTCACTCGCCTGCCAGCCGTCCTCCCTGCTCAAGCTCCTTTTTTCTATTTGGCTCTCCAACTTCACCTCGGACCGCTCCATCACCTCGGACCGCCCCACACCATGCCCGGACACGGGAAAGGCAAAGGACGGAAGGGCTCCCGGACGAGCACCCCCGCCACGCCAGGGCCCTCCTCGGGCTCGCCAGGATGCGTCTCACCGGCCTCAGCCTCGGCGTCTCCTCCGGCGTCCACGGACCGACCCTCGGGCACTGACCCCGTACTCCTGGATGCCATACGGCAGCTCACCAGCCGGATGGACGCCCTCGAGTCCGGGTGCGCCCAGGGACCGCCGGAGACGCCCCCGCCCGCACCGAGGCGGAGAGCCGCCTACGCCACGCCGCCCGTCCCAGCACCTCGGGCGAACGTCTCCAGGGGGGCGTGCCCTCCCCCGCCAGCTCAACCGACGCTCCCGGGGGCCGTGCACCCCCAATACGAGCGCTACACTCGCCTTGCCGCGCACCCCTCAGCCGCCCCGCCCCTGGCGTACCTCCAGGATGTCGTCGAGCACTCCCCGGCATCCGCGGCCGACATCGTCCGCGCGATCCTGGCATCCGCCGAGGCGCGGCACTCGGTCAGGCGACAAGGTATTCCCCCCGAGTACCTTTTCCCCTCTGACCTGGTGGAGAGGGGCCCAGAGCGGAAGCCCGTGAAGAGGGGCGAGGCTACCAAGGACGAATATAGCCTCGCCCTCGCCACCCTCATCAGCCACCCGAGCTTCCCCGCTCACTCCATACCAGGCCTCCTTCACCACACCTTCACCATGCTCAGGGACAACCTGGCCTACCCCTGGCCGACCGTCCGCAACTACTCCGAGATGATCTTCACATGGATCGCGGACGGGAGGCTCCCCCAGGGATGGCACGACCCTGTCGCCCTCAACCTACTGAGGGTGGAGGCCCTCACCTTGCGCGCCTCCCAGGCCATCCAGACAGCACCAGTCCCCCGAGGCGAGGACCTTCCCCGAGGCGCACCGCAGCCCCGGGCCGACACCCGCATCGCCTACGACAGACAGGCCCACGGGGCCCCCTGCGCCGCCTGGAACTGTGAGCCCGCCTCGTGCGACTGGGCCCCCGTCGGGGAGGCCCACGGCGAGGTGGGGAACAGGCACCGGCACTTGTGCGCCTACTGCGCCAACGTACGGCGCATCCTCACGATGCACAGCGAGGCCGGGTGCTTCACCAAGCAAGCCCGTGAGCGCCAGACCCCGGCCGCCTCGGCGGATTTTCGATCCGCCCCCCCCCCCCCCAGCCAGCCTGGGGGGCCCTTCCCGGTGCCTCACCCACACCGCTGCCGACAACCCCGTGACCACCACCGACAACCCCCCAGCGACCAGCGACCGAAACACCGCCCAGTCAGAGCCGGGGACCATCACCTCGGACCGCAGGCCCCAGACGCCGCCCATTCTCAGGACGAACCCTCCCCAGACAGCACAGCCGCCGACCATCACGACCTCCATGACACCGCCTTCATCAACCCGCCCGACCCGACCCCGACCCCCACCCCACCCAGCCCTGAGGACTTCGCTGCCCCCCTGCTCGACCCTCGCCGGACCTCCTCACCGCAGCTCTCCAAAGAGCGGGCCTCCCCAACATTTTGGCCGCCCGCTCCCTGCCCTCGTAGCCCCGATACATCACCACACCCAACCTTCAACTTCCCACCTCCCCAAGACCCCCGCCCAAGCCTCGCCTGGAACCCCCCCGCGCTACCCGGCCCAGGCCCTGGACCTCAGACGCGGCCTACGCCTCGGGCCCCCGCCTCGGGCGCGCCTCGAGCCCTCTCCTCCTCTTTTGGTGGAGGGCTCTTCGGCACCCCTCGCCACAAACTCTAAAGCTCCCCTGGAGCTCCTTAGCATTAGGTTATCTTACCGCCTCCTTCATCATCATCATGCTGTCGGTCGCGATGCGACAAAAACTGCTTTCATTACTTGACTGCTGCTCTCCTTGGTGTTTTGTGCGGTTGTACATTTCATGAAAGCTGCCTGCAAAAGTGTTGAAGTGCTGCTGGCTTTTGCAAGTTATCAGCGGCACTCTCTCGGGGAGCAAATAGAGGTTTCACACCGGCAAGAACATGTCAAGACAGGCGCAAAACTATTTGTCCCTGCAGTGGCTGGTCGGGAGATGTTGGGACTTCCATACATCAACCGCCCTTAATGCTGCCACATTGACATGGTTTTCTGTTTAGGTTTGCTCCCTTAGCCTTCGGTTCTGTCAAGAACCTGTACCACAAGGCAATGGTTTACAACTCTGCAGGGCAGGGGCATCAAACTCCCTGAGGTATTGCTATACCTGCAATACCTGCATACACATACACTGCCTCCTTACAGACTCATTATTTCCTGAGGTGCCAGCCTTAAGCTTATTTTACCTTAGCTCTATTCTTACCTCTTCCCTGTACTTACTCTGTTTATCTCCTGAGGCGCCTGCCTTAGATTATTTCACCGTTGCCCTGTACATACTGTATTTCTTTCCTGATTTGTTGTCAATAAAGCGCCTCTTACCGACCCCTGCCTTGCCTTCTTCCTTTTCGCGCATCAGTTGTAATGCTCGCATTGCGTTTGATACGAGGGAAGGAAGAGACCCTCCCCCCGCCTCTGCCACCGCCCGGCGTTCTCACCTTCCCTGTCATCTTCCCCTCAGCTTTCTCCAACCTCGCCCTCTCACCCTGCCCGCCACTTTCTCACCTTCCCCGCCTCTCGCCCCCCAGCTCCTCCCCTTATAAGGCCACCCGCCGGCCTCCCTCAGTCACTCGCCTGCCAGCCGTCCTCCCTGCTCAAGCTCCTTTTTTCTCCACCCACCCACCCATCTCTCTCCCAGCTGGTGGAGGGCTCTTCGGCACCCCTCGCCACGAACTCTAAAGCTCCCCCGGAGCTCCTTAGCATTAGGTTATCTTACCGCCTCCTTACAGACTCGGTATTTCCTGAGGTGCCAGCCTTAAGCTTATTTTACCTTAGTTCTATTCTTACCGGTTCCCTGTACTTACTCGTTTATCTCCTGAGGCGCCTGCCTTAGATTATTTCACCGTTGCCCTGTACATACTGTGTTTCTTTCCTGAGGTGTTGTCAATGAAGCGCCTCTTTTCCCACCCCCGCCTTGCCTTCTTCCTTTTCACGCATCAACCCATGGAGTCGGTTCAGTCTCCCCAATTATCACTCCCAAATCCAGCATCCTATCTAACTCTTTCCTAACTTTATCTTCAATGGCATGAGGAATCCTCCTAGGAGGATCTATCACAGGCTGGATACTGTTATCTACATGAATTTTAGCGTCTACCTTAATTGTCCCCAATCCCGTGAACACATCATGAAATTCCTTTACCATGTTCATTGCTTCTCTGCTGTCACTGTCAGGCTCTGCACGGATGCTGTCAATGCGTGAAATGATGCGCAGACGTATGCACGCATCCTTTACAAGGATCGCACATCCACTCCTAGTGATCTGGAAGTGTAGCATCTGTAGGTCCGTCCGACCCATCGGCGTGATTCGTTGCCCTGAATACGTCACAAGCCGATACTTTGGCTGCCTGAAGATCCCGTTCCACATGGTCTTGAAACTGTCCATGGGGAGGATGTTGGCCTCCTAGCCTGTGTGCAGCTTGAAACGCACATTGATCCCCCCTACAGTTATAGTCTCGTACCATAACTGGGAACTCTCATCATCGTTGTTTGACACAGCACTGACAAACAAATCCGTCTCCGATTCGTCACCTGACCCCTCGTCGTCTTCGTCCCCGTCGCCCATCATCAGCTCATTTACCGCAGCAGTTCTGCCTCAACATACTTTTGCAAAATGACCGACTTTGCCACATGCGTCACCCGACTTGTCTTTCACTGGACATGCGTCCCGGCCCTGACAATGCGAGTAACTGCACCACCAGCACTTTGTAGGGTGCCAGTCGTGGTACCGCTACCGTTTTGCTGATTAAACCTCCCGGGCGGTCGTCTGAAGGTCTGCTGTCATGCTCCCGATGCTTGTGGTCTGTGTCGCGCGGACTCCCGTTGCTGTATCGCATCCAGTGTGTACTCAGCCTTATTACCAGCTGTGAGCTGTGTTGCATGATGTTCACTCAACCGGCACATTTGTTCACACAGCTGCAGAGTTAAATCAGGAGTCTTTAGTAGGCGATCCCTCAGCATATCACACTTGACACCACTGACCAGCCTATCTCGCAACAGCGAATCTTCTAACTCTCCATACTCACACTGTCCAACCCGATGCTTCAACTCACGCACATACATGTCCGTATATTCTTGGCCTTGGTCATATGAATTGAATTTATAGCGCGTTACATTGATGTTGGTTTTTCCTTCATAGTATTGTCGGAAAGCCTCTTCCAACGGCCGTAGTTTGTCCACGTCAGCTGACACAAACCTCATAGGCTGGTCACTTTCTGAGCCTCCAAACCGCCTACATGCAGGAACACGCAACATTGCACCTTTTCACTTCTGCTCTATACTCCTGCTGCAGTAGCATAAATGTTAAACGCGTGAATCCACGTCTTTCAACTGGAGGGCAAGTTTTCCTCCAGGTTCAACGGTCCAGGTGGCTTCAATCCCGGTAGAGACATGCCCGTCTAAGGTTCTGCCTCTGACACCATGTAATGTGATTAAGGACCAACGACTGCACACGTTGACATCTAGTTACTTAATCGTTTATTCATACAGCGACTCCCTACACTGGTCCCTCGGTAGTGGTGGGCTGATCCCCTGCCATCGAGCCGAGGCACCATACATAACAACAGTGAGCAGATATGTGGTTCCGGTGAAGGTAGGAGGTGACGGGTAGGTGTGGCGTGGGGTGTGTGGGTGGGAGAGGTCGGAGAGCGGCTGTAGAGGAAGATGGGACGTGGTAGGGAGATGTGAAGTGGGGAGAGGTGGTGTTGGGGGTGAGGTGGGAGCTGAGTGGGTGTGGGTGTTGTGCCTACAGGATGTGGGGTTGAGGTGGGAGCTGATACTTAGAGGATATGGGGGTGAGGTGGGAGTTGAGTGGGTATGGGGGGGTGAGGTGGGAGCAGCGTGAATGTGGGTGTGGTGCCTAGAGGATGTGGGGTACAGTTGTGCACAAGAAGGAAGGCAGATTGAATGGCAAGGGGCTGGGGCTGTGGGTTGTTGGGTGTATGGACTTAGGTGTTAGAAAGAATGGAGAATTGGATCAGGGTTTGACTTCAGGTGACCTTTCTTAGAAAATGTAATGTCCTCAGATATTACCAGTTTTGTCATAATGGAGAAAGAAAAAAACACAGAAAAAGAGTTAAAAGGCATTTAAACTAAATCCCACACATGTGGGATAAAATATTCAGAATTCCAAATAACCAAAAGAATTGCCCCTCTCAAAGTCAGGCACAAAATATGAAAGTTAGCAGATGAAAACAAATCACAGGATGCCGTGTACAAAAGGCATTTATAAAAAGGAACACCCCAAAGAGGCTAGACAATAATAGATTCAAAGCAAGGCTGAGGAAACAATTATGAATGCAGTTTAGCTTCTTGAAGGAAACCATATTCTGTCCCTCCCTGCTCCCTCTCTATTCACCACGTACTCCAATACAAAGAAGGTACACGCTGCTATGAAGAAGGGACCACGCTGCAGAGGGAAGAGTCGCGGAAGGGAGAAGCGTTGGACAAGAGAAGGTTAGGTGGAAGTGATGGGGGCTGCTGGACGAAGACGGAGTGGCCAGCGTGGGATGGTGAGGGGTGGGGGTGGTGGTAGTGGTTGGGGGGTGCAGGGGGGAGATGCACATTGGTATGGAGGACGGGGGCTTGGGGGTGTGGATGAGTGACGGGGTGCTGGAGTTGGTGGATGGGTGGGTGGGTCTGGGTAAGGGGGTGATGAGTGAGGGGGTGATGGGTGAGGGGTAGGGAGTGAGGTGGTGAGGGGGTGAGGTGGTGAGGGTGTGGGTGGTGATGGGGTGAGTGGTGGGGTGTGAGGTGGGAGGGGGTGGTGGTGAGGGTGTATGGGGGGTGTGGGGTGGGGGGTGTGGTGGTGAGGGGTGAGGTGGTGAGGGTGTGAGGGTGTGGGGTGGGGGGGTGACGGGGGGTGATGATGGGTGAGGTGGAGGGGGGGTGATGTGGGGGTGGGGTGGTGAGAGGGTGTGGGTGAGGTGTGAGGGGGTGAGGTGGTGTGGGTGTGGGTGGTTGAAGGGGTGAGGGTGTGAGGGTTTGGGGTGGTGAGGGCGTGAGGTGGTGAGGTGAGGTGGTGAGAGGGTGAGGGGGTGGGGTGGTGAGGGGGTGGCGTGCTGAAGGGTGACAGTATGTGGTGGGGAGTTGGTGAGGGGGTGGGGTGGTGAGGGGCTGAGGGATGGGGGTGTCATGTGGTGTCACCATGGTCACTGAACTGACCTTAGATGTTGCCAGGACGTTAAACTCCAACATCCAACCAACTATAAACAGGCATGCTGTAAAATGCCGCGCCAACCAATACAATGAAAATAGCGCTGGTTCTAACTTTAAAACGTCCA